>JAJAGP010000478.1:105000-138009 GCA_025084515.1 Ancistrus triradiatus | reverse complement strand
CCCTTTTTGAGTCTTGGTCCTCCCAAGGTTTCTTCCTAGAACTGGGGAGTTTTTCCTTGCCACTGTCGCCCTAGGCTTGCTCAATTTGGGATTGGACGTAGTTATTAGAGGAGATAATCTAAACTTGTAAAGTTGCTTTGAGACAATGCTCCATTGTAAAAAGCGCTATATAAATAAATCTGACTTGACTTGACTTGACTTATAGCAGGTTAGTGGTTTGAATACTGGAGAAGGGGATTAAAATTCCTCATGCATCATAGGGAAAAAATTGGAGAAAAGGGGGTTTAAATACTGGGAATTGACTGTTTCATCTTAGCCTTAAGATACTGAATGATCTGTACATATATATAATTGAAACCAACTTTCTTAAAGATAATTTTTTTTTTTTTTGCTTATACTTCTCAGCTTTGGTAGGCACAGAACACCACCAACAATGCTTAGACTTCAGTTATAAACAAGTTTATGAACAAGGAAAGGTGGTACTCATATATACAGTATAGATGCAAAAGTTAGAGTATTAATATAAAAAGAGCTTAGAGTGGTTTGTCCGACCCTCAGTTCTTATGTACTGATAAGTCTGATGCGTTATAAATCCAGTGGCTTATTCAGAGTTGATAACTATTCCCTTTCCAAAACAAAACAACATTTTTGTGAATAAGGAGTATAGTGAATTACATTTATGGTATCAACAATGGAAATCGTAATATTTTTGAATCAATAAAAAGTTATAGAAAATGCATTAGTATTAAGTTATCTAAATATTTCTTACAAATAAAAACAAATAATCTATGTTTCTTCTGGTCTTTCTGTGTCCTGTACAGCTTCAGACTGTGTGGCTAGACCTGTGAGAGAGGATACTGATTATGTGATTAAAGTTGTAAGTATAACATTGATAATTTCTTCCTTTTTTGGGCTGTATGGTATTAAAATGATTAATTCATGGATGCACACGTGTCAAGTAAACCTCAGTTTGTTAAATTCATTAATAGCACAGCGTAATTAAGCAATATGTTGGACAAGCATGGATCCTTTAAGGCTTATGTACAGCCTGTAGCTTTCAACAATACCTTTCAGTCTCACACTTGAATTTCTGTAAGAATCCCTTTGTTTTTCATACGTTTTGCTGTTTATTTTACCTTCAGGAATACCGTGAAAATGGACCTCTGTTCTCAGAGCTGAAATTTTATCAAAGAGCAGCAAAACCAGACAGCAGTAAGTACTTATTATGTACAGCAATAATATGTGGTCTACATAATCAGTCATTGTATTCAAAGACAACTGGAATGCATTCTTTCATCAATTAAATCTCCTAAATCAATCTAGTTGCATTGTAGAGAATTCAAAAGCCATTCCAAGGCATGGAGATTCTGCACACCACTTCATCTGAGAGTTGTTACACTTGGAGTACATGTCACTGATGAAGAGGCTGTGGATTTAAATTAGCTATGCTGGAGGAATTAATAAACCAAAGCAAACATGTATTTCTAGTGCAGACCCAGCTTGCTGTAAGTGTAATTAGAGGAGGTTACCAACCTACAGATAAAGATGCTGCTTTGTCCAAGTTTCTCTGGCCACCTGTCAGTCTGACACACGACTGGTGAAATGTTCAAATCTGGTCAAATGTTCTCTTATAACTGGCTAAAAATGTTTGTGTTCATTGATTATGTACATTGAATTAGATTAAGTAAGGCTGCATTTATATATGATCTGCTGATGATGTGATGTGGCTAATGATTAATTTGTTTAAATATGTAAGTTAGGCATTGGAAGCGAGACAAAGGAATTGATTTTTTGGGCATCCCAACCTACTGGGGCTCTGGACTCTCTGAACATAATGGAAAAAGGTATTATCTGTGGTCCTCTTACTGACAATGATGTCAGTGATAATACAGTTTTGTACTATAGCTACTCGCATGTAGTCTTTGGCAGAGCACTTTTACAATTTTCTGAAATGTTTTGGAGCAGTTATAGATTCATGGTGATGGACCGTCTGGGTTCTGATCTACAGATGATTGTTGTGCAAAATGGTGAACGACTGAAGAAGCAGACAGTACTGCAGCTCGGTTGCCTTATGGTAATTTATTTTACGTGTTACAATCTCTTCAAAATGACTTTATTTATTTATTTGTTTTTGTTGGGATGCTGTGTATATGTGTGCATGTATGTATGTGTGTGTGTATATATATATATATATATATATATATATATATATATATATATATATACACATGTGTATGTATGTATGTGTGTATATATATATATACGTATATATATATATATATATATATATACGTATGTATATAATGTATGTATGATTTACGATGGGGATATTTTCCGACAAATCCATCATAACTTCAGTGTATCATAAATTGAGGAGTTTAACGAGTTATTAACACATTTACATTAACGCACAGTTGGCCAAAATCATTAACACAAATCTTATTTTATAATAAAGTGTTGAAAAATCCAGTGTAATTTAGTGAGTAATAGATTGAAGTTGAAAACTAAAAGCAAAACACTTTTGGTGCACTTAGGTTGCTGGTATTGCTGCTAATGCTATCTACAGCCTGTGTTCTGGAGCATTCAGGTCCTGTTTCCCTTTCAGCTGGCTGTCAATAGTTTCTTAGGACCCTGTTTACACTAAGACAACTGTACTGTAGTTGTAGAAATAAAGAAAAACACAATAAATATAGCGGAGATCTTCAATGAGCGAGAGCTATTGTGAATCTGACTAGTTGAATCACTGTGTACTGAATCGTGAATCGTTAATTGTGAATCGAGTTTCGGCTGAAATGACTCATATAAGTTTAAGCAATTGCGCCGAGTAGCAAATTGTGCTTTCATGAGCAGTATTCTCAACTTAGGTGTGTGTGCCTTCTATGTGTGAGAGATTGTGACTTCCCAGTCTACTGTGCTTGCACAAGAAATTATTGATCTTTGGGCTGTTTGCTCCTTAACATGGCAGTATAGCTTTTAGTTTCTTTTTGACTGACGAAATGAAAACAAACCCACTGTACTGTGTGTGTATGCATGACTGACTGTGTGAATTATCACTGTGCTTAATTATAGCATATGCAGCTAAGTTGAATTTATGTATATAGTGAGTGTGACAAACAGGGATCACATTCACCACACGCTTTTATCCAAAGGGACTTACAGTTGATGGATAAATGTATTGCTTAAGGAGTCCAGCAGTGGGATCTTGACTAAGAAAGAATTTAAACTTAGTAGCAGTTCAGTCTTAAACACTGTGCCACCAGTGTAACTGAGATGCACATACAGTTTCAAAATATGAACACCTACCTGCCACTAATGTCTATCACGAAACGTATATCCATATATGCTTATTACTGTATCTTTAGACCATTTGTGGTAAGAACTATTAACATTTTCATCCTTAGAATGTTTAGAGTAACCTATTCAATAGTCTTTGAGTCCATCAACATATTGTCAGTAGTCATTAAGAAGGTTTTTATGAGCTGGTTAAATTATTCATCGGTTAACCTTATACTCTGCCCTCAACAGGTGGATGTGCTGGAATATATTCATAGCAACGAATACGTTCACGCTGACATTAAGGCTGCCAATCTCTTACTGGGCCACAGAGACCCAGACAAGGTTAGTGCATTCTTGTTTATATGAGTAAGTCCAAAAATCAATATGGAACACATCCAACATAGCTCACATGGGACTTTAGTGCACATTTAATTAAGTGCTATAATTATAGTTTGTGTTTTAACATGAGGTCTAATGTTCAAGCATTTAAGGTTTTGTGACATCATCACATTTTTTGTCTCCGGTCCATTCCACCCAAGAAAAAGGAATAATGGATAAAGTGTGAGAAATGGCTTACATGTGCATAATGTCCAACCAAAAAAAATACGTGAATATTGTATGATTACTTCATATGACATGACAAAAACAGGAAATACTTTGTATTACCAAAAAATCCACATACCAGATTTTACCTTAGAAGGGCAGCACTTCAGGCTGTTATAAAAGTCAGTATAGTAATCATCACAGATGATTTGCATCTTCAGTTTCAGAAGTGCTTGACTTGTGAGATGACTTGTCAATTATCTCTTACAGGTATACCTGGCTGATTATGGTCTGTCATACAGATACTTTCCACGTGGAATACATAAAGAATACAAAGAGAACCCTCGGAAAGGACACAATGGCACTATCGAGTATACAAGTATGGATGCACACAAAGGCGTTGGTAAGGCTAAATGTGTTTATTCATTTTGTTAAGGGTTTTGAGACATGTGCTCACTGTTAAATGTAAGTGTTTCAATCTCTTGTAATGGACTGGACTTGGTGGTCACTGAACATTTTAGCAGAGATTTCTCCAACCCAAACAGCAGGTAAATTGCTATATGTATGTCCTGCTGAAAATCCAATGACAGCCCATTTGGTATTTTATGGAGTCCATGACGCCATGTACCATAACAAGATCCCCAGGGCCCCTGGAGGAAAAACAACCCCACATCATAGACCCTCCACCATACTTTACAGTAGGCAATAGTTTCTTTTCATCTTTTTATGCCAAACCCACCTTGAGTGTTTGCTGTCAAAACGCTCAGTGTTCATCTTTTCTGGACATGGAACGTGGTTCCAATCAAAGTCCTGGTAGTGTTTAGTAAACTCCAGGTGTTTGTTTGTGGTTTGATAACAGGAAAGGCCAGGTGCTACTGATCAGTGACATTATGTGCAGATTGGTCTAAACTTATTAACTGAAACAGAAGCAGCTGTGTAGCAGTAACAAGTTGGATAAGAAGCAACCATTCTAATAAGTCAAGGCTGTGATAGATTGTAGCAGTTTAACCATGAAATCTTACATCATGGCAAGTAATAGTACAGCAACAAGATACAAGGTCATTATCCTGCATGAGCAATTCAGTCTCTATCAGCTGATGTGGTCTCACTGATAGAAGGAGGTTTTGGCCTAAAATCTCACGATACATGGCCCCGTTCATTCTTCCCTTAACACAGATCAGTCATCCTGTCCGATTTGTTTGAAAAACAACCCCAAATCATGTTTTCACCCCCATGCTTCACAGTAGGTATGGTGTTCGTTGGGATGCAACTCACCATTCTTCTTCCTCCAAACACAATGAGTTGAGTTTTTTCCAAAAATTTCTATTTTGTTTTCAGCTGACCACATGATATTCTCCCAATCCTCTTCGTGATCATCCATATGCTCTCTGGCAAACTTCAGACGGGCCTGGACATGTACTAGCTTAAGCAGGGGGACACGCCTGTCACGCCTAGAGTCCCTCTAGGCATAATGTGTTACTGATGGTAGCCTTTGTTACTTTGGTCGAAGCTCTCTGCAGGTCATTCATCTCTGCAGGGCATTCATCAGGTCCCTCCGTGTAGTTCTGGGATTTTTGCTCACTGTTCTGAAGGTCATTTTGACCCCACGGGATGAGATCTTGCGTGGGGCCCCAGATCGAGGGAGATTATCAGTTGCTCCTACAGTTGATTTATTCACACCAACCTGCTTGCCTATTGTAGATTAACTCTTCCCAGCTTGTTGCAGGTCTACAATTTTTTTCCTGCTCTCCTTTGACAGCTCTTTGGTCTTGCCCATGGCTGAGTTTTGAGTCTGACTGTTTGAGGCTGTGGACAGGTGTCTTTTATACAGATAACGAGGTCAAACAGGTGCCATTAATACAGGTACCGAGTGGAGGACAGAAGAGCTTCTTAAATAAGAAGTTACAGGTCTGTGAGAGCCAGAAATGTGATTTCCTGGATTTTTTTTCTCATTTTGTCTGTCATAGTTGAAGTGCACCTATGATGAAAATTACAGACCTCTCTCATTTTTAGTAGGAGAACTTGCACAATCAGTGACTGACTAAATACTTTTTTGCCCCACTGTACCCCAGTGAAACAGAAAATCATGGATTTCTGCTTAAAGGTTTATAAGCCATCTGACACCTTAATGTAAAATATAAATGGAAAAAACTCTAAGAATTCCTATTTCTCCATGAGCGTAAGCTAATTCACCAAAAGGTGAATTCCGTATAACCCTTTTTACTCATCTTTACCAGAATTAGAGAAATGTGTGTGTTTCGATGCAGTCGCACCTGAATAGAATATAATCACATGGTCCGACTGGAAATGTAATAGGATACAGAAGTTTACATAGCCAGGATTCTTCTATTGAATGGATTGTTAAAGGATTACACGTCTTCTTTAATCAGATAGGATTTTTGCTCGCATTGGCCACAATCAGATAACTCTGTCGATTGAGGCATGTACAGGAATGCTTTCTATTCCAATTGAGCTATTAATCCGATTATTAACTGTGGTGGCTCAGCCATAAAGGTACTGTGCTACTGAGTCTAGGGTTCAAGTTCCAGCACTGAAATGTTGCCATGTTGGGCCTTGACCTTAAAAATGGGCTTGGATTGTACATGGACTGTCAGCTTGTAGTCCACTTCAGATAAGAGAGTCTCTGAAATGTTAAAGTAAATTAACAGATTATTATTTTGCATGTAAATGAAACCAGTGGTTATGAATTAAAAATACATTTATTATTGTATTGTTAAGTCATGTATGCAGCATCAAAATCATGTATTTATCCGTGGCCCTAGTGGAATAGCCCAGAAGGTCCAGGGTTCCAAATTCCCATCTTGCCAAGCCTACCGTTATTTTTAGGATAATAAGGGGCGCACTTAAAATCCTTTAAACTTCTCAAAAAATCGGACACTGCGCCCTCTTAAAAAGCGGCTGCGGTCTAATGTATGAATTAATTCTGGTTGTGCTTTTCTGACCTAGAAACAGATTGTAGAGTACACGGCGCTCATAAATCTGTCATAATGTTTTAGCACGGCCTTGGTAAGTTACGAAGCTTACGGCAACCGTAGTGCGCAGCATCGCTGAGTAATACGGTATGTGCTTCAGCATTAGGGTACGTGCATTCATTCATTTATTTTCGAAGCGGATTTCAAACTCAACGCCATCGGTCACGCAGTACAACATGGACATAGAGCAGCTGCGAGAGAATTCAACATTAACGAATCAATGGTACAGAAGTGGAGGAAGCAAGAAGACGCCCTGCGCCAGGTAAACGAGACCAAACTGAGCTTCCGAGGGAACTTAAGAGTTTTGTTTCATTTCATGCGCCTTATAACCCAGTGCGCTTTATGTATGAAAATAGATCCGTTAGCAGCCGATCGTTGATATTGCGTCTTATAATCCGGTGCGCTTTATGGTCCGAAAAATACGGTACACTGTTGGGTCCCTGAGCAAGTTCCTTTACCCACAATTGCTTGGATTGTAAGATTGTACCAATTGTAAGTCGCTCTGGATAAGGGCTTCTGCTAAATTACATAAATGTAAATGTAAATCCATGCTGCTTATCTCATGCTTTGGCCACAAAACTGCATTCCACAGTTTAAATAATAGTTGCTCCATATGAAGACTAAGTTCTGTGTAGTTGGAATACTTTTCTTGGTAACACTTCAGTGAATTGCATTCTCCCTATTGCGAGCACAGTACATAGATTGCACCTGGCATATCATGCTCTTAACTCCAGGTCAGGGTATTGGAAACCCATTAAGCTGTAAATTGCATAGTCATTTTAATGGATATTGATTGACTTTCCCGTGTCTACCTGGCCAGACTTAATTCAATAATTCCCTAAATAGTCCAAGTGATAACCTGAATCTTGTATGCATTTACCATTAATTAAAGCTCTGATGTTTTGTTAGACTGGGACTCAAAGCCAATATCTTTGCCTGCAAAATAGTGCAGGCAGAAGAGTGGTTCAATACTAAATCCATGCAAGGGTTAGCCTTGCTAATAGCTATGTTTCTGTTGCTGTCGGTACTACTTAATATGTGAAAAGAACTATGCGATGCTCAGTCAGCAGTAAATATAAAATACCAGCATGCCAAGTGTAATATATTTAATGAGTCGTGATGTGTTACTGAATAGTTTAAAACCAAAGCCATATGCTGTGTTTACATAGCCTAACCAGATTCCGTATTTGAAATAGATTTACTGTTATTTCACCGATGATTTGATAGTCAGTGTCTAGAAATTGTCTAGGAGTCAGGCTATGGTGAAATATTACCATATAAAAAATAGAGTGTAAAGTATTTCTGGATGATTTACAGTGGTTATGATATAGTTTAGGCTAAACATACATGACATTTGATAAGAAAGAAAGTATATCACATTGAGGTCAGAAAGAGGTCTGTCCTCTTTCATGTTCTCATTAAATATAGGTTGCAGGTTATTCATGTTCAGGATATTACATATGGTCCTCATTTCTCTCCTGCTCCTTAGACCACCGATGTCTTAATCTTCTTAATATCTTCTAAATATCTTAACTGAAGATATTGATAACTTGAAAATATGTATGACATAAAAGTAGTGAATTAAAACATTGTGTATGCATATGTGACATAAGTTGGCTGGCTAAGCTTAAGTTGAGGCCCTACAGAAGTGACGAACCTCATTCCGATATTGCCACAGTGGATGTCTCATCGGAAGCTGACAGCTGTTGTGTAGGTCTTTAGCGTTGTGTCGCCCCCGTAGATGAATGCAGATTGTGGAGCGTTCCTTTGCTCGTGGCCCCTGGCACCCTGCGTAGATGTTGATGTGTTACCATGGTGAGGAGTGCAGAGACAGGCACTCTGCTTCCCGCTGAACTCCATGCTAAAGGCCTAATTATCACCTGTAGGGCTGAAGAGAAATGGCTGAAATTCAGAAGGAGAGGTTCAAGAGTTTGACACAGCACTTTAGGTAATTTAAATAACAATGGTCCATAATTATGAACAACAGCCTGGCGTTGATGGAAGGTGTGTCTTGCCTAGAACGTCTTGTTCTCATGGGTGCTCATTTTAAAATGGAATGGGTGTCATACCTGCCCAGATGACCCCCTTTCCCCCACCATGCAAAAGCATACCAAGTGCTAATAGAGTAAGTGATGTATTTCAGGCACTTAAGGCCAGTGTCTCAGTACTAAGGCCCATGTAGTTCAGAAAGAATGCTATTAGTGTGCTTCTCCAAGGTCATCACTATGTATTACTGCTTTTGAAATAAAACCAATTTAACATTTGTTAAATTACAGTGTTTTTCAGGAGAAAAAAAAACACATAAAATGTCTGGCTTGTTGGACTTGGCTGGGAGATTGGCTAAAAGGCAAGAGCACCTAATGGGCATGGCGAGATCAATGGATCTAGGATCTAGGCAGAGATTTTCCCCTTTGATGAATGCAGTCAATAGGTAATTTCTCAGGAGATGGACTGCAGTTACAGTATTGAGTTGATAAACTCTCCAGGCACGTATAGGCGGTGTGCTTTAATTTACCCTTATTGATGAAATCAAACTGGAGTTTTTCATGAAGGAGTCGACTTAATGTGATGTTAACCACATATTTGACCAAGGCAGGTGAAGTAGACAAGTTTATTGTCACAGATAATACAATGTATAAATTATGGATGATTTATGGATATGCTTCAACATTCACATTTTACTTTTTACCCTAAGGGTTCTATGGGAGATTTTCCTATTGGCAGCATTGTTCATTCCCAGTGCTCATTCCCTTAAAATCCTACAGATACTTGAGGCTGATTGAAGACCAGTAACAGTCGCTGATTACAGAAACAATTGCATGTTGTTGTGTTGTGTGGGATATATTCTTGCAGGATCATGAAAGTATGTGGTCTCATCTTATTTTTAGCTGGGTCTTTTTGATAGTCCTTTGGTCTTGCTTAAACATTAAGTCCCAGTGCCTTTATGTCCTTTAAAGACAAAGTGTAATCATCCTGAAAGTGATTAGCATGCACTTTGAGACGTAAGCAAGAAACGGTCAGCTGAAACAGTACGTATGCTTGTGAGAAGGAGTCTTTACACTAGATGGCAGTTGTGTAATGTGCTCTGGCTGAGGTTAAGGTGTAGGAGGTCCTAGAGGCGCACACACACAAGTACGCTCTGATCTCTTGGTCTCCTCTTATGGCCAGCACAGAGCCCGTGGAATCCAGTAACATGTGGGAACAATTTGGCTACAGACATTTATTTCTTTGTTTTACTGCCTGGCTCTGTGGTGGAGAAAGTGTTGGTCCAGGCCATCGGCCGTCTGGATTGTGTCAGAGGCCATGAGTATCAGGTTGCTTGGACGAGTCTCCAGACCAGACGGGTCAGGAAGGGGGATGTGCGCGAGGGAGGCACTCGAGGTGTGTAGGGGGTAGCTGGGAAGGGGGGAGGATACTGACCCACTCTTTTGACTTGTAGCCTCACTCCAAAGGACCTAGTTTGTTTCCAAGCCAGGCCAGAGCACCAGCTGAAAAAACAGAATACTCCTCTTAAATCACGATCCGCCTGTCTTTTTCATAAGAGCATATTTCAATGGCCAAGGCACAGACTGCTTAATGAAATGATGCTCTGTCCTCCTCTGTCTATCCTTGACAGCCCCATCCAGGCGAGGGGACCTGGAGGTGCTGGGCTACTGCCTGCTCCATTGGCAGTGTGGAACACTTCCCTGGCTCTCGATGCTCAGAAATCCAACGCAGGTCCAGGACGCCAAGGCCAAGTACGCACACTTCTCACACAGGTCCAGAAACAGCACTCCGCCGTGTATGTAATGGCTGCTGATCAGAGACTCAGAGCTGCCTGTGGTTATTCATTCTCCTGAACTACTTTGATAAAGTATCCAAGGTGCAGTTTGTAGGAAATATTGAGGACGTTATTGCCTGGAAAATGGATCTTTTTCTCTGAGACGTGATTTTTGAGAGACGTATTGGGTTCAAGATACGGAATAGAAATACACGGGTAGATTTCCTGTGTTAAGCTACATTCAGTATCTGCAAGTGCAAGTGAAGATACACTTCAGTGAGAGACTAGTGTTATGTTAGAAGTTAAAACAGCAAACAGTGCTAATCACAAGATGTTACAGGGTGTTATGACAAGGATTTTACAAATTGTCACAATTTATCTGTACAGGTAAGCAGTGTTTAACATCCGTCCGTCTTAACAATTATATCAAATTATAATAGGAAATAAAAATCTTTGACATTGCGGTCAGTAGCCTTGCGGAGAACCGAAAACGACGAGTACCGAGCTAATTTTTCCCATAAGGAATAATGTAAATTGAATTGATTCGTTCCAGACCCCAGAACATCCACACTGTATAAGGCATTATATGCATTAATGGAGTTGTATTGTGCTTCCTGATTTATGATGGGGACATGTTCCAACAAATCCATCATAAGTTAAATTTATCATGAACCGATGAGTTTAATATAGTCTCATAGCGGAGTCTACTATACATTGACAATTACATTAAGCTACAGTTGGCCAAAATCATTAACACAAAGCTTATTTTATAATAAAGTGTAGTAAAATCTCATGTAATTTATTGAGTAATGAATTGAAAGTGAAAAGTAAAAGCAAAACACTTATTCTATTGGTGAACTCAGGGCGCTAGAAGAGTTGCTACTGCTAACTGCAGCCTGTGTTCTGGATTATTCAGTTTCGTCTGAAAGGAGCTTGACTCATACAAGTTTAAGCAAGTGCACCAAGCACTAAACAAGAGTACCAAGCAAACGACGAGAGCCGAGACAAATTTTTACACTCCAAATGGTTCAAGAACTGAATTCGACGAGTTCCTGAGGTGGTCGAGAAGCAACGTACCACTGTATCTCTGGAAACTCATTTCCTTTTGTCTGTGTGAAGCTAGTGAGTATTTATTTATGTTTATATTCCATGGTGCTCATATATTTTGGTTATTTTCATATATTGGCACTTGTTCTGTTCATTGTCATCTATTTGAACAGTTCAGCAGTGGATTTGATGACTGTGAAGTGCAGTAAGTGAAAAGAAGAATAAATCCATCAGTAACTGAAGAAATATAGTGTTGTGTATAACAGTTTAGGCTTCGGGTGCTGTGCAGATGATAGTGTTCTGCGGTATCTCTGACGCATTTTCGTATTGTTTACACAGACTTTTCTTTATGCAGTGGTATCTCGATTCTCAAACACCTCGGAACTCGTCAAATTATGTTCTCGACCCATTTTGACTAGAAAAATTGGGCTCGGTTCTCGTCGTTTGCTCGGTACTCTTAATACTCTTAGGCTTAAACTTCTATGAGTCGAGCTGTACGACCAATTTCAGCCGAAACTCGATTCACGATTCATGATTTACCAGTCATGATTCAGTATACATTGATTCAGGTTCACAATAGCCCTTGGAGAAGATTTCTGCTGTTTTTATCACGTTTTCCTTTATTTTTACATCTACAGTACATAAGCAAAACAGGAACTGAATTGATAAGTACTTATCATAGTATCCTTTCCATATCTCCGCTAATATACAGTATAGAACACTCTACCAAACATGACTCAGTTCATGATACATTTAACTTATGATGGATTTGTCGGGACATATCCCCTTCGTAAATCAGGAAGCACCTGTACAATACAACTCCATTAATGCATATAATACCTTGTACAGTGGGGATTTTCTGGGGGTCTGGAAGGGATTAATTCAATTTACATCATTCCTTATGGGAAAAATTTGCTTGGTACTCATTGGTTTCAGTTCTCGACAAGCCTTCTGGAACAAATGAATATCGAGAACATATATTTACATTACAGTAGCATAAAGAGACTGTGATTATGGTAATTTCCAATCAGCATCCATTTCGGTCAACAACCTGCTTCATGGAACATAATATGGTTGTTAAACGGTACATACCTGTACAGTTAAACATTTTTATCTGTTATACTGCATCTGACATTTTTTTTCTCCTGACAATAGGCTCATGGATAACCTGCCAGACTCAGTCATCCAACTGTCCGCTGATAGAAGTACCCTAGGTAAGTGTTAGCTTATGTGTGCATAGGCCGCTTACAAGGATCAGCAAGGCGTGGTTAAGTGACTGAACCACTCTGCCTCTTCTCCATAAGCAACCCATGGTAGTCATGCATTGTTGTTATTCCTGGTGCAAACCCAAAGGGCAGGCATGTCTCCTGGAAGTGACTTTGTGATCTATGATTATGATGAGGTCTTATTCACCCCTACCCCGAGACCTGGTGCAGCTGGACTAGAGAGATAAGGCCTCCAACATGCATCAGTGCTGTGCATGTGATATACATTCAGTTAGATAGATGCTGCATACTGGCCTAGAGCTGCAAGAAACGTATTTATTACAACGAACAATGAAAAGAAGACATATTAGACAGAATTGTGTGCTTGTTCGAATCTTAAGGCTCATTTACTATTGTGTTCTTGTCAGGATCCATGTGTTAGTATGATACTCTTTTTTTTTTTGTTCCCTTGGAATTAAATTGTTGTCCTATTATACATTAGTGACTTTTATTAGTGACTTTATGGGTCATGGGTTCAAGATTTGAATGCAACTCCTTCCTGCTGTATGGTCATCTAGATTAACAGTTGTGGCCAACTACCTTTTTTTTAAACACAAATTCCATTCAGCTTAGTTCAAGCGTGACATGCTCGTGTATCCCCACCTCTGCATGACAGCTACCATTATAGGAGTGGGAGGACCAGCACATGCCCTCTTTGGTGACTGTATCTGTTTAAGTTGCCTCTCATGCAGCATCACAGGGCTGCTGAAGTTGCTTGGAGGATAGTGCCTCTACAAACCATGTTACCCGGTCACAATACAGTACTTACCTTTCTTTATATTACACACTGAAAATTAAAAGAAATAAAATCTAACCTTTACAGCTGGATTTCCACATCCGAACTCTCAACATCAAACTGAAAATAACAGTAAATAATTGTGGTCAGTTATGTAATTAAATTCTGATTAATAATTGAATTTAGTAAAATTCCTACAGTACTGCACAAGTGTTTGGCCACCATTAGATATCCAATTATTTTAGCCCATATATAATTATTTACAGTCTCATTATTAGAATACAACCAGAATAGACAGGAATTGTGTATGCAATAATTAAAAAAAAAATCAGAAAAACAGCTTCTATAGGCTACAGTGACAAGTATTTAGTGTGACTTACCTTTCCTCTTGAGCAACAGCAGCACCTGTCAGATTTATCTGGATACCAAGCTGACCCTTCTAGATTCCGAAGAAGCTTTACCAAGAATGGAACCACTTTCAGAGGAGAACAGGGTGAAAAGGCTAAGATATGATAAAGCTCACAAATATTGGAATGAAGCTCAGTGGAAAAGAGTATTATGGAGTAATAAATCCAAGTTTGAAATTTGACAGTGCTCAAATTTCAAGTCGTTGACATATATGGTTATATATGGTCATTATACCATTGCTAAAACAACAAATCTAATGGTGATCTTTTGCAAAGTACAGTACTTTGGAAAAGTGATTTACCACTTTAGGGTAATCATTATAAACTTTCTCTGGTACAGTCACCTTACAGATCACAAGGTAAGCAAAGGACACTAAAAGATGTTAGAGGCTTTAATTATGCCTCAAAATACTGGCTCTGTGTACTCCCCTATTCAATATGTTGAATGGTTTATTGTTGTGGACATGGAAGCTGTTTGGATTTGCTGTTATTACTGTATTAATCTTGAAACTTAAAGGTACATCGGACTCACTTATTTTCCATTCTCCCTTTGATTTTCTTCTGCAGAGGTAGCTCAGTTCCTGCTAACCGTTAGGACTTTAGACTATAAAGAACAGCCAGACTATGAGGCTCTGAGAAAGGTGCTGTCAGTTACCAGGCATCAAGGCCCACTGGACTTCTCAAGACCAAGTGCAGCGGAGTCAGCAAGGCTAGCCACTAACAGGGTAAGCATGGAGCGGTTTGGCCCACAACAGTTCCTGCCTTAATAGGGACCATATGAGCGAGGGCTGGGGTGCAGTCTGTGGGTTGTGGTAGATTTATCTGTCTGGGAGAGAGCAGGAGATGCTCAGGTTTTAGAAAACCTTTTCTGAACTATTCCAACGCATGCTCACTCCCACTCCTGTTGGCGGCAGCTGTTGGAGGTTGAGCAGAGAAGGGCAAAGCGTAGATTTACAGTGTGGTGACAGTCTCGGACCTGTCTAAAGCTTCCATACTAGAGCTACAGCTTACCTCAGCTTCAAGAACTTAAGGTAGCCATTTTATTAAAGCCCCCTTATTTATAGCATTCATATACTTGTTGAAGATTGTATTTCAAGCGTAGTATGTACAGTTCCTAGCTAAAATCACTGTGTTCTACCCAGTGCATTAAGAAAGAGGAAAGATTATGAAAAGAAAAAAGTGTTTTTTCAATCTGAATGGGTAAATGATACACTGAATCTTGACTTGATGTCATAGGTTAACCTCTGCTGGCCCTGACCATTGCCTGCCAAGAGGCGAAAGCATGGAGGCCTTCATGCTGTAGGAATCACTTTAACACCCCTCACAGCTAACTTGAACCTGTGAACTCTGAAGGCCCAAGAGGCCAATTTGAAGCCATTGACTGCAGGCCAAGTGAAGTTTTCTTTGCCTCTCACTTCCAGAAGTGACCAGTAGATTGATCCTTGGTTAAAAAGAGTAGGTGTCAGTGTTAAGAAGAGCAGAAAACACTCATGACATGTAGGATTTACTTTACTGCCTTTTAGTGTTCTGACAGCCGCATAGCCACTTATAGCACAATCAATCCCACATTCTTGGGCAGAAAGCTCTTGTGGATTCTTAAATGCACTTTATTGTTCACATGAAGTATACAGAGCACACGGAGAAGGCTCGCAGTTTAATACAGAGCCAGTGAATAAGGTTCTGTCTGACCTTGGCCAAACCTCCTGCGCAGATGGAAAATATTAGTGTCAACACTATGGGCATTAGGCTTTGAATCCCTCCTTTTCTTTGTAGTAATATTTTCTCAGTGCTTTTTGTTCATCTCCTTTTGTAGGGTCAAGCTTCAGTCCTTTTGAGTAAAATGTAAAAACAACACCATCAATGTCACCCTCGTTTCACCTCTTCTGTTAAGGGTGTCAGGCTGAGAGAGGTGTATCGTTCTTAATGCCACTCCAACACTCCTGCAGTTTATGTTGCCTACACCTGACCTCAGCAGTGATCTGTGGCCAAATTTAGTTTGGAGTGTTGCCACCTGAGGGAGAGCACTGGGTGTCATTAATCAGAAGATGTGCTCTGCTCAGGATCCAGGTCAGGTTGAGAGCACAGGAGAGAGAGAGTACAAGAGTAAGGGATTATGCTCATGCTGACTTATCAGAGATCTAGTCTGCCCTTTTCTGTGAAGTTGCTTATCGACTGCTGAATTCTCTGAATTATGTCTTTCACTCTGTTCTTCTTAAAAGTACCCAAATCAAGCAAGGTCAGCCGGGAAGCCAGCCAGACCAATACTTGTGAATGAAGACGAAGCTGAAAGCTTTGCCAAAACTCGTTACAGAACCAGAGGGCCGTCAAAGACAAAACAGCAGGTGAGGGATACAAGACTGTGTCATGGCTTATACTAGGAAAATCTGGTACATGTCGGAGTGGTTATTACTAACAACTCGTATTTTTACGATAGAAACCATACAAGGGTAATTCAACAGCTGACAGATGTGCAACATCTAGGCCTTTGTTCGATGAATGTGGCGATGACGATGAAGCTGATGCATTGCCTCAAAGAGGCCACACCAAAGCAAAAGAAGGCCCAAAGCAGAGGAAGACACCAGACCAAGTAATGCATGCATCAATAACACCAAGTAAAGCTCATGCAGGAAAGTGACTTTATTTTTTATTGACATTTCAGTATTGAAAGGAGTTTCATCAATATGCAAGTACAGGTGATCCCCACTATCCAAATGGTTTGGATATCAGATTTTTGGATGAAGGTGCCCCTTATCCTCTTCTTATGGGAAATTGTCTCTTGTTCCTGTATAGTCAAACACCCACCGATTTAATACAGGTGCTCCCTGATTTATGATGGGGTTATGTTGTGAAATGCATCGTAAACCAATGAGTTTAATATATGCTGTATATATCATAGCATAGCCTTCCACTGCAATCAGAAAATCTTCAGACCCTTTCACATTTTGTTGTTGAAGACCTTGTACTAAAATAACTAAATAAAAAAAACAACACGTTCCCCCCTTTAATCTTCATTCAACACATCATAATGAGAAAGTGAAAACAGAATTTTAGAATTTTTTGAAATTGTTTATCAGAGCAAAAACCAAGCCATGAGGAGGAAAGAACTGCCTCAGAGAAAGAACCATCTCACAGATGATCAAGAGCAGTGGGGATGATGATGATGATGATGATGATTGGGAAAACTTTATTTTAGTATTCAAGGCCTCAACATAAAAGTCTGAAGACTTTCTGAATGCATTGTACATTAACCAGAGTTGGGCAAAATCATTAACTCAAAGTGTTGAATATATGAAGTAATTTCTTGCATAATGCATTGAAAGTGAAAATCAAAACCAAATGGTTTTGTCAGCTCAGTCAGCTACTTGCTGCCTAGATGCCCAGCATCTGTGGTAGAGTATCGTACTGTGTGACGCTTGCCCAGGGAAAAATCCAAATGCAAAATTCAGAATACAGCTTCTGGTGAGTGTATATTTATGTGTATTGTCGGATTCCTATTGTAGAGTATAAGTTGAAAATCGTAAACCGGACCATTGTAAAATGGGAGTACCTGTGTTGTGGTGCAGGGGGCTTTCTGGTTGGCTTTTCTGCATTCCTGTTATCTGGAGGGGAACTCCCTGGGAATTAGGTGGGGCTTTTCAGGTTCTCTGAAATATGAGCAGTTTCTTGTTCATCACGTGTAGCACAGCTTGTTTTCTAGTGTTTAATGCCACAATGAAAAATAAACAATTACCTCTCAATTAACCACTGCATAAAACATAGCTGGAGGTTGGAGGCAGAAGTGAGAAGAAATCAGAACACCATCTACTTCCACTTCATGCATATAGGTTAAAGTTCGTATAGTAGGGTAAGGAATTAAAACAACCTAAATGCTATAGTGTGAATTTGGGTAGCAGGTTGCAACTATGTATAGAAAGTGCATCTATATTTATTTTGGGCCAGGATCTTTACTACTGTACAGTATCACTGAGATAGCAAACCACAAAACGTGCTGTATTCTCTTTATCTAGCTGAAAAAGCAATCTCTAGTACATGGATTGAGAAGAACAGACGAGGCCTTTCTGCCTGTGAGAAAGCGACAAAATCCACCAGGGCTTCATCACAATGTCGTTCCTGACATAACTGACCATTGGAGAAGAAACCGCCGCTCATGGGGTGACACCAGAAGAGCCAGTGAAGAGGAGGTGGACTACTGGGAGCATCCCAGAGATAACTGCTGGGAGGACATGGATTATAATGGACATCAATATGGTGCTGATGTGGACAATGAGGATGAGTACACGTACACCAACAGGAATGGTGCAGTAGAATCAAGTAATAAACCTTTTCTGCAATGGTGTTTTAAAATAGGTGCAGGCATCATCATCGTTGCAGTGCTACTTGTATGTTTGCTGTTCTTTGGACAGAAATATTTCAAATTACCAAAAACAAAACTCAAATGACTTTTGATTTTAATTCAGAATGGAATGGGCTGTAGATTTTCAACAGAGTGGATCCACTGTGGTCACTGTTTTTGTACAGCCATTTTCACTGTGATAGGCTAAAAGAAAGAAGAAATGAAACTTTCAATAAATTATCAATTAAATAAATAAATCATTTACTTATTTAAATCCAAGTAATCTTTTCATTTTAAATAAATCTGCTTACAATGTCAGGGGCTGAGCAATGCAATATATTAATGTGGGGTAATACCTTGCTGCAGTAAGGACACTCTCCAAATACAATATTGAAGCTCTGGCGACTGGTAGGCAAACCCCTGAGCCACTGAAATAACAATTGCATGAGTAAACAATAAGATACAGAAACAGTGAGTGCATTTACATGCACTTAATAATCAGATAACTGCAGAAAATCAGATTTTGTCAGTTTCTCCCTCCCCCTCAGATTTTTTTTTCCTTTTTAAAAAAAAAAAAAAAAAAAAAAAAAATCAAATAGTAAGTACAACATGGACTTGAGTAATCAGATAATGGCAAACCTCTGAGTTTTACATGAGTGGGGAAATCAGCAGATTTCCAATTTGCAACCAAACCAATAATTTCATAGAAAGAGGTGACAAACTTAAAAAAAAAAAAAAAAAAGAATAAAAAAAAAAAAAAAAAATAAGAAAATGAGAGGAAAAAAAAAAAATATATATATATATATATATTATATATATATATATATATATATATATATATATATATATATAATATATATATATATTAATAATATATATATTTAAATAAAGAAAGTCTTCATTTTCTCAAGTATATACTGCTTCTCAGTCTCTACAAAGTGTTCCATAATAATAATGTTTATTTTTGGGGTTACCAAATCCTGCAAGAAAAAAACCTGACACAGTTAATGGGAAAAATAAGCCCATATAAAGCCAAATCTTTAGAATGAGAGGACTAACAACCGGGTTGGTTAGACTTGCATGCATGCGCAGACTGAGAAAATCAACTGAAATCAGGTAACTGGTGTACAAGCTATGAGAAATCCGGTTACTGGTGTAAAATCCACCTCTTTTTAGCAGATTTCTTAATCTGATTTCCAGATCGGAGTATGCTGTATCACATGACCACACATGTAATCGGATAACTGCAGAAATCAGACTATGATCAGAAGTGCATGTAAACATACTCAGTCTTGCCGTAATCAGCTGTGATAATTGGTAATATGAATGGAAATTGAAATAGACACGTACTGATCAGCCAAAGCATTAAAATCACACAAAGTCCGAAAAACAAATAATGCTGATTATCTTGTTAAAACAGCACATGCTAAGCTATGGGATATGTTCGATGGTATGTCGGTTTGCGTAGTTGACATGTTGGAGGTGGGAAAATTGTTCAGAAGTAAAGTCATGAGCAACTTGGACAAACGACTGAGCTGGGTTACCTCCTAAACAAGAAGGCTTTATTTTTTTGCTCCCGGTCAGCAGTGATGAGGAGGCAATGACATTGTTCTGAGGAGGGACAAATCACAAACCAGCAACAGGGTGCTGGTGCCCAAGGCTCATCGATGCTTGAGAGCAAACAAACCCTATCCCACCTGCTTCGAATGGACAGAAGAGCTACTGGGGTACAAGTCACAGAAATGTTTAAATGTTGGTCACTGGTGGAATGCATCTCAACACGATGTCCATGATGGGGTCTGCTTAGTCACAAGTGTTCACCATGCCAACACCTGTCTGTCAAAAAACCTACAATGGACATGTCAGAACTGGACTTTGGAGCAATGGAAGGTCATCTGGTCCAATGAGTTCCATTTTCTTTTCCAGCATATAGACGACTGGGTATGTGTGCACATCGGTATGGATGCACTGTGGGAAGAAGTGAGTGGAGGGAGTGTAATGCTCTGTGTAATGTTCTGCTTGAAAATTCTGGATCCAGGAATTCATGTGGATGTTAATTTGACATGTAACAGCTTCGTGAACTTTGTTATGGACCAGGTGGATGTAAAGTTTTGGTTGATCAGTGTATGCTTCATAAGAGGAGGTCAGAAGTATATGACTGATAGTATCACAGCATATTTACCTCATAGAGACAGGCCTGATGGAAAGGCTGCCCACAGCGTGGGTCATTGCACACCTGATCTGGAATGGCAGAGTCCAGCCGATAGGAATAGCAGATGCCACACTCCACACTGAAGCTCTGATATAAAACCACATTGATAATACTGTATGGCTGAATTAAGTACCGGTGTACCAATGAACAGAAAACACATCTCAAAGGACTGTCTATCTCATGGGCTTTGTCATAATTATTCAGGTTCTGGGCATGAAAAAAAAAACCTCCCATCTAAAATCTGCATGTACTTGTGCACTGTCCTCCCATCTCTCATCCCTCTTCTGCTGGCTGAGAGGCTGTTATGCATGAAGGTTCATATTTGTTTCCACTAGGTGAGAAGACTCAGGTGGGCTCATCAACCGTGTCTATACTTGACCTGCACTTCACAGAATCCTCCTCTTTAGCAAGACGCCAAACCGAGTCGAGAGCCTTCATACATCTTCCTCTCATTCCACCTTTTTCTCTTCTCTTCTTTCCTCTACTCCACTCTCTGTGTTTGCATATTGCTTTTCCGATAATTACTGCGCCCCCCTCCCCAAAGCAATCCATTAAAACGATGACAGCTAAAATTTAAACATCTGGTCAAGAAAACTTTTCGCTGTTTAGAATGTTAATGATGGCCAAGCATTAATCAGTGGTGGAGGCAGAATAACCACAATGCCCTTTCAACCCACCAGCCATCGTACACGTACGAAAGAGATAATTTGTGGCTCTATGATTAAACGGCTCTTGATAGTGCTGAGGATTCTGCCACCTTTGTTATTGTAATGATCGTACCTGTAAACAACCCAATTAAAGGAATTCTGTATCCTCTGTCCATATGGGTAAAAAAACCTTAAAAACATCTTGCAAACCCCAACTGTGAGTGAAGTATGCAACTAATTACAAGTGGTGGTATAAAATGGGGGATAAACTACAACATACAGATTTTTCGTGGGTGGCAGGTGATGGAAAGTCTATCTCCATAACATCTTTCATATTCTGAAGGACACTGCAGTCAGGGTTCCTATGAGAAGAAATCAGATCCATGTTTACCATTAAAACACATGACAAGGTGTTTTAGCGTAATTATAGTTTAATCTATCACATTTTGAAAACCATTTTGTTAGCTATCTCTTGTATACAGTACAATATACAGTGGTATGAAAAAGTTTGGGCACCCCTGATAATTTTCATGATTTTAGTTTATAAATCATTGGTTGTTCAGATCAGCAACTTGAGTTAAATATATCATATAGCAGATGAACACAGTGATATTTGAGAAGTGAAATGAAGTTTATGGATTTACAGAAAGTGTGCAGTAATTATTCAAACAAAATTAGGCAGGTGCATAAATTTGGGCACCCCAGCAGAAAAATTACATAATATTTAGTAGATCCTCCTTTTGTAGAAATAACAGCCGCTAAACGCTTCCTACAGCTTCCAGTCTGGATTCTGGTTGAAGGTGCTTTGGACCATTCTTCTTTAGAAACATCTCCAGTTCAGTCAGGTTTGATGGTTTCCGAGCATGGACAGCTCACATTTGTCTAGGGACTGAGATGGCCATTCCAGAATGTTGTACTGGTTCCTCTGCATGAATGCCTTAGTAGATTTTGAGCAGGGTTTTGGGTCGTTGGCCTCGGTGCAACTTTGTCACTGATTCTTGAACATTGTTCTCAAGAATCTGGAGATATTAACTGGAATATGCGATCCTCAACTTTAACAAGATTCCTAGTACCTGCACTGGCCACACAGTCCCGCAGCCTGATGGAACCGCTACCAAATTTTACTGTGGGTAGCAAATGTTTGTCTTGGGATGTGTGCCGCTCCTTGTTATGTCCAAATAACTCAATTTTAGTTTCATCAGTACACAGCACTTTATTCCAAAATGAAGCTGGATTGTCCAAATGTGCTGTAGCACACCTCAAGTGACTGTGGCGTGTCTGCAGAAAAGGCTTCTTCTGCATTACTCTCCCATACAGCCTCTCCTTGTGCAAAGTGTGCTGTATAGTTGAACGATGATTAGTGACACCATCTGCAGCAAGATGAGGTTGTAGGTCTTTGAAGGTGGTCTGTGGCTTGACTATGACTGTTCTCACCATCCTTCGCCTCTGCCTATCTGAGATTCTTCTTGGTCTGCCACTTCGGGAGTTCCTTAACTAGAACTGTGTCTGTGGTCTTCCATTGCGTCACTATGTTCCTCACAGTGGAAACTGACAGCTGAAATCTCTGAGAGAGCTTTTCCCTTTCCCTGAACCATGATGTTGAACAACCTTTGTTTTCAGGCCATTTGAGAGTTGTTTTTTGAGGCTCCCATGTTGCCACTCTTCAGAGAAGATGCAAAGAGGAGAAAAACTTCCAATTGGCCACCTTAACCCTTTCTCATAGTTGGATTCAACTTGTGTAGTAGATCAAGGGTAAATGAGCTTTACAAAACAAATTTTGTGTTCCAATAATTAGTGCTAAAGGTATTCAAATGACAAGGGTGCCCAAATTTATGCACCTGCCTAATTTTGTTTGAATAATTACTGCACACTTTCTGTAAAACCTATGAACTTAATTTCACTTCTCAAATATCACGGTGTTCATCTGCTATATGATATATTTACCTGAAATTGCTGAGCTGGACAACCAATGATTTATAAAGAAAAATCATGAAAATTATCAGGGGTGCCCAAACTTTTTCATACCACTGTAATGTGTGTTTAACCATTTCTTAATGCTCATGCTGGCCTTACATTAAATGATTTTCCAGCGATTTCATTGTCACGGACAAATTTTCAGTCGGGATAAACTCACAAGAGTCTTTCTGGGATGTTAGATAAATAAAATGAAACATGTTTAATAATCTCTCTCTCATATATATTTAATTGTATTGAGATGAACTTATTATTGACCAAATACTTATTTTCCACCATAATTTACAATTAAATTCTTTAAAAATCCTACAATGTGATTTCCTGGAATTTTTTCCCTCATTTTGTCTCTCATAGTTGAAGTGTACCCATGATGAAAATTACAGACCTCTCTCATCTTTCTAAGTAGGAGAACTTGTACAATCAGTGGCTGACTAAATACTTTTTTGCCCCATTGTGTGTATATGTGTGTGTATATATACACATATACAGTATATATTACACACTCACACACACACACACACACACACACACACACACACACACACACTCTGCCTGACCAAAAAAGGGTCTCTCTCACAATAATTTCATTGGACTTCCTTCAGCTTTGATTTTATTTCTGATTTTATTTCAAATTGAGCCCGATGAATCATTGCATTGTCACCATGGAATACAGTGGTGCTTGAAAGTTTGTGAACCCTTTAAAATGTTCTATATTTCTGCATAAATATGACTTGAACTGGCTTCTCTTTATCTACTTTTCGGACTTGTGTAAAAATCCGATGATGTTTTAGGTCATATTTATGCAGAAATTCTAAAGGGTTCACAAACTTTCAAGCACCACTGTATGCCCATGCCATCAGGGAAGACAAAAATCCATTGATAGAATAACCTGGTCGTTCAGTATTTTCAGGTATGAGCTGACCTCATTCTATGGCACATAACGTTGCTGAACCTACACCTGACCAACTGCAGCAACCCCAAATCATAGCACTGCCACCACAGGCTTGTACAGTAGGCACTGGGCATGATGGGTGCGTCACTTGAGCCCCCTCTCTACTTATCCTGATGCGCCCGTCACTCTGGAACAGGGTAAATCTGGACTCATCAGACCACATGGCCTTCTTCCATTGCTCCAGGGTCCAATCTTTATGCTCCCTAGCAAATTGAAGCCGATTTTGCCGGTTAGCCTCATTGACAAGTGGTTTTCTTAAACCTACACAGCTGTTAAGTCCCAATCCCTTGAGTTCCCTTCGCATTTTGTGTGGAAGTGCTCTTACTTTGACTATTAAACATATCCCTGAGTTCTACTCTTGTTTTTCTACGATTTGATTTCACCAAATGTCCCCACTGTCCTTCCACTTTTTAAAAATGCATTGGACAGTTCTTAACCAGATTTTAGTAGTTTCAGCAATCTTCTTGGATGTTTTCTCTGCTTGATGCATGCCATTAATTTGACCCTTCTGAAACAGATGAACATCTTTTCCACGACCGTAGGATATGTCTTTCAACATGGTTGTTTAACAAATGAGAAGCTACTGCCTGCATCAGTTAGGGTTAATTAACTTGTTGCCAGCTGAAACATAATCACCAATGCAGTAATTATCCGATGGGAGGCTCTTACCTATTTGCTTAGTTAAATCCAGGTGGTGACCTTTTTTTTGGCCAGGCAGTGTAAATTTCTGTAGATGTGACTTTACTTTTTTTAAGATCGTTTCTGAATGTTTCACAGTCATGTAGTGTGCAGGGAGCTTTACAGTTGATTTTTAATCATGTTACACTGTACAGCAAACAAGTAATTATTTTCCTTACCATAAATGCATGTTAGCATTCAGCTTATTCCTCAGGGGGGTTACCACTGCAGGGCACAAACAAAATAACAGCACCGTGCTTATTCACTACTATTTTAAATGACTAGTAAATGTATTTTTGCTGTGAATTGTAATGCGAACTAGAAATTACCAGAAATAAATAACATCAATCAACCAGAGTGCAAGAAACCACGTCTGAGGGAGTGTTCTTTATGAAGGCAAGACCTATGCCCACCTTGCAGTGTACCAAGGCAGTTTCAATTAACTGCACCTCATCTCTCATTCAGTGCCTGTCAACTGATTGTAGTGCACTGACAGACAATGCACAGCCATGCCATTTCTTACCACTAATCTCTCCTTGGTCTTAGAAATGCCACAGCAGAGTCGGGCATTTCCTACTGTGACAAACATTCTGACAGCGAAGGAAATATTCAAATAATTCACATAAAACGTGCTCATCATGGCTGCTCCACCCTGAGAGATCAATCTGAGAGGAATGTGAGGCGCTCGCTCTGTTTGTCATTTGTAAATGCAAAAAGCAATATTTCTGTCTGACCCCTCGCTCAGAGGGTCCACGTCTGCCACTGTCTTGACTATCGAAGTGTGGATTTAATATCAATGAATAACATTGCTAGGCAACCGACAATATGTTCTGTGCACCACTGTCAGCCAAGCATGACCTTGGATTTAGAGAAACAATCACAGAGGCTTAAATAGTGCAAGCTGACCTCCATTCTAGCAAAAATATCTCTGAATCAAGAAGGACATTACACTGCAAACAGTTGTCAGGCAATCTTTTTGTACAAATCCTGTGTTAAATGTAATAAAACCTCCACTGTATGCATACTTAGGAACCATAGTAATTGAAACACCAGTAAATAAATGGAATTGATGGATTTGGATTTTTCATATGTAGAATGCTATTTTAACATTGCATTTAAAGTGTAGATTTGCAGATATTAAAATCCCCACCATGCTCAGCTCCAAGCAGACAGCACTCCGGCAACATCTTGGGGTGTCTGGGGTCGATCTCAACCTTTATAGAGACATTGTTTCCTGGAAACACAAAGCCAGAGCTTGATTGCTGTAATATGGTACAGATTCATTCAATCACAGACAAAATGATGGCAGGGTTTACCAATGGCAATCCTCCTCATGATGTCTGCTCTGCTGGGTTTTTCAGGCTCCAGTACCCAAGTGTGCTCATCTATTTCATCCATCACAGCCCAAAAATCAGCCAAAGCCTCCATAATCAGAAGCAACTGGCTATGAATGTGGGCCAGTGTACTCTGTATGAAACAGGGAGGACATGATTTCCTAATTTAATACATGGTGAAATACACTGGTAAAAATGCTACAGACAAAGTCACCAATCCCCTATAAAATTGTAACACTTATTTTGTCTTACAGTGTGAAATAAAAAAAATATATATATGTTTTCCAGCTTTAAGACATTTTACTTTAGAACATTCAAGTAACAAAAAGGCAGCAAATTAAAAAAGTTAATAAAAATGGAAACCTAGAATAAGAGGGTTAGAAAAATGATCAGCTGACTGATTTAATACTTAGTAGGGACATTTCTGCATTATTTACAGCCAACAGTCTGATTAGAAATACTTCTACCAGCATTGCACACCTAGTCTAGGGAATACAGAAATTAGCTAAATAGCAATTAACTACTGCTTTCAAGTCTACCCACAGACTGGATTTACGTCAGGTCTCTGACTTGGCCACTCAGTGAAATTCACTTTCCTACCCATAAGTTGTTTTCTCTGAATTTTTATTACATGCTAACTTATGTCTTTCCACAACTTTATCTACTAGTCCTTTTGGAAGCACCATTCCAATCATGGTAAACTAGTGGGGAAATCCTCAACACAGCTAGTTTTGTTCTGAACTAATCAGAATCACTACAATTGATGTTAGCCCTGGGTCAATTAGTCTTGTGTGTCAAATCTGTAAGGTGATTAGTTGCATCTGATAAAGTTTATGATTTCACAGCGAGTAAGTTACTGTGGTAGCATAGTGGGTAAGGTACTGGACTCTGGACCACAAGGTCCAGGGTTCAAATCCCATCTCTGCCAAGCTGCCACTGTTGATTCCTTGAGCAAGGCCCTTAACCCACAATTGCTTGGATTGTAAGACTGTATCAATTGTAAGTAGCTCTGGATAAGGGCGTCTGCTAAATGCTGTAAATGTAAATCTACTGACTACTGACTGGAAGGTCCAGGGTTCAAGTTGCAGGCATTGCCATGCTGCCACCATTGGGCCCTTGAACAAGGCCCTTAACACACAATAATATGTACTATAACCCGGGTTACCAACAACCGCCACTGGTATTGTTGGCCAGCAGGATACAGTTGGAAACTGTTGGAAACCATACTACTGTTGGGCTAAGGAGGAGCAAGAGATGGGGAATTCATCTTTGGAGGCAACAGGAGAGGAGGAAGGATAAGAAATTTGGGTGATAATGTTGACACTGTGACTGGTAAAAGAAAAGAGCTGGCTGATTTCCAGGAGAGGAGAAAGGTAGACTGAATGCATGTATAAGAGACCAAATGGAAGGGGAGGATGCCAGGAACATCTAAGGTGCTTCAAACTGTTCTACCATGATGTAAGCGGGAGTAGAAATCTGACAGCATGATGAGCGTGAAGGTGGAAGGGGGGGGGGGGGGGGGGGGGGGGGGGGGGGGGGGGTGGCAGATGAAGTGGTGGAAAAAGGAGTGGCGATTAGAGCAGCATTCGAATGGCTGTGTTGGTGAAGGGAACAGGTGATGAAGATGATGATGGGATGGGTAGTTATGGTGTCAAGGACAGGAATATGGAATCGCAGAGGGTGTTGGATTTTGCAAAAAAAGTATAGAAGTGGCAGTGATGAATACGTATTTTAGGACGGAGGAGGAAGGGAGTGGAGGAATTTGCACAGAGATGGATGACATCGGATGGTGGTCTCTAGGATGACTGAAGATGTAAAGAGTGAAGTCTGAACCAAGGATCTGATGGTGGAAGTTGACGGAGGAAGACTGTTGTGTGAAATCTGGGGATTAGGAGAGACAGGATGGTGGTGAGGTGGTGCTGGATGACTGGGCATCTATGGCAGAAGTGAGGAGGGATTCAGCTAATAAGGTATATGGTATGACAACTGAACAGAAGAAGAAGGACAAGGAGATTTGGTGGTGTAATGAGGAATTACTAGAAAGTTGGTAAAAATAAATGCAGAAAAGGCTGGTAAAAAATGGGATATTCAACGATGAAGACAGTAGACAGCAGTACAAGGAGACGCTGCATAAAATGAACAGAGGTACCAAATGCTAGGGAAAAGGCATATGACAAGTTGGACACTAAAGAAGGAGAAAAGAACAAGTACCAGTTTGCCAGACAGAGGGTGGCCAAAATGGGAAGTATGAACAACAGCTGCAACAGTATGATAAAAGCTGATAAATGAAGAAAATGAGAAAGAGAGAAGGTTGGTTGGCATGGAGAGTGAATCAGGAATTCTGTTATATTATCAAGGACAGAATGAGGACTGATATGAAGAGAATGAAGAGTGTAAAAGTGTTGACCCAGGTGACATACCAGTGGAGGCATGGAGATGTTTAAGGATGATAGTAGTGGAGTCTTAAGATTTCTTCTCCAGATTGTTTAACAAAATCCTGGAAAGTGAGAGGATGCCTGAAGAGTTGAGTGTGAGGGTGTCGATTTTTAAGAATAAGGATGATAGAGTTGCAGTAACAACATAAATAAAAAAGGCATACAGTTAATCACCACAGCATGAAGTTATGTGAAATAGTAGTGGAAGCTTGGCTACGAAGGAGAGGTGATTTGAGAGGTGATGATTTGTGAGCAGCAATATGGTTGATTTGCGATGCTTGCTTTGATAGTGTAGATGGAAAAGTACAGAAAAGGCCAGAAGGAGTTACATAATGTGGTAGTGCATCTAGAGAAAGCACAGGGTGCTGAGAGAGCAGTTGTGGTATTGCATGAGAAAGTCGGGAGTGGCAAAGAAGTTACAGGTGGAGGTGAGGCTGCATCAAGATTCAGCTCTGAGCCCTTTCTTGTTTGCAATGGTTATGGACAGGTTGACAGACAAGATTAAACAAGAATCTACATGGACATTATGCATTTTTATACACCATTTTAATAGTTGTGCCACAGAAATGGTAACATGCCAATCTTTCTGTGCAGTACATATTGCTTATTTAAAAACTTAAAAACTTTATTAACTTAAAAACGCTTACTAAAAATAACTGTTTACAAAACGTGTCACAATTATTGGAAACTCTGTATTTATTACTTTATGCAACCTTTAAGACTGGAGAATCCAGAGACATTCCCCAATGAAAATCCCTCCAGCTCACCCCAAAGGATTCCAGTAAGGTATTGGCCATGTCAAAAGTGTGGTAATGCAGTCACTGAACCATGTTTATAAAAAAATGAAGCACATTACCATTTTAAAGTTCACCTGAGTGTTTTGAATCTCTTAAGCAGTCAACCATGACTTCCCGATTTATCAGGTTATAAATACAAGCTGACACGCACTCCAAATTCACTCATTAATTACCATGGGAAAGATTAGAGTATAAACAAATGAAATGAGAAAAGCAAGTTTATGTTAATAAATCAGGTGATAGCTATCCACTTAAAAATGTGCATAGCCACAACAATGAAGAATTTGAAAAGTAGGCTACCAGAGCAGTAATGAACTTGGCTGGTAGTGGATACAAGTGTTTTGCCTAGAATCAGGGTTGACGATTTACAGAAGATGGGGGTCACCAAGTCTCCAAAACGACACTTAAATTCTGCCAACATGCTAACAAGTGTTTTAAGGTGTTTAAAGAAGACCCTTTCTTTCATCTAACCACAAACAAAGTACTGGAATCTCGTTCTATGGTCAGTGAAGACAAACAAAAAGTTTTCTGCCAACAAACTAGCGCTGGGCAATATGATCTCAAATAAATATCATGATTGATTGAACATCTTACCTCAATTACGAATAATGAATGACTATTTTTATTAAATGTTAACTAAGGTAGGACTTTTTTTCTAATGTAAGAAAGTGCATATTTTTGTGATTTTAAAATCACAGAAGGAAATACACACCAATTAACTATCTATGGTTATTTACTGAATAGTTTGCCCAGTTGAAATCAGCACATCAACTGAAAATGTCTTATGAAAAAGGTCGCATTTTAATTTTAATGTAAAAAGCAAGTTCAACAACTTGGATTTACTGCAAACATAAGGCATTTTAAATAATGCCATGTGAAAAGGAAAGAATAACTTGTCAACAAATATTTTAAACACGGTCATGTGCAATTTTAACAGGACATTTAAAAAAAAAAAAAAACACTGAGGTGTCTTATTTCTTTCCATCTTCTTAAATCCTTTTCATTTTGTGTAGCATTTGTAACTTCTTGTGTTATTGATAGCTGCTTTGTGGAAGCACTTGTTGCTGGGCTGTTCCTGTTCATATTTGGTAGCGTTAACACGATCTTGCTCCAAGTATTGAAAGAGGTTAGCGTCGTTACTGTTGGTTGCTGAAATCTTTCCCATTTACATCCAACTTCTTTTTGTTCGGTGTCATCTTTTCTAAAGCCAAAATGTTTCCACAGTGGGGAAAGTATTAACAGAATTTTTTTGAAAGTATTAGCATAATTTAAATAAAAAGGAAATAACTTTGTGTAAAAGGATGACTATAACTAATCCCCAGACTATAACTGTTAAAGAGGGGGATCTGAGGCTACTTTCCTCCAAAGGCCCAGGGAACCTTATTAGGATACACAACATGGCTCCATGACATACTAGAATATTTTAGACATCTGTCTGACTCTACCAAGAAGCTACAACTAGGTCATGGTTGGATTTTTCAGCAGCACAACTATCAATAACATGGATCCAAATCCACCAAAACTGGTTCAATAACCAGAGAATTAAGCTTCTGACTTGGTCAAAACAACTGGAAACCAGAGAGGGTAGCTGAAGATGATAGTACACAAAAGAGGACCTGGATGGATGAAATTTAAAGAGTGGTCTGAGATTTACATGCGCTGAATTCTCCTGCCTCATCATGCACTGTAAGAGAAGACACAGTGCTTTTATGGTGGCAAAACAACACCGCAAACTGCTTAAGGCAGAAGTGCAAACGACATGTGTGTTGTTTGGTTAAGAAGGGTTTAATTTATAAAATTTTCTTTAGTTTCATTTCATATCTTCAGTGTGAGAACAATTATCCTCACTTTAACATATGCAGGATTGTGACATATTTTGTGTGCACTCGAGTTTGATAAGCATCACCACACACACACACACACACACACACACACACACACACACACACACACACACACACACACACACACACACACACACACACACACACACACACACACACACACATAATAATAATTCATTTCACAATCATTAATCAGCATCTCAGCGGGGCACTGGTGAGCAGAAGGTGCTGAGCTTGCCTTCTCTGTCAGAGAGTCATGTATCGATGCCACACTGGAACAGTACAAGTCAGCCAACAAACTCCCTCTTACCTTCATCGCACAGAACACTTCCACATATTGTCCCATGCTGCATTATAATGAAATATACTGGAGAACGATGATAGCATTATTTATCAGCTCTATAAAGAAAAATCATTAAGAGACAATGGCTGGCAAACCTCTCTCTACAATCATATACATAATTTTGATTCATTTCTTTTCTGAATCTCGTAATTGTCCTCTCAATACATCAGGCATCATTAATCCCCCGAGAGCTCTTCAAAAGCAATAAAGCAACACTGCCGTACAGAACACCTTTCATCAATGATACGAACGTCTTCAAATGCCAAAACGAAGTAATTAGCACCATTGTGCTTGCTTTGTGAGTAAAAAGGCCAATTAGAAAAACTGAAGGGGCATGGCTAAGCTGCAAAGCCACTGGCTCAAACACAACAAATCAAAAGCCAAAAGATCCTTAAGAATCCCATGTATGAACAAAGCTAATGCAGAGTACCTGTGGGGTCCATGCAATAGCCAAAGGGACAGGCAGGTCCGCTGAGCATTCTGGAGCTTCAGCTGGGTACTGAGAAAAACAGAATAAAAGAGAATTATTAGTAATTAATTAACTGGCATGATGCATTTGAATTAGGGCTGTAAAAGTGAACAGGTTCATGCAATAACAATGTAATGCTGCAAATTTTTTTAAAACTCTGATAATGGCATTTTTGCTGCTAGACCCCATGAAGCACTTGTTATGGGCTGGATCCAAATTGGTCCCCATTTCATTATTCCCTACATTCCACATAATATATGCAGCAAGATTAACCTAAAGGATACAAAACTGGTAAGGGAGGAATCACACACATAAAGGCACACATTCACTGCTTGGCACAAAAGATATCAGCTTGAAAAAGCTGGTTCTTATAAAGGTCCTATGATGTGGAGTAAGATTACTGTCAAAAATAACGTGTGTGTACTCATCTACATTCGTACACAAATATATAAGTTGTACACAATAGTCTGTTTTCACACATCTATGCACAAATAAAATCATTCATAAAAGACATTAAGTTGTAATGTTACATGTGTTTTGTGAGAATATAGCTTCAAAACACACAATTATAAAGATTTGCACATACTACTTGAAATATCATGGGTTTCTCAGTTATGAATACGGATCGACAAGTGAGAAAACACTCAAAAATACATCAGGCAAAAAGGCAAAAAGGCATCAAGCACATGAAAAATCAATTCAACATAGTGCACATGCGTGGTCTGCTGCATGTACTGATGAGAACTCGTGAAAAGTTATAACGACAATCATTATCTTTGAGTGTTAGGCTACATGGTGCTGGCTAAAGCCATGCTATGGTTTGTTTTTCTTTTTAGTAATGGCGGGCTGTCTGTTAACGTTTTATTTCATAGATTATTTATTTCACATACAGTGGGGCAAAAAAGTACGTAGTCAGCAACTGATTGTGCAAGTTCTCCTACTTAGAAAGATGAGAGAGGTCTGT
>JAJAGP010000478.1:0-100000 GCA_025084515.1 Ancistrus triradiatus | reverse complement strand
AATCTCCTTAGATGCATGCCAATAATTTGACCTTTCTGACCCTTGCTTAGTTAACTCCAAGTATCAATTTTTTTTTTGGCCAGGCAGTGTAAGTATATACATATACACACACATACATGTAGTATATCTAAGGTGCATTAAGTGCTATATTCAAACACACTCAGTAACCCATTTTACCCTATGAATAAAGGCAACCAAACCATTGGTCTTGGCTGGCAAGTAAATGTAGGGTTTCCCTAGTTTGCCCTTAGTTTGTACTGATTTCGCCAATAAATTAGTATATTGTTCATATTATTGCATTTTCTCTCAAAATGTTAGTCTACCTGTTATTTTATTATAATCATTATATTTTTTATACATTTTCTCTGTTAATATTTATTTAGTTTCTGTTTATGTAAACTATTAATATGAACTTATTAATTAGAAAACTTACATATACTGTAACATCCAAGCCACCCAAAGAGGATGGGTCCCTTTTTGAGTCTTGGTGCTCCCAAGATTTCTTCCTTGTAATGTTTAGGGAGTTTTTCCTTGCCACTATCACCCTAGGCTTGCTCAGTTTGGTATTGGCCTTTTAATTTAAAAGATAATCAAAAATTGTATAGCTGCTTTGAGACAATGCTCCATTGTGAAAAGCGCTACAGAAATAAAGCTGACCTGACTTGACAAACTAGTGGTTATCTAGTCTTATCTGAGAACCACCCCAATCCTCCAGCTGGAGGTCTGAGATATGCATTTCTCTGAGTAGACGAGCACTTATGGGGTACGGGATAACTTCCATTTTTAACCCTCAGTTGGCAGGTGGGCATGAAGTGTTCCTCACACCCTGCGGAATTTCATAAGGACCCTGCACAGTGCCAGCGACCTGCCACTGGCATTTCTGCCCCACTGCCATGCCAAACCCAGAGCCGCTGGGTCCTGCACTTGTCTGTCCTCACAAACACCAAGTACCAGCTACTGAACCTATTTTGAATATAAACCTCAATTTTCTGCTTTTGCTGTGGCCCCTATAATCACATTACAGAGATCACTCATGGTCTTATCTCTGCCTCTGCACAACACAGCTTCACATTTACACAGTAACAATATCACTTCTGTATCTCTGTAAAAATGCCTCATAATCACAGCCTGTCTGTTGCCAACCAAAAGTAATCTAAATAAAACATGAACAACAGAGTTAATATTAACTCTATTCTCTGTGTATGTCTGTGCATACAGGCACGAAAATCAGATACTACTTTTAGATATATTGACTTAATTTCACCTGATTAGCTTAGATTATCAAAAATGTATTAAAAGAAGAAATGGCATGAAACGCAAATATATGAATTAAATTTCTCCCTCGACTCACCTTGGACTTAAGCTTGACTGTATAGGCATGCTGACGATGAGAGGAGTCTTCTGCCCTCAGCTTAAGAGTGCTGAAATCATTATCAATGAAGAGCAGCCTGATAAAACAAGCCAGTACACATTAAGGCACACAAACAACTGAGGGTACTCACATCTGAACACATATCACTTTCATCTATATCACCTCCCAGAAATAATTAAATTAATAACATATGCAAATGTACTTTTAAATTGGTCGAACATAGTCTTATGATGTTCCCAGGCTAGAATGACTATGTAAACCATGCAATGAGTTCATATACTGTATTTTGTTTGCTCAATCGCTCAAAGCTTGACCCTCACACAGACCCACGTGGGAATGAAACATCTGACTCACAGCTGTACATCAAGGGATATGCGTGCATATGGCATTCCCAAGTGAAGATACATTGGGACCAAATATCTGAGGTTACTAATGAAAATTTGAGAAAAATGCCAAACATTTAATGCATTTCTTTCCATTACAAATCATACAAGTCAACATAATTTGAGTGAAATCTTTGAAAAATGTGCATGGATTTCAAAATTTACTGGATTTGTTACTACTGAAAAACAAGCAAGGGTATGTGTGAAATGTATTAGTTTTTATTAATAATATTTCTAAATGACACTCAAAAGTAGTCATAATAAATGAAGTCAAAACATACGAGTAAGTATTTTTAGTAGAAAATCGCCCATATGTTTGCCCTTTAGAGAAGTTAGAGAAATGTGTATTTTATTTTGGCCGGGTTGTTTCTGTTTCACTGTTTCTGGGTTCATCACGGCTTTCATGGTATGGAAAAATCCACATCATGGAAAACCGTCTTACTGGTATTCACTTTAATACAGTATACCTCCCAGCCTTAATCTAGACTACAAAATTTGTTTGAATTAAATCCTAACTTCAGTGACAGTGATTTTAGCACCACTTAGGGTTGCCAAATATCACACCAATCACAAAAGGGAAAAATGACAGTCTTTTGTGTTGTTCTTAAAACTAAACTCACCAAAAAACAGAACCTGACTATAGTTAAAAACTCTGACTACAGTTTAATAACCCACATAGAGTAGTGTACAGATCCAGACCGGAAGCTGAAAACCTGAGTGCCCGCTAGACCACCGAACTGACAATACTAACTGCAACTGAAACACAACTTACAAGAAACTTATAGGGCTCCCAAAACTTAACTGAAAGCGAAAGGACAAACAGTAGCTAAATAGGTAACTTAATTTTTATAAGGAGTACAAAGCTAGGCAAACTACTTAAATAATAAGTTATCTATCTATCATTCTTATACAAAATAATCATACCTTTGAAAATAGTCATTTTTTTGTCTTGAAACCAAAAGCCTAAAAAACATGTTTAGCAATATATAAACCAATATTGCAAAAGGGATTAATAAAAAAAATATTTTGTGCAACCCTACACTGCAGCAGTCCTTTGGCCACTCTCTTTCTTGAATGTTTCCTGGAAACTGTATCTTTGTTACTAGGTCATTCACCAACTGTGCTTCTAATCAACATTCCCAACTAACATTCTCATCTTTCTATCGATGCAATCAAAATTACTTCACTTTCAGAATGGTCTCATGGCTATGTACTTGTTTTTACACTTCATGAAGCAATAGGATGAAATAACGCACTCCGTTACATGAACCGATGCCTCAAAACAATTCATTTATTTCCACCAAACAGAAATCCTTTTCCAAGCCAGTATGTCACTCAGCTATTCTGCATTCCATCGAGATCACCAAGTGAACTATCAGGCCTTTCTGGCATTCACTTCAGATGATTGAAACAGCGTGACAGCTTGATATCTTGCTGTGAGGATTGATGAGAACATTACATTTGCAACTACAAAATCAGCACCACTCGAACGCTGGAGGAACATTTGGTGTGTGCATACAAACAGGCCACAAGAAGGAGATTCAACAGCACAAAATTTGGTCGAATGAATTCTTTAAAAATATAAGCTGCGATATTGTTAAAGCCACTTTCAACAATTCCACACTATAGCCTTTGAGAGCCAGCTGCTGAAAATAGTAAATGTTATTCCATTCTCACAGGTGCCACCAGAGATCATGTGTTTTAAAATATAAGTGCCAGCTAGATGTAGATGGCGAGAGGGACAGCCAATGGAAAACATTTTCAGGTGTCATTATCCTGGTGGGGTGTTAAAAGACTACGGAGAAAGCCTCAGTTTCTATCCCTCATATATGTGCAAGCTGTGACAACCTCCCTCCATGGCCCCAGTGCAATGACTGTCAGCAAAGAAAGAAAGGAAAAAGACAGAGGCAAACTTGCATAAAAATAGCAAAGGATGCCACTTTTTAAGTTCAGGTTAAAACTTCTATACTTATATTGCAGTACGTTAATGAATATTCCACACTGCATACTTACAGAAATCTAGCTGAGTAGACACAGTATGACGAGACATAATTTCTCTTAATGCCCAAAACTTTTGGGCTATTTTCAGGATAAGAGTGGAGCAAAGAACTGACCTCATCTTCTCAGCAATTAACACTAAATATGCCTTCTTAAAGGCAAGTAAATCTCATTAAAATGACCAGGTTCTGCAGCGATTCCCCCTTGTCTAAACCAATCAGAGTTCACAACCATGCCAGACTTGAGGCTATTACCACTGATACAAATTGAGAATCTTAATTAATCTCAAGTGCATTTACAGATAGAGCTGTATAATACTTCTGACCGTAATTCAGGCTTGAAATGTGCACCTTGTCTCATCTCTCTCCTACAACTCCAACATTCCTCCATTAAGCTTAATAGTGGACTCCCAAGTAAACCGATTTGCATTTACTAATATCATAATTATATCTATGACCGCTAATAGAGGCGGAAGTGAGAAGCCTGTCTAATTCAAAGTATTAAACATCACTTACAAACCACCATAGGATCGTATGTAGGCTGAACCTGTATTCAGAATCACAATCAAAACTGCTACAATGTGTTAGTCTATATCTTACATGTCATCAATTTATATGATCCAAACCTCCAGTCAGCTTTTCACAGCTTGCTACATGATGGTTTCTCAAGGCAGAAGGACTAAACAGGTTCCACCTTTGCTGCGTTACATGCACACAGACTAATAAAAAGTAAACAAAAGCTTCACATACTTATCCCATCCTAGACTCTCTATTTCTGTAATGAGCTGTGAGTAGTACTGAGGTGGGGGGATGGATTGCCATCCTGGCTGGTTCTTCAGTGCCATTTCCTGATCAAAGGTAAGGCAAACACAGAAACTTTCAGTATGCTATAACACATATAAAAGGTATATGTGTAATATCAGATCATATGCATTCACCATGAATTAATCAGTACAGAAATATTTTAAATGTAGAGTTACCAATAATGTCCGCAGCTCCAAAATAAAACTGACCAAATCTGAAGAATGATGCAACCTCTGTGTAAAGGGAATAACAATTAGAAACTACAATTCTTTTTTTTAACCATGAACAAATACTAATGCTAGTCAAGCCATTTCATTAATAAGTGTGGTCATTAGTGTTAAAGTAGTTACAGTGGTGCTTGAAAAGTCCTTAAATATGACCTAAAATATTATCAGATTAAATTACCTAAAAAAGTCCTAAAACTAGATAAAGAGAAGCCAGTAAACAAATGAAACAAACACTGCACTTAGTTATTTATTACTTCAGAAAACTGATGCGATTTAAAAATTTGCGAGGTGTCAGGTGTCTTCAATCAATGGGATGACAATACAGTCTGGGTGGGTGCCCTGTTGTATTTAAAGAAAATAGGCTAAAATACCCCCAAGCCCAGAAATGTTTGGTTGCAGATACTGCTGCACAAGAGGGACACACCATATACTGAAAGCAAATGTTAGCATACCTTTATCACTTAGAGATAAATAATACATTGAATTTTTTCCAATAAATAGATTATCATGAACAATATGTTTTCATAATATTTCTAATTGGGTTCGTAATTTAATTGGCTGCAGAAATATAGAAAATGATAAATGGTTTATAAACGTTTAAGCACCACTGTATTTCCTTAAAATAAAATAAATCTAAATGACCCATAAACTACATTTCAATCTACCAATGGAAAATGCTAACAAACATCATTACTTAATGTACCTGTCTGACAATGTGCTGATAACTTTTCAGCAACCGCTTCAGTTCCCAACTACAGTGTAATCTGTAAAGTAAGAACCCCAGTCAGTTGGAAACAAAATAGCAGCCAGCTAGCTCTAAGAACAGTAACTAGACTACATTAAATGAAAGAGAATTTCACATACTTTGCCTGCTTCAGTTGATGGTCTGGAGGCAATGTTATTCTTAACCTGAAGTCCTTTTCCTGTCAAAGGATACACATGACCTTACTGTTTTGGATACAGATTTCCTGTACATATCAGACTTACTGATGACAAAATACACAGGGTAATAATATATGTTACTGTGTATTTTAACAATACATAAAGATTGAGACATCACCCAACACTGCATGATACCATGTGACAGTCCAGTATATGTTTCAGCATCCGTCAAATCTCATTAGCTTAACTGCATGTTGGATAGAGATAGACATTCCTATCCAACAGCAATTAGTACAAGTAAGTTAAATACAGGACTCACAAACAGAACAATATGCCAGAGCCAAATGTACATCATTTGCAAGTCCACAAATTGCACATAAATTGTTAGCACTGACAGAAACTCATTCAGAGTCCCATGTTAATTCCATGGAAGTTTTCTGTTTAGTTAGTGTACCAAAAGAAATGATTTAACTGTTACGATGCACTGTGATAATTTATTTGTGAAATACCCTGATAAATCAATAAATAGCTTATTATTTTCAGTATTGATACCAGTATCAGCAAGTACCAAAATCGTTGTACTCATACTCAGTCAGAAATAAAAGTGCCATAACGGCATCTTCTGTTACCAGGTAACTCTGGAAAAGAGCAAGTAAACATATCAAACAATAAATACCACTGTTACATTGCACAGTCATACAATGATGTATACATCGACATGACTTTACTTGACATATATAATATTTTAACTCATGGTCGAGTACTAAAAATATGTAATCTTCAAACACCATGTTCAAAACTAGGGGTGGGAATTGCTAGGTACCTCACGATATGATTTGCTCACGATTCAGAAGGCTGCGATGCAATTATTAATCGGTTATTCATACCACAACAGGACTTAAGAAGCCAATTTGCTTATTTTACAGCCTGTGTGGCTGACTATGCTGTTTATTTTATTTACTGATTGATTACAAAAGTTTTGAAATAATCTGGCACTGCACTTCCAAGTTCAGAGAGTCTTTTGTGTTCATCCGTCAACATTAAGTTATCAATTAAAAATGTTTTTAATCGATTTTTGACATTTGTGACTCGATGCCGAATCGTCCACGTATTGTCCCTCTAGAAATAATTTTTCCCTTACTAAAAACTGCAACATACTGTAAGCCTAATGCACTTCAAGTCTTCTGCACTCAGTGTGCATGGCTGACAACTGTGATCCTTGTTCTCAACTTTGTCTGGTTGTACCCACCATTCTGTTGCAAAATTTCAGCTTAGGAGAGACTGAAATTGCTCATGCAGGATAATGGATAATCCCATTGCATCTTGTTGCTGTACTACTCTCACAATGAAGATTTTATGGTTAAACTGCTACAATCCACTATTGCCTTTCCTTTTCAGAATGGTGTCCCTCGCCCAGCTTTATTTCTGGTCAGTAGCACCTGGTTGTTAGATTGTTTCATCATACACGGTGCTATATGCCCCAAAATCTTAAAGATTATGTATCTGAAAAGGGCTCAGTTATTTACTATGTTACTTTCACTTAAAACAGAAAAAATACAATGTATGATTTCTTTCTTTTCTTTGCAAAAAAAAGTTTGTATATTTAAAACGTGTTGTTTCCCACTGATATACCTACTAATGCAAAAAAATTAAAATGACCACACATTTTGTAAAACCGTTTTGCGCCTACAACTGTTGTGTATAGTGTATAGACTGTTACTTTAAAATACTGCTCTGAATTCACCACGAACAAAGCACAAAATACATCCAACCACACAGGTTTATAGGTCTAATACATACTTTTGGTAAGTTATATGGTTATAAGAGGCTAGCTAAAGCATATAGCTATCAGTTAGAGTGGCTGACTTTCATTTAAATATTTGGGGATGGCCATTACTCCATGCCAAAAACAAAAAGAAACTGGCGCCGACTATAAGGGTAACCGCTCATGCATTTGGAAATATGCTGGTCATTATGGGAAATGTAGTGCCTGTAGTGAATATGCGTGGCGTGTCCCGTAGTTCTGCTCAGCAACATTTTACAGGGTCACGTGCCCTAGTAATGGGGGTCATAACTCCCCTGGCAGAGGTACACCAAGGACACGCAACCAGTCCTTAAATGCACCACTCTACCTGTATGTTACAAGCCTCACCCGGGATTCGAACTTACCATATCAAGCAGCTGACTCTTATTACCGAGCCTACTTATACTAGCACCAGGTAAGGGCGGCTTCTGCTTCTGGATAAGGGAGACTGCTCAATGCTGTAAACGTAATAACGTTACTCTTACCTGTACTGAGATGAAGCCGTCGTAAACCGTTTTCTCCTCGTTGAGTGCCACTAATAATGGGTTTTCTTTAAACAAGCTTTCAGCCATTGTAAAAAATAAATAAATAAATAAATAAAAATAGAAACGCTGAATGTTGCCCTTAACTACCAGATAGCCAGACATCTACTACTGTAATGTAACATCTTACAACATGCTAAGCTAACAGCGACCCGCTTCCACTAACTTTTAAACTACTAGACAGAGTTTTACTTCTAATATTTTCAACAAACATTACATAGGCGCTTGTAAAGGAAACTTATTTAAGCCAAATCCGTTGAAAATATTCCAACATCAAGTTCTGAAAGTATACGTTGGCAACAGATAAACTATTGCACAGCTAACTGTTTCCCGCAACCTACTCGAATCACTACTGCGTCAACGCTACACACCCACTAGCACTGCTTGATTTTAAAGCCACAGGGTCCAGATATCGTGTCAAAATACATATTTGTATACTGCATACTTCCCCAGGACATACTAAACCACACACGATACTTCATGGTAATAGGCAATGGTGTGCGAACAGTCACGTGTATTTAGTTATAATTTCATTATTTTACACACTTGCTGTACCTGCTCACGTGAAGCTTAATTCATGTATCTAAAGTTGGCAGTCAAATAACACCAAGTTTGATGTGGCAACTTCGCTAAAATGGACTATATATTTTCTGCTGTTATTAGTATCAAGCCATTACAGCAAGTTAAGAACCAAAAGTCTTGCTTTAAACAGCAAAGACGATATTGGATATTGATCAGTGAACAACTAGCAAGACCATTTCCATGTTCCACATTGTCCAAGTTGGTATGCTGGTTAGGGCGAGTCTGGTGATTGTTTAACTGGAGAGTTCAAATGGTTTTGCTGGTAAAGGTGGTTAACCAGCATATTTGTGTCCAAAACACAAGGGTAAAATATTTAAATGGGACTGTGGTAGCCTAGTGGTTAACGTACTGGACTCTGGATCAGAAGGTCCAGGGTTCAAATCCCACCTCTGCCAAGTGCCACTGTTGGGTCCTTGAGCAAGGCCCTTAACCCACAATTGCTTGGATTGTAAGATTGTACCAATTGTAAGTCGCTCTGGATAAGGGCGTCTGCTAAATGCTGTAAATGTAAATGTATATGTGTAATTTCTATGTGGTTGACTCAGAACCTGTCAATAGGAGAACATATAATAAGATGTTTTTCCAAATTCCCAGTGTCCTTGGAAAATGCAGCCCACATCAGATACCCTGCACTATATGTAACAGTTTGGAGAAAAACATTTTTTGCTTCAACTGACCATGGAACCATTCATTTTCATGTCTGCATCCAATTCAGGGTTACAAAGAAGCCAGGGCAGACCCTACCCTAAACTAAGTGGCAATCCATTGCAGGGAACGTGTACTCGCTCACTCACTTACTCACTCACTCACTCACTCACTCACACGGAAGCTTTAGAGACACCATTTGACCTAACACATGTCTTTGGAATGCAGGAGGAATCCGGAGTAACTGGTGTACCTGTAGCGGGCCAGGAATCGAACCGTGGACCTTTGGAGCTGTGAGGTGACAGAGCTTACCACTTTGTTACCATGCTGCCCAAACTCGAACCAGTTCAAAACATAGTTCTGTACCATCTAGTGAACTCCAAGCACATTTATGGTTAGAAGAAAGACTTAAATACTTCTATGATAATAAAAATAATATGTTGCCAACACACTATATATAGAGTTATGATGATGCCATCTTTTGCCATCTCCAACCATAATGAACAGGTGGTTCAGGTGGCAGGTGAATTGTAGCTCATTTTGTTTTACAATTTTTAATTATTGAACATACAGCCAGTATGGCCACTTTCAGGTATGTAGCTATGTCTATGGCTTTAGAGATATATGAAGGTCAAAACCCTTTTGTCTCATTTTATTTGTGTACTCTCTAATCTTCTATATGTTGATGGATGGTTAAGGGAATTTGTTTGTCATCTCATGTGTATGTTGTACCAGATGGATTGATGATGAAATGAAAGGGTGACCAGAGAGTTAAAAACAAACACAACTGAGTTTATACCGGAGTGTTAAAAACAAAAATATTTTGCACATAATACATTGTTCATTCCAAAATTACACATGCAAAATTACACACAACAGCATAAAAGCATTATTTTATTATCTTTGAATACATTTACTTCAGTTAAATCATGCGTTTCTTTCATAATTTTAGCATACTGTTAGGCCTATTAACCTGAAGACATTCTTTCATGAGTCAGTGACTGTGACCTGGAGGCATGGACCAGCTGGAACAGCAGTCCTTGAGGGCCAGGTTTGAGGCTTGCAACATGAAGGTCAGGTTACGGGGTCTTGTAAAGAACTGACATCGCATTCAAAGAGCACTTTCACCTTTAACTTTCACTTTCACTTTCATTGGCACACATCCCAGTGAATTCTGAGATATGCTTCAGTTCCCCCAACCATGACTACAATAAGCGGGGTCAAAACAGAAACCTTCATATTCTTCGTAACCTTTTCACCTACCTTCATCAGGGTTGCTAATACAGTAATTCTGGAGGTGAATGTAATCTCACAGAATATGAATGATGTACCACATTGATCGTTCATAAAATGTTTGATTTGTCTAATTACAATTGTGCAAGCAATTCCAATTATTCAAGCAGTAAAAAACAGACAGCACACATGTGCTATTGTGGCTTCTGCTTGTGAGGAGTGATACACATTGTGCCTGTAGAGATTGATGTTTTTGTCATCCACCTGCTTCAACGCTGTAAAAGCTGCTGCAGCAAAGACAAACCTACCCGGCTTTAATATTCAGACAAAGAAATCTTAGGGGGCTGTTTGCATATCTGTGCAAAGATGCATGGGCTTGTGCTGATATGGTGCCAGTACGACTGAAAGATTTCGGGTGAGTGTTAAATTACATTTTTTTTTGTTTGCTTTTGCAAAAGAGCAATGTAAGGCAAATTTGGTTGTGGTGTTGGTGAAGAAATGGTGAGCATGGCAACCAGGCATACACAGCCATGCGTTGATAGCCTTATATCCAGATTGTTACAACCGTGTGCTGTTCAAATCTAAGGGCATCTTGGAATTTGGGGTTTGAGCAGTTATGCTTTTCTAAATAGCAGGGCATATCGGTTGAGCATTACTTTTCTCCCTGCTCTTCTGTCTTGATGTCTCGAGTCCTTTTATACCATGTAGGCAGAATGATCTATTGTGTCTTTATGATCGCCAGCCATGGTCACTTCTCTGGAATGCAATTGGCTGGAACTACTTTGTGTGGGTCTTGCTCCCTGCTTTTTTTACACCCCGCCCTCTCTTACTAAGAGAGTCCTTTGAGGGAAGACAAGGGCTATGATGCCTGGTTTATCGTGACTCTTTTTTTTTTTCTTTCTTTCTTTGCATGCACAAAAATGCATGGGGATATTACTGGAAAAAGGAATTTATGGAAAGAGCTTGAATAGTTTTTATTGTATCACATGTAGTACAAACATTATATTATATTATATATGTCTTTACTGTTCAATTAGCCGTATTTCCAAAGCTACATACTGAATGGTCATTTATGTTGTGCAGTGTGCTTTACTTCCAGCGTTAGTTAAGCTCCATATTGTGAATGACTTGTGTAATGAGATGGCTCCAAGCTGGTATGGGGCTGACCAGGGGTGCAATGCGTGTCACTGGTTTGGCTGCTGTCCTGGATTGGGCTCTCTTTATGGGACTGTTCACAAGAGACAATATATTAGTGGAAGTTAAAGCATCCCAATCCGTGCCATTCGTTCTGCATCACTGGCAGCATATGCAGTGACTGGCTAGCAGCCTATGCCATGAATGCGATAGGACAGACTGCACCAGAGCACTTCAGAATTAACTATGCTATTCAGTCTGCTATCAAAATAACTGTTTTTAGCAAAAGTATTATGTAACTTGTACATGTCACTTGGCTTGATGTTTTAATCATGGTTCTATTCCAGATATTATGTTCATGTCAGTCTGACCTGAGAGTGACTTAAACTATTGGACTAGTGGACAACAATCCTTAGTTCCTATTCACAGGTTACACCAGGAAGATCTCTGGCTATATTACAGGTGTAGGTGTGTGTAATTTCTGATTATACATACATACAGTGGTGCTTGAAAGTTTGTGAAGCATTTTTTTGTATTTCTGCATAAATATGACCTAAAACATCATCAGATTTTCACACAAGTCCTAAAAGTAGACAAAGAGAACCCAGTTAAACAAATGAGACAAAACTATTATACTTGGTCATTTATTAATTGAGGAAAATTTAAAAATATTACATATTAATGAGTGGCAAAAGTATGTGAACCTTTGCTTTCAGTATCTGGTGTGATAAGCTAACTGGAGGCTGTTTTGGAGGATTCCTGTGTTCCTGATTTCCGTTCATTTGGCTAGTATAACTAACCTCTTTTAGGACCCACAGGGACTTATTTGCACTAAGATTGCAGTACTGTAGATGTGGAAATAAAGAAAACTTGATAAACACAACGCACATCTTCACTGAGCGAGGGCTATTGTGAATCTGAATTATTGAATCACTGTGTGCTGAATTGTGAATCATGAATTGAGTATAGAGTTTTGGCTGGAACGAGTTACATGGCTCGACTCAAGTCGATACAAGGATAAGCGGGTGCGCTTATACTTGAGTACCGAGCAAATGAAGCGAAGACAAATTTTTCTAGTCAAAATGCAGACAGACTGAATAACATATAATGTTTTTATATTGTTACAACTTGCTTTTGCAATTGTTACATGTCATATATTAGACGTAAGTGCACAGTTTGTTCTCATAGTTGACATATTGGATGTGAGTGAAATTCAGGACCTGAGTGACTTTCACATGGGACAAATTGTTATGGCAAAATGACTGGGCCAAACCATCTGGAGTGCTGCTAGTCAGCAGTAGTGAGTACCTACTGACAGAGGTCAGAGGAGAGACAAACCTCCAACCGGTTACAGAGTTTTGGTGCCTATGTACTTTCATAGATTATTTTAAATACAATATAAAAAACATTTAGACTCTATGCCTATACTCAGTGCGCTTGTACAGTGACAGTGAAGGCTATACTTGCACCCAATTCTAATACGTATACAGAATATTGTGACTGCTCTTGCTATTGATGTACAACAGTGACAACAAAACCTAAACACTACATAATATGGAAATGCTTAGGATGAATTGATCGCAGTAAGACAGTGAGACATAGAACATGAGGCACAGCATTTTTATCCTGTTATCTCCAACTTTTAGTGTACTCATCCATTCCATTATGTCCGAACATACAATGTGGCAAATTCACTCAACCAAACCGTTTCCTCTAGATGTAAAGCAGACTTAGTGTGGATTATGGGACTTCACAGATAGCACCTAACCCTGTGTCCCATCTGATATGAACTGATTGGATTAGAGCATGAGGATTTCATCCCAAAGGGGACACATTCAACTTTTATATAATTGACTTTTTCTCCTTCTGTGACTTGTGAGCAGAGTGAGCTCGACAGAAGTGAATACCTTGTAGGGTAAATATGAGAGAGGGCTGGAGCTTGCTCAGGCTGGTGAAAGCTTTGGAATCACTGTTGAGTGTTCAAACTGATAGAGCAAGCATTAGACTGAAAACACCCTTTGTTCAGTCAGTTAAGATAGAAACCAGGTTTCTGGAAGTACAAGACTGTTTAGCTGTAGTTGCAGCTGTGTGTGTGTGTGTTCTCTTTTCTATGTATCTTGTGCCAGGTAAAGCTTGACATTGTGCTTCCTTTCAGCTCCCCATAGCTCAGTTATTCACTCTTCATTTTACTTTCCTTCATATGTACTGTACTTTAAAGAAACCTAGTGTGTTTCAGAATGAGCAACTGAAATCAAATTCCTCATAAGTGATACCAGGAAATCTGATTGCCATGCTTATTTATTTGCCTCAGTTAGTATCCTCCAGGTACTCTGGTTTTTCTTCAAATCATGCCTTGGCTAAATTGCCCCTTGATACGGGTGTGTTATACACTACAGAGGAACCCCAGGATAGGCTCTGCACCCACCATCACCCTGATCAGGGTAAAGTGGTTACTGCTGATGAATAAAAGGACATTTTACATAAAAAAATGTAAAAATACAGGTTAATGCCATAATACCTAAAGTGATACATTTGGCAACTGTTTCCTGCATTCTGATTTGTGTAATTTTGTGGGGCGAAGTAAATCCTGTAGTAATCAAAGCCTTCATTATATACATATATAAAATGGATTCATCCGGTATTAGCGTGATCGGCTTCAGGCGGTCTCATATAACCAATTCTGTGTCGGTCAACCACATTAACATCACAGTGCTTTTACTAACTTTAATGCATAATTCAGTACAAGTCCTTTCATAATTCAAAGTTTCAGGTACTAGAGGGTTTGTTTAAGAGACATGTTTTAGGGTTTGTTTACTGACATGATGAGAAAGAAGCATTATATGTTTTGGATGTGTTTTGAGTGCTACTTGGCTGGTCAACTAGATAGGCTCCCTAAATATTGCATTACTGATGATGGACTAGGGCCATTACTAAGGGGTTAGTTATTCAGAGTGTGCTCTTTGTATTACATACATAGTAAATAAGAAAATAAGCCGTCAAGGATCAACTGATCAGAATGATCAAAATAATTTATTAAATAAGATATTTAAAATGGCATTACCCCACTGAATATACAGAGTTTGACAAGGCAACAACGTAAAATAGGCTAAAGCTAGCAACAGTGCAGAGCCAAGCACAAGCCAGCAGCCCCTGCTATCTCTTTTCACGGAGCATTCGGTGAATCTCTTATTTTTATATTTATTTATGTATGCATGTATGTGTGTGTGGGGTTTAGGACTGGGATACCAATGACAAAACATTGATTCTGATTCTGACCATTTTGTTGTGGATTTTGAAGTGTGTTTTGGATCTTTTCCTGCTGGAAGTTCCAAAAACAGTCACGTGTAAGCTTCCAAGAGTGATACGATATATATTGTTTTTCTTTTACTTAAATTCTTTGAGTTATTTTTTTAAATTACTCAAACACTTCAATTATTCTTGTTTACCGGGGTGCCAGTATTTGTACAGGACACTGTAAATGATTATATAAAATAATATTTATGTTTGCATGTGCAGAAGTGGGCACATGTAGCAATGCCAGCTGTGTTGCTGAAACTGACAAGCTGGACATATTTGCAGGGTGAGTAGATTTATTTGACAAAATCACAAAAAACATGAAATGCTTCACAAAACAAGACTTAAAAAAATAACTCACAGGACACAATACAGCACACGCTGCATATGACTGCATTTCAAGTGAATGCACCTGGTAGTCAGTCGTGGTACTATGCAGGGTGTGACGGAATACAAACGCATATTGGTGAGGCTGTGGTGGCTACCAAACAAAACACTGGTGTGTAGGGTCATTCTGGCATTAAGACGCACACCATCTTTCCAGACCTGCTGTATACTTGAGAGCAGATGATCCACGACTTTTATTGGAAGGTCTCAGAACTGAGCTGACTTAGTTAATCATTCATTAAAATGTGCAGAAATTTGTCATGTTTAAAATCATTATCTGCAAAGCTGATAAATTATTTTCAAATACAAGACAGACTAAAGACTATTTGCTCGGGGGTGAGTACACACAACATAAGACTACTGTGGCCATGTAGCTAGATGTGCTCAGTAGATGCTGCGTCAGTTTTAAATAGCTTCCCGAACAGCAGTGACTGCTTATGTGAGTGGAAAGAGTTTGTGCAAATGTTTATGCAAAACTTCATATACTTTTTACGGATACTTTGTACTACTGGTTTCCTGTAGCTGTTTTGCAGATGCATTATTTCTGTTTTAGAAACAAAAATAACTTTTATTTATTTATTTTTTTTAATCAGTTATATTAAGCATATTCTTTATGTGATATATTAGTCTTAGATGAGAATGAGAGCCGATTAATGACTACACAGGGCAATCACAAAGTGCACTTGATGTAATTATGTTGTTAAGTGTGAGTTCTTGTTATGTTGGCTCTTCCTTTTGATTATGGTTCTTAGAAATTCTGCTGTGTGTGTGTGTGCGTGTGTGTGTGCATATGCATTTGTCCCTGCTGTGTGTATGTACAGAATATGATTAATGTATTTGTTTTTAATTTTTCCCATATTTTATCAACACTTTTTTGGTCAAGGTTGTGTGCTCTAGCTGCTATATCCACTGAACATAAGGAACAAGATGCCAGTCCCATTGCAGGGTTTCGCACAAGGGAGAGATCTCCTCAGCATTCTTGAACACAGAAAAATGTACCTGCAAGACCAGTCCTTTCTAGAAGGCACCACTGGGACTTAAACCAGGTTACTGCGGTGGTGGGCTCGTGTCTTAGAATGAAAACCACACTTTCATTTATTTTATACATGTTATGTATGTGTGTATGTGTGTGTATGTATATATATGTATGTCTGGCCATTGTCCTCTGACCTCTGGTATCAAAAAGATATTTTTACCCAGAGAACTGCTGCTCACTGGATATTTTCTGTTTTTCGGATCATTCTCTACCTAGACCCTAGAAATGGCTGTGTGTGACAATCCGAGTAGATCAGCAGTTACTGAAATTTTCAGCTTGACACCAACAACCATTCCATGTTCAAAGTCACTTAAATCACCTTCTTTCCCCATTATGATGCATGGTTTGAACTTCAACATTTCGTCTTAACCATGTCTACATGCCTAAATGCACTACGTTGCTGCCATGTGGTTCGCTGATGGTTTTTATGGATATTTGCGTTAACGCAGAGTTGAACAGGTATGAGGGCAGCCATCTAGTTAGTCTAGTTAGTTAGTGCAGTTACTGCCGAATAGATTCTCTAACAGTGTAAAGTAAAACACAGATAAAGGAATGTTTATTGATTTAATGAGGTCATTTTCATCTTCAATATTGTCATTATAAGAGAGTCAGAATGAAATATTGTAATTCTTCACACAACCACTTGTAGAAACACTGCACCTCTGTCATTTTGTCAAAGAATTAGGCTCAACTTAATGGATCAATTTTTTGATTATTAAAGCTAAGTCTCTGTGGTGCAGAGTAATGCATTCTGCATTGATCTGCCTCCAACCTTTTATTGCCATTACTCTAGTGACTCTCACATTTAAAAGATATGTTCACAAGAATAAAGACTTTACCAAGTGACAGAGAGATAAATAACCTTATAAAGTACAGTGTGCACATGTTCAGCGTGGTCCATGTCAGCACAGCACTCGCTACAGAGCTGACATTTTATTACAGGCCAGAGTTTGCTTAGTGGGCTTGTTACAGATAAAAAAAAACTTTCTTGTGGTTTCATTGTATTTAATTTAGCAAGTAGAAAGTAAAACTGACTTCCGTCTGCTTCTTGGAATATCTTAATTTTTCTAAATGTATCTATCTTTGTGTTCTTGACTAAATTCTAATACAGTACAAGGGCATCCTTTGAATTTGCAACACTTTCTTGGTGGTGCAGTTTGTATTGAGGATCAGGGAAAATCAGTGTAATGATGCAGTAAAAGAGCCAGGAGCACATGGAGCCAGTATTGACCAAATGTGTGAAAAGGTGCCCAAGAGTTCAGGACATAATGATCGCAGTGCACTGGATCCATGGACTATGAGCAATGCCCGTGGGCTAAGAGATCAATACTCCATCAATAGCTTTTTATTAAAATTCTTTGCAAGGAAATAAAAATCCATAGTGTTCTGTTGGGAAAAGGTATAAAACGACATTTAAATATTTATATGTTGGTCAGATGAGTATAAAGGAGTATTGGTCAGTGCATGATCAAATTATAGTCCGGCTTATATATGAAATTTAAATCTGCTCCTCCATACAGATTGATTTTGTTGAAAGATGCATTTCTGATTATATTATTCTGACAAATTCAGCTACGCTGAATGCCTATTGTGATAGATAGACAGAGATTTTATTGATCCCCACAGGGATATTCGGGCATTACAGTAGCACATAGAAAGTAAAAAACTGAATACACAATCCACATGATTAAACAACACTACACTACATAATTAACATGTACACAGCCCTCAGCAACAAGAGCCCATAACACAACATGACAAGAGACACATTTACAGTAAATGTGTGATATGTGAGGTGGGAATTTAAGTTTATGTTAAGTCTGAAGTAAGTTCACATGATGTGTAAAAAAAGTGACTTATTTTGTTATTTGTGTGATAGTTCTGTGCAAAGTGATGGTGCTTAATCTGTCTGTTGTTCCTCTGAGGGTCGGAAGGATGTATAGCATGGAGGAGGCATTATTGAGTCTGATGGCAGTCTGATCTACAACAGCACTCCTTAGAGCACTTTGGTTGGATAAGCCGGTGACTATCGTTGCTCTTGGCTATCACACCATCGAGGGATGGGCAGAATTGCTCAGAATATTGTCCAAGACTCCTACCATCCTCCTTTCTCTCACTGTCTACACTAAGTTCAGTCTTAATCCTGTGCTGGCACTGACCTTCCAGACCAGTTTCTTGAGGCGCTGTGCCTCCCCAGTAGTTCTGGCTACACAGGCTACAATAGCTTGTTAGAACAGCCCCAAAAAGTCCCATGTGAAAGACTCAGCCTCTTTAGAAAGTGAAGCCTGCACTGGCCTTTCCTGTAGAGTGTTTTTGTGTTATCAGGGCAATCCAGTTTATATTATTCAAGTATACCCCTAGGAACTTGTAGCACTTCACTGACTCCATGTCCTCCCAATGTATGGTACCTGGCCTGACAGAATCCCTAACTTGCTGGAACCCTACAGTCAGTTCCTTTGTGTTGCTGATGTTTAGCTGCATATCAAGATGAGATTAATAACACAAATACTTCTTATTCTTTGCAAATATATTGTAAATGTTCCTTAGGTAAAAGCTTCTGATTCCACTTTCCATCTTGTGTGAATACAGAGGCTTGCTTATAATTGATGGTAGCTATTTTCTGCATATTTGCAGTTATTGAATGCTGTTGTTCTATTCAGTAAGTCTTTTTAAAATGTGAAAATTCCATTCAGGTTTATGTCTGGACACATCCATATCCAGCAGGCTATGTGTTTTTGAAACACCACCATTAGCTGTGACAAACTCAGTAAATGCTGTGTCATTTGCTGCTCTGCAAACAACCCTCTGCTGCAGGATTTGGGATACAAATTGGTTTGAAAATTTGCTTATAATTGATGGTAGCTATTTCCTGCTTATTTCTTATAATATCTGCATTAATTTGCAGTTATTGCCTGATGTTGTTCTATTCAGTAAGTCTTTTTAAAATGTGCAAATTCCTTTCAGGTTTATGTCTGGACAGATCCATATCCAGTAGGCTATGTGCTTTCGAAACACCACCGTTAGCCGTGAGAAACCCAGTAAATGCTGTGTCATTTCCTGCTCTGCAAACAACCTTCTGCTGCAGGATTTAGAATACGAATCAAACCGAAAATGAGTTTTTGTGCAAATGTACTTCCTGAATATCATATATGGCAATAATGTAGTTGCCTGAAGCTATTGTTCCAAGTACATTTTTGTCTGTGTCTGTGGTGATTTGATCAATTATGTGAAGCATACATCAGCATGAATATCTAGCTTTACTTTAGAATGACATTAATAGCACATAAATGATGCACTTTGCAGATGAAAAGTATGTTTCATATGCATTAATTCAAAGATACTATGTAAATACAGAGTTTACAAGGGACATGCTACCAATCTATCAGTCTCCCTGTAAGTTTATTCCTGGGATAATATTGCTGTATTTGTGGTGGAGACATTTCGCAACACAAACTTTCCATTCAGGTTTCCTTGTAGGCAAATCCATAATGCTCTGGTGACTCCTGGAAATGACAGTTTCTGAGGGCCTGGGTTTGACTCCCAGGTGGGGCTTGCAGTGTCAAGCTCAGTTGGTGCGTTTATAGAACACTGTGGTGGACTGGCACCCTGTCCAATGTGTACCCATGTCTGTGCCTAGTGAAATCCAGGTTAGGCTCCACAACCTCATTGGTAACCTTGATCAGGATAACCATAGTAACTATAGGTAAAATGCAATTTTTTTTTACTTTTTAAATCCATAGTCAAACAAGAAAGGGAAAAAAAGAGGAAACATCAGTCATGAAGTAATGTCCAGCAGATATATTGTAGAGACATGGACATAACCTGTAAGAATGGTGCAGACAATGCTGTGTTGTTTGCTACTCTGCAAACCACCTGCGCCTTACAGCTGAAGTGCTGCTCTGCAGTATTTGTGATGAGGTGAGTTGAAAATAAGTTTGGACACTATGCATATTGGTGCAAATTTCTGTCAAATTCACAGCTGTGTGAAGCAGAACATTCTGCTTGCTAGAGACATCAGTTCTCATGATTTGTTTAATTATTATGCTACACAATATATAAAAATGGATAGATATTACTCTCATATTAAGATGCGATTAATAACACAAATCATTATTATGATTTGCAGATTGCAGATTTGATTCTGCAGAGAACTACTCTTCACGCTGAGATTGTTATAAGAATAGTAATTTCTGTAATTTCTTGATGCATGTTGGGGAGTCCAGACCTGCAGAGTGGAGTCCTTTTTGCACGAGCATGATATGTGAGGCAGTAAACATCTCCTTAGTGAAGCCTGTCACACAGAGAGCTTTTGTCTTTTTATCTGCTCCTTTTACTTTACCACATTGAGTTTAAATCAAAGCTGTGGTGCTCCTTCAGTGATAGACCATTAGACATATAATGGAATTTGAAGAGCATCTGTATTTAGAACAGCCATTCTGGAGATTACTGAATAAACTACCCACCTCTTCTCTTGCCGAGCTCGGAGAGGAGAAAAAAGCCAGAAAAAAGAGAAAGCAAGAGAAAGCAAAGCAGATAGGTGTGGAGGCTGAAAGGGATGTACAGTGCGAGTTACATTTCCAGGCTTTGTGTGTTCTCATTGCAGAACAGGGGGAAATCAAAGCAGCAAAGGCTCAGAGAGGGACTAATGGAAAGGTGAGCTCCACCATGGAGGACGGCTACTTCCTGTTCCTGCTGGAGTGACCTGCAGGTCTGAGGAGGAGCGAAAGACAGAGCAAGGGAGAGGGAGACAGAGTGAGTATGAAATTACAATGGGGACAAGTGGGTACAGGAGGGGAGAGTGAGGATATGCTTCACAATAAGATTGTTTGACAGAGAGCTGTTGCCAGTCGAGGACCAACTGTCATAGGGTTCAGGTCACCTTTGTAACCCTGCTTTATTTGCACTGCTCTTTGGAAGTAGTCTTTGCTGACACTGATGTTGGAGAAAGTTTCGCTTTCTCCAAAAGTGTTTCAGATTTCTATTAACTTCGGTGTATAAGCTCATTGTTTAGGACATGAAAAATATTGTTAGTTTGCTGAATCTACACCATTTTTGAACCATTTAATAATTCATTCCAGTTAAATGCTGTACTTGAGACCAGCAGTTTATGGTGAATTTGTAAAGACAGTAGCTATCCCAAATGCATGTTTTTCACCCAAAAATATTAAAGCTGTTTAATCATTGCTTAAAAACAGTCCGTCCAACCAGCTGCAGTCACACATACCAGCCAAAAGAGGGCAACATGATTGCAGAATTCCTCAGCTCGCTCAGGTGGACGGCGGGTTAAACATGGAAGTAACAATAATTTACATTTGGAAATGCTTTTCTGCGCCTTCAGATCAAAGCAGGTCCACATGCCTGGCAACAAAGCAGCCTATTGTCACATGTGCGAGATCTTCCATGCTCTGTGCAGTCAAGGTTGCCTGACAGGACCCTGCCTTGGTGGCAGGCAAATAAAAACAAAGGAGACATTAAATGTGCCTGTCTTCTGAGAAACAGACATCTCCACTCACCCAGACATCTCTAGGAACACCTCCTTTTACATGTTCAGCATCTAAAATATCATGCAAATTGAACTGAATTTGAATTACTGAAATATTTACATCTTTCAAAGGTTAAAATGTCCTTGCAAAATCAGCAAAACATAGAATATATGGTTTTGCTAACTTTGCAAGGTTTATTTATGTTATATTCATTAAAACCATTTTTTACTTGAAAGATTAAAATCTCAAAAATATTTAAATGTTTCTGGTTACTAAGGTTATGGCTTGTATTAGGCTTATCATTATATAGCTAATACAAGGTCAGTGTGTGTGTGTGTGTGTGTGTGTGTGTGTGTGTGTGTGTGTGTGTGTGTGTGTGTGTGTGTGCGTGTGTGTGCGTGTGTGTGCGTGTGTGTGCGTGTGTGTGCGTGTGTGTGCGTGTGTGTGTGTGTGTGTGTGTGTGTGTGTGTGTGGTAATACACATGCATGTATCAATGATGACTTCACTGCAGGAAGTGAAGCCTGTTTTATACTTGTATTGAATCTCTTATCTATATCTGCTGTTTTAAAGTTTTAACAGTATTTCTTACCTGTTGCTGTATGCTCTTATAATTAGACTCATCATCTGATTAAAATCAAAATCCTACTACTCAGTGGCACAGAAAGGAGATTGGGCTTTGTTTTGCATCTGTTTCTATCGAGTTTCTTCCTTATTGTCCCATTTTGTTTATTCTGTGGGGGTCTAGAACAGGATCTCAAAAGCTATTTTAATATAGCTACGCAAGCAAAACTGAATTGAACTGAACAGAACTGAACTCTGAGCGGGTCAAGTGCATTTTAGCATGTGACCAATAGATGGAGCCTCCTCAGACACACAGCCATGCATTTTGTATGGGCCTCCCACTAAAACGTTATATTTTTAATAATTTAAATTGAGTAAATTATTACATTATACTATATTATCCTGTGATTATGTTGTCATACCTTTCACTAAAATGTATAGTGAATGTGTAAATATTACTACACAGATTAAAATAGTATTCTGATTTATCCTAAAAAAAAAAAAGTTCAGGATAAATCAGAAAAAAAAAAGTTTTCTGTAGAATATCATGCATCTCGTATCTTTTTTTCATGTGTGGCTGTGACTTTCCATGTCTTTTAATTATTTCATCTTATTACTGCACTTCACACCCACTCTGTCTGCTCTCAATCTCGTCTGACTCCTGTCACTTTTACTTCCATAACAGCAGCGCACAATGTAGCACAATTCAATTAGGCTGGACATGCTGTACAATTAGGCTTTCCTGTTACAGAATTTAACGGTAAATTACTTGCATATTTGCCAGTCATTTGTGACTGTGGTCTGATTCATTCGACTCTTAATCGGAGAGTTGGCAACAGGCTGACACAGATAGGCTTTCATTTTAAATGCATACTGAGCATAAATATTTGAATATATGGAAAAAAAAACATATGGGGAAAATAGCTGCCTTTAGAAAGACATAACCATTTAAAAATTTGAAGGTGTCAGATTTTGATCAGTACTGATGATTGGATTATGGATTGTAATCTGAATTTTGTTTTTCATTGCTATGAGTGTCTGATGCTGATCTTAAGCTGAATGTTGTGTGAAGCAAACCTTCTGATCTATGAATGCAAACTTTAATGCTTCTCTACAGTAACCAATTATAGGCGTGTTTTTCCTTACAGTGTCTTTTCCAGTAACTGGGTTACAGAGTGAATATTTGTTGCTGATGTGGACATTTTGTCTTGTTCTAAATAGCAACAACAAAGAACAGCGTGTTTCTTGTGTATTGCTATGCAAATTGATTAATACACACATTGACTGATATGCAAAACAGGCTAATTTTTCTTTGTAGAACATGTATATGATTGCAAATGCAAGAAGATTTTTTGCCATTGCTATTTATACCTAGAATTGTACTTCACTCATTCGAAGTGCTAGGCATCCGTTACCAAAAGCAGTCAGCTTTTGAGCGGTGAGTCATTCGTTCTTCTAATGGCTGCTGGTTTTTGTTCTCCACCTCATCAAAACAAATTTCTCTCACCATAAGCTTTTGCTCAGGGTTCATAGTGAGAAGGAAGGAAGAAGAAACTGAGACAGCGAGACAGCATGGCGCAAATGTGCCCACTTTACCCGTCTGCCAGTGGAAGGAATGAGTGAATTCTGCTCGGCACTGTAACTGACACAACACCCTCTGACGAGCTCTGAGCCAGAGATGGGACTAATCGACGCTGGCAGAACATTCTCTGCTTAATTTTAGCCATAATGACTGAGAGGAGTGATATGATACTTTAAAAGAAGGGTGAGGCGAGTGCAGAGAAAGGGAGAGAGAGAAAGAAAGCAACCGGAGGTGAAAAAAAAATCCAGGAAAGAACTTAAAGGTGATTAGTTGTTCTGGAGAATCTTGGCTATGGATGCAGGAACACTAATCCTCGCTTTGGTTGGACCCATTTTAGCACAGTAGGTCCCTGATTCCGCCCCCTCTCGATTTTAAGACCCGTGTCAAGCTCAGGCTCGTCTCCTGCGTCTCGCTGCTCTCATTTCCTATGCCTTCTGGCCAACTGGGCTATTTATAAGAAATCATTTTTCTTCTCGCTTTTATTTAATTCTTTCCTACTTGTTTGATTTTCTGCCCTGGTTAGGAAGGTGGCCAGATGAGTGGCAGAGATCCAGAGGGTCCCATCACTCTTCACATTCTCACATCTCAACTATGTGTTTGTCACCCTCCACCCACCCATCCAACACACCACACACTGCTTCACACATGCACCAGTAATCTCAGCTATATAGCCTTGAGCTGGAGTCTTCATGTCTTTTTCTTCATGCACTTCTGTTAAAAGCACCCATCTTATTTCAGTAGACGCCGCTGGCTAAGCCTAATGCAGTGTTTACTGATTGCAAGATGGCTAACTAGGCTTCAGATTTAGATTACAATATTTGTTTTCATTGATAGCCATACCCAGATCAAAGAAGAGCTAAAGGCCTTTTCATTTATGCTTGGGCATTTTTTACGCATAACACCGTTTTGAAGGCAGTCAGATTTTATGTCAAGCTCAATAATCCTTTGTGCACAGTCCATTTTAACTGCAGAAACATGGTTGCCCGCAAACCAAAAGATTGATTTGAATCCTGACTGGTGTCTTTTGAGAAGGCTTTATGCTAAATCCACTTTAGTGAAATGTGTAGAATTACAGAGCAGAACTACACACTTGTCAAAAGTTAAATGCTTTAGAGGTCAAAATTCATAGCTAGCAATTCATTTCGTAGGTGCCCCATGTCTAAAGAGTATTGTCTAGTTTAGATGTTCTTGCATGTGAACTAATTTGCTTATTTGTTTATTTAACGTGCCATCGGCATCAGTGCCTATTCAGAACGGGCGCAAGGTTACACTGATACTAGTCAGACACATTCACACTGGGCCAACTTAATATAACCAGTTAACCCAACGCATATCTTTTGGATGAGGGAGGACATGCAAACTCCACACAGGTAGAGTCGGATGCCAGGATCGGACTGGGGATCTGTGGAGCTGCGAGGCATCCACGCTAAACACATGCGCCAAAATTCTGCCCTTGCACTTGAACCAAAACCCATTTTATGTAAGCTGTGTCTAAATTCTTCTTTCTGAATGCTCATCAAGGCCGTTCAGGATAGAATGAATAGTGAAAATACCTGCTGCTGAAATATTTAACATTACACCGCTTTTATTGTGGCTATACTTCTCTCTTTTTTTCCCCCCTCGTCCCGTATTTCCCATAAAATTAATTTCCCTGACCTTTGAGTATCCAGAGCAGCAGAGCTCAAATTCCACACTTTATTATTGTGCCATTTTATTTTACAATAAAATATGTGCACCACGTATAACGAGGGGCCAGAGAATCCGCTTATTGATTTTTATTTCATGGTTAGAAATAATAATTACAACAGATGAAACCAGCACCTGGTCCTTAGGTGAGTGAATAAAGTAAGACAATGTAAATTCGATCCTAGCTACTCTCCTGGAATCAACACGTGTTGAGTGTGTAAGTTTACAGCAGTTCATGTGCCAGGTCAGTCCAGAAGGGTGAATGTGATGCCTCCGAGCTGAATTCGTACTGATGGTGAACTTTTTAATGGATTAATGGCCCATATTCTGCCTATAATTTGCTCAAAACATTGACAGTCAAAAAAATGACAATTTTGAAGAATATGGCCTGGATTATGAGTGTAAACAGTGAGGCGTCTGTCTGTGTATAGGAAAGGCTGTGGTTTGGTCAACAATCTGCTTTTAGACTGTGAAACATTACTTCTACTACACTGGCGGAGTTAAATGGCAACAGGAAATACTGTTCACCTTTATACCATCGCTAATGGCATGTACTGACTAATGCTGTGGACTCCTCTGTGCTAATGTGTTTCAGAGTGTTGTCTTAAAGCTCAGCCATGGCTGTCCTTGCCAGTCTCGTTCCATCAATCGGGCCGGCGACGGTGCAGAAGTGACAAAATTAATGAACTGAAACTTTCAGAGGCCGCCGTCACCTGCCGGGAGGAAACTTTCTCCCAAGCCCTAACGCTCGGTTGAAGAAAGTGTCTGTTGATAGATATTGATATAGATTTTAATAAATGTGCAAAGGATGGCACATAAAACGGCGCGCACATAATGCAATTTGACAGTGTATTTGTACTAATAACCCCTTAGAGCGATGATAAAATAGTGGGTGCTCCACTGTAGCCATGATTAATGTGGTTGGAGTAATTAAATTCCATTAGGCCCTGGGATTACCTGCCTGCAGAAGCACAGACTGTGGTGAGCTTTCCAGGGCTCCACACACTAATGCCTTTTAAAGCGCCGCTCACGGATCCGAGAAGCGCATGCTAACATTGGACATCTGCTCCCCATCGATTGCTGACAGGATTGACGCTTTGGATCATTAATGGCAGAGCTCAGGGTATGGAAAAAAAAAAGATGTAAAACAATGTGCATACAACCTAAAGCTTCTTTTAACCTGAGAAGTATGCATGAGAAAGTGTGAAGCTTAACTTTAGTTGTAGCTTCCGTTGCAGACACTAGCAAGGGCGGTGCGGTCGCAGGCCTCGATGGGAGTAGCTCAGTCCCTGGCTTGATGTTGTGCTGTAGACTTTGTTTTTCTGCAGCTTGTTTTTCAGCCTGTGCTCCATCCTCCCTGTAGGTGAGCAGCACCATCGCCCCTCTCCCTCCGTCCTTTGCTGTATTGCAGCAGATTCCTGAAGCCTGGCATCATTGCGGGCAGAGAGAGGCCCGCGCCCTTTGCAAATGGCTACAGTAATGACCCACTTGGGAGGCAACAGTTCAGCGTAGCTGCGGATGTGTCCAGGTGCCGCAACATAAGCATTTCATTAAATATTGAAGCAAGCGCTTTCAGTTACAGTGGCAGAAAAAAGATATTTGGCAGCCATCCAAAGGGGACTAAATGTATGCAAGCACACTGTTTCTCTCTTTACCTCCCTCTCTCCTTTCTTCCTCTCCTCTCTCTAATCACTTTCTGGTTTTACTTGACCTTTCTTCTGCTAATTAGTTGCCTTCTTGAAATGCATTATGGGTAATCTATCTTAGGCGATCCAGCTTCCCACTTCCCGCTCCGGTAATCACTCTAAATGTATGAATGATTTATTCAGTGGAGCAATTTCTCACAATCTTAAAATACACAAACCATAAAATACAGCCCAATTATTACGTGGCTGCAGCAGGCCCTGGGCCGGTCCGTGCGCTCGTCTGACATTGAGTGTATTTGATGAGCAAAACAAGGCAAAAGCAGGAGGAACTTGCAGCTGTCTGGCGATGTGGATCACGCGGATGAGTGCAGTAATGGATGGTGTCGAGGCTCGCGTGTGAGCGCCCATGCTGCGTTAAATGCCGTTTGTGAGCTGGTGTGAATGTGCCGTGCATGAGCTTTCCTGATTCCTTATATGTGTAATTGCTGTGTGCTGGGCTTTTCAGGTGGAGAGGAAAGAACGGCAACAGAGCAAACGCTGACTACATGCACTTTAACAGGACACTTTAACAAACTACAAGTTTGAACGTCTTCTAAACACGCAGGGTATCGTGTAGCCAGCATTTAAACTTTTGTCCGCCATGTAGTTAACGAGACAACCATTAGTATGTGCGATTCGTCAAACAGATTGCATGTGTGCATTTATGTATGTGTGTGTGTGGGGGGGGGGAGTGGTACGTCTGTCTGCGCATGTGCAGCTTGCCCACTGGAAATAGGCAGAGCAGATGCGTAGAGCCGAGGCCCTTGGCTGCTGCCAGCTCTTGGGATCCTGTGTTGACATGTGCCTTCAGGTGCACAACACCCCCATTACACGCCTAACACACTTACTCCCTTACAACAAGCGTGCCAGAGTACAGTGTACAAGCCTGCATTGCTCTCACTCTCACTGTGTGTGTGTGTGTGTGTGTGTGTGTGTGTGTGTGTGTGTGTGTGTGTGTGTGTGTGTGTGTGTGTGTGTGTGTGTACGCACTGAGGCAAATGGGAAATAGAGAAAGTCTAGGAACAAGTAAAGGCACTAAAGCACAAGTAAACATTTGTATGAATATTTAAAGGTGTTAGCTATTTCATATGAACATGTACTAGAAATATTATTATGTATACTTGTGTATTTATTTGTGATGTTTTTTCTGTAGTTAATTTATGTTTAGACTTTGACACTTCAGTAATTGGAGGAATGAAAACTTTTGTGTATATATACTTATATTAAAACACACAAAGAAAAAAACACGTATGTACACATTAAATATTATTAAAATGTTATGTAAGCACTAATTTATTGATCTATTGATAATAATTAATGATTAGTGATACAAAACAATTGCTCTGATTTCTGTATTATTTCCAATAAGTAAATGACTTTATTATTGTTAATTTTTTATTATTATTCCTCTCTCCTTGGGTTCATGAGAGGTGTTAAACAAATTGTTAATAATAATAATAATAATAATAATAATAATAATAATACTATTATTATTATTATTATTATTATTATTATTAAAGTATGTATTGAGAGATGTAAATTAAAACACCCAGTTTGAATAATCAAGCAAATGTAATCTTGTATTGTTATAATTTTACGCTTTGCAGATTAAAGCAGTTAAACATATTATTTTAGAAGAGCAATGATATGAACAATGAAGTTGTTACTTGCTGAACACTCGGGGTGTGTTTTATGGACTTTGTCTATTTAAGATTTTTCCATAACGTACCATATTGGATATAACCTTTTTTGTGATTTTTAGTCTACTAGTATATTGCCTACAATGAGCTATTTTGGTCAGTTTAAGCAGGCCTGGGTATCCACTAAGTGTAGGTGCTATGCAAATGGTGTCTTGGGCATGCTTTGACATGCTTAATCAGTTTTGCTGCTGGTAGAAAATAGGCTATAAATACTGCTCACATTTACAGATGCTATATGAATGCATGTTAATGTTAATGCACATGTTCTTCAGACAATATCATAGTGAGTTTCTTAATATGGTTTATCCCCTTCAGGAAGATTTAATATAACATAACTATCACAACTGTGATATATACTGTTACCTTTGTGGTGGGTATATACAGTGGGGCAAAAAAGTATTTAGTCAGTCACTGATTGTGCAAGTTCTCTGACTTAAAAAGATGAGAGTGGTCTGTAATTTTCATCATTGGTACACTTCAACTACAAAAAATCCAGGAAACCACACTGTAGGATTTTTAAAGAATTTCATTGGAAATCATGGTGGAAAATAAGTATTTGGTCACCCACAAACGAGCAAGATTTCTGGCTATCACAGACCTGTAACTTCTTCTTTAAGAAGCTCTTCTGTCCTCCACACATTACCTGTATTAATGGCACCTGTTTGACCTCGTTATCTGTATAAAAGACACCTGTCCACAGCCTCAAACAGTCAGACTCCAAACTCAACCATGGCCAAGACCAAAGAGCTGTTGAAGGACAACAGGAAGAAAATTGTAGACCTGCACTAAACTGGGAAGAGTGAATCTACAATAGGCAAGCAGGTTGGTGTGAATAAATCAACTGTGGGAGTAATTGTAAGAAAATGGAAGACATACAAGACCATTGATGATCTCCCTCGATCTGGGCAAGATCTCATCCCGTGGGGTCAAAATGATCATGAGAACAATGAGCAAAAATCCCAGAACTACACGGAGGGACCTGATGAATGACCTGTAGAGAGCTGGGACCAAAGTAACAAAGGCTACTATCAGTAACACAGTACACCGAGAGGAACTCAGATCCTGCAGTGCCAGGCGTGTCCCCCTGCTTAAGCCAGTACATGTCCAGGCCCGTCTGAAGTATGCCAGAGAGCATATGGATGATCCAGAAGAGGATTGGGAGAATATCATGTGATCAGATGAAACCAAAATGGAACTTTTTATATAGAAATAGAATTTTTTTGGTGTTTGGAGGAAGAAGAATGCTGAGTTGCATCCCAAGAACACCATACCTACTGTGAAGCATGGGGGTGGAAACATCATGCTTTGGGACTGTTTTTTTGCAAAGGGGACAGGACGACTGATCCGTGCTAAGGGAAGAATGAACGGGTCCATGTATCGTCAGATTTTAAGCCAAAACCTCCTTCCATCAGTGTGAACATTGAAGATGGAATGTGGCTGGGTCTTCCAGCATGACAATGATCCCAAACACACCGCTCGGGCAACGAAGGAAAAAGCATTTCAATGTCCTGGAGTGGCCTAGCCGGTCTCCAGACCTCAACCCCATAGAAAATGTGTGTAGGGAGTTGAAAGTCTGTGTTGCCCAGTGACAGCCCCAAAACATCACTGCTCTAGAGGAGATCTGCATGAAGGAATGGGCCAAAATAATGGCTACAGTGTGTGCAAACCTGGTGAAGACTTACAGGAAACGTTTGACCTCTGTCATTGCCAATAAAGGTTATGTTACAAAGTATTGAGTTGAACTTTTGTTATTGACCAAATACTTATTTTCCACCATCATTTACAATTAAATTCTTTAAAAATCCTACAATGTGATTTCCTGGATTTTTTTTTTCTCATTTTGTCTCTCATAGTTGAAGTGTACCTATGATGGAAAATTACAGACCTCTCTCATCTTTCTAAGTAAGAGAAGTTCCTTACATTTGTTGTGTATAATGTGCAGTTTACCTGAGAGCTTGACTTATCAGACGGATGTCAATGCCAATTTCCATTCCAGTAATTTTGCAAGAACAGAAGGGTTATGCAGCAGAGTATTACTTCTGATCAGTATATCTGGGTTTTCTACTAAAAATCTATTTAATGCTCAAATCTGCCTTTAGCCATGAGACCACTGCCACATGATGACAGTTTTCCAGTCCCAAAGCCCTCAGCAGATAAAGATGACACTGTAGTGTGCAAAAACTGATTTTGAACCCTTTATGTCTGAGCATCCTTATGTGAAAACACAGCTAGAATTAAATGACCTGGTCAAGGACTTAGATTTGTCAAAAGATAAAGCAGAACTACTTGGTTCAAGATGGATGGGTTTTGATGTCACCCAATGCATTGTTTTTGGAATCGCCAAAAAATGGACAAACTTCTTTATGCAGGTTTGCAGCCCTGACATTGATGATTTGTTCATAGATTTGGGTTATGGTACTGGGTTCAGTAAACATTGCCTATGCAGTACACATAACAGAAAATGTTACTTAACATGGAACTATTGTTGACACACATACAGTACAGCAATTATGATTGGAACATCTGTGAAGATCTAAAAGCACTGGCATTGCTACTAGGAATGTACCTCAGATAGACAAATACTGTTGTTTCCTTTGTGAATGGGATAGCTGTGCTTAAGAGTAACATTGTATTACAAAAAAAACAAACAAACAAACTGGCCGCTCCATAAGCCTTTTGTTTCAGGGCAGTATGGTTCCTAAACTGCCTGTCGACTGACCCAACAAAGATTCATCACTCTTAATATAAAACTTGGATTGATGAAAATTTTATGAAAGGAATGAAGCAATGAAAATGATGGATTCTACTATTTGAGACATCTGTTTCCAAGAATTACTGATGCCAAGAATAAGGAAGGTATTTTTTTAGTCTACAAATCAGACAGGTCTTCAACGGCAGGAAGTTTCCAGATCTGGTAGTGAGGCCATAGAAATGGCATGGATGGCATCTAAGGATATGGTTGAGAGTTTTCTTGGCAACTACAGAGCACCAAACTACGTTGGGCTCATACCATGCTTGGAACATACAGAACCATGCAAGTGCCACATGTCACTGAAAATTCATTTTCTGCAATCTCTCATGGCTTTCTTCCATGCAGATCATGGTGCGGTCTTTGAAGAACATAGTGAAAGGTTTCACCAGGACACTGCAACTAAAGCAAGGTGGTATCAATTCATTTGGAATCCATCAATGTTGGATGACTTTTGCTGAATGCTGACACACGAGGCGCCAGATGCTGAGTAGAAATGAAAATCAGCTGCAAAACATTTTAAGCTCAGTGGAACTAATACAATGTGTCAGCGTCATTATGCGAATAAACATAATGTGTTTAATGTGATTAAATTCAATACATTTTTGGAGTATTTCTCCAAATTCCTGTGACACAGCAAATCCAAAATGATTTTGGGTTCAGTTTCATAATCTCACCTTTTTTAGGAAGTAAAAAAAAAAAAAAAAGTTGTCTAGACTGTTTGACTTTGATTGATAAATATCCATTAAACACCTACACTATGTAAATGCATCAGAATTGGGATTTTTTTCCGACCAGAACATCATGCACATAAGAGTATGCATCAATTAGGCTTGATGTTAAGGGAAAGGACACTTTATTGCTCTAAGGATTTATTCAATTTAACTCTGTAATTGCTTGCAATTCACATGCTCATTATATTACAATTTAGTGCATTTAACACCAGCTGTTATAGAGTTAATGACAAGAGCTATAGGGAGTCACTCGCATGATCCCAAATGACTCTGCACAAGGTGTAATTCCACATATTAACTATGAGGCCTAATTCAAGAAATGTCAAAGGACCCCCTTTCTACTGTAAAATGTCATAGTAAGACGTGTGAGAGAACGGGGGGAAATGTAGCTTTTATTTTTCTGCTTAATCCTCGCCTCTGATTTAAATGGCAGTTTCTGTTCAATGAAAATGGTTCTTTAACCGAAACCAGTGAAAGTGAACAGAGCTGTGCTTCACAGTCACAACGGACTTCAGGAACCAGCTTCTGTCCTGCATGTTTGCTCTTCGCCTTTCTGAATTTCTCAGGCTTGGCATTTTTGAAATGCAGTCCATGTTCATGAAGTAGTTGACACTTTGCAGTGGAATTTTGTGCGTGCGCGTGTATGCGCGTGCATGCGTGCGTGTGTGTGTGTGTGAGCGCATGCGTGTGTATGTTTGCTCTTGAGATGTACAGGCCAAGGAGTGTAATTGTAAAGATGGCTCTGAGCAGTGGCTGTGTTTGTGTGCTGATTGTTTACCGCTCCTTGCCTCCCCCTCCATCCGTTTTCCTTTCATTCTCCCTCTCTCTCTCTTGGCTGTAAGTCTAAAATTTTAATTACGCTGGCTGACAGGCGCAGTGCGTGATGCACGGCCCTGCATTCATCACGCCGAGAGGGCCGGTGGCGCCGGCCGCCGTACCTCGTTCCCGAACGCCGGAGCACGGGCTGAGCAGCAGGTGCCATATTACTGTGTACAGAAAAGCAATTAGGAAGCATATTGGATGAATGAGGAACGCATTAATATTAGCAAGTACATTTGTCAGTGGGTTTGATGCGAGTCTTTTTCTTTTCTTTATGCAACATTAAGATTGTGGTGCTCATAAATTCTCCGCTTAAACTGCCATCTGTTCCCCTGTCAGACAACTCCGATGGGTGGTGGGGGGCTGGGGGGGTACCTTTTTTTTTCTCCTGTTTTTTTCTGTTCTTCTGATGTAAAGATTTTTTTTCCATAATTTTTTTATTTTTTTTAAATATTATTATTACTGTGTTTCTTAACATTATTATTTTGTTGTTATTTACAGAACTCTTGGACACTGGCATCTCTTCTGCCCGCATAAGTCATGCTGGATTGTCCAAGTCCATTCCATGTCTTTTTGCCAGATGAAAAAAAAAAAACCTCTTTCAGCAAACGATATATTTAACTCCGTTTTACATTTAATTAAATCCAACATGCAGACGGTAGAATATTCCTTGGCAACCTTGCATTAGAAGGCAAAGATTATAGCAGCACGAGGATGGTGTAGCTCACGGGATGGGGAGCTCTCTGTCTGTATCTCATTGTCTTTCAGCTGGAGAAGAAGAGCCAGGAGCTCACTGTCTTTGGCACGGTGGCCGCGTTCTTAGGGCTATCATCTCAATAACACGTGCAACTTAATAACGCCACGTCCATGCGCTGTCACTGGGAGATTACTGTCAGCGCGTCTCATGGCCGTGGGGAATGTGGGGGTGTGCCGGGCTCAAGCAGAGGGTGTTGGGTGGGGTAGGAGGGTGAACAGAACCCCATAGTAATTAGTCAGCCTGCAGAGTGTGTTAAGTGAACTAAGCCGCCAGCGCAGTGGCAGAGGGGGTGCAGTTCGTCTGCATTTTGCCTGTTCTTCAGACCTGACAGGCTATACCCATTATTGTCAGTCAGATTACATACATACATACCAACTTACATAACTGACGGTTCAGTTGTAACTTTTAACATTATTAAACTTAGAAGTAGGCCTTAGTTAAACCCTCATGTTATTGTTTTTCAAAGTTTATTTCTTTAATTTTGACTAAATGTGGAACAAAACTTTGTGAAACTTCATGCGCGTAGCTCAGCGTGTGCCTGTGATGGACTGACGCCCTGTCTAAGGTTGATTCCTGCCCCATGCCCTGTGCTGCAGTTAGGTCCTGGATTGGATTTTGCTCGCGTGACTCAACAAATGAATGATTAGTTATTTAATATTTATAGATTAGGTGTTTAAAATACATTTCCGTTTGCACTTCTATAAAAACAGGGGTTTTCAAAGGTTTTTTGCTGCCAGAATCAGACAAATGTGTTCTGACTCAGTTGTGAAAAGTATGTTCATCATATGAGTGCAATTAAACTGTTCAAACATTTTAAAAAATAATGCTTCCTAATATTGCTAATAAAGGTAAATAGACTTAAGCTAACAGTTATGCTTTGAGTGTGATAAAACAACCTTTCTGTAGGAAACACTGTGATCTGTGTGGCACAGTGGTGAGCACTGATGTCTAACAGCTCCTGAGATACCCATTTCCAGTCCTAGCCCTTACTCTGCTTGTGTAGAGTTTGCATGTTCTCCCCATGTCTGTGTGGGTTTAATCCACTACTCTGGTTTCCTCCCTCATTCCAAAGAAGTGCATTAGGTCAATTGTTGTCTCAAGTGTGTGTGTGTGTGTGTGTGTGTGTGTGTGTGTGCGTGTGTGCGTGTGTGCGTGTGTGCGTGCGTGCGTGTGTGCGTGCGTGCGTGCGTGCGTGCGTGCGTGCGTGCGTGCGTGCGCGCGCGCGTGCTGTGACCCCGTATTGGATAATTAATAAAATAATAATAATAATAAAAATACAATAGGCAGTGGTGGGCTAAACTGTGCTTCTGTGGTTGTAAATTGCAATGTGACGCTGTTCATGATTCACTTTGTTGTTTATGCTGTGTGGCAAACTCTGTATCATTCATGATGTAGTTGTAATGGAAAAATTGTTCATTTACATTAATATGTTTATGAACTCTAGAATTTTCTGTATTTCAGCACAAATATGACCTAAAATGATCAGATTAAAACAAAAGTACTAAAAATATATAAAAATAAACAATTTAGACAAATGAGACAAAAATATTACACATGGTGGGACTGGGGTAGCCTAGTAGCTAAGGTATTGGACTCTGGATCAGAAGGCCCAGGGTTCAAATCCCACCTCTGCCAAGCTGCCACTGTCGGGTCCTTGAGGAAGGCCCTTAAGTTTTCCTTTCCTTGTTTTCCTTTACTCAGACACTTCTGATTTAAAGTTCCCATCCGTCGACAAAACGCTTTTTTTAAACGGCCTTCTGGCTTGTCCATGTGCAGACAGACAGAAATGTTCTGTATGGAGAGCAGTGTCCTTCTTCTCGTAATTCTGCCATGCCCATGACTGTTGTTCAGTGTTCTTCTGATGGTGTACTCATGAACATTAACATTAGCAAATGTGAGGTAGACCTTTAGTTGCTTAGAAGCTACCCTGGGTTCCTTTGTGACCTGATGGACTATTACACGTCACACTCTTTGTGACCTTTTTTTTATCGAACACCCCTTGGGAGGGTAAGAACGGTCTTAAATTTCCTCTGTTCATGCACATTTTGTCTGATTGTAGATTTCTGTAGTCCAAACTCATTTGAGATGGCTATTTGACCTTTTCCAGAGTGATGAGCATCACCAACTCTCTTACTTAGGTCCTCAAACATTTCCTTTGTTTATGCCCTGATACACTTCCATAAACACTTTGTGAAGATCAGACTTTACATACACCAGACTTTCACCTTAAAATTAATTGCTAATCCTGTAGGTTCACTTACTTTTGCCACTCACAAACTTGTAATATTGGATAATTTTCATCAAACAGTGAATGACCAAGTATGATGTTTTTGTCTCAGTTGTTGTCTTTTTTTGTCTCAATTTGTCTCAATACGTTTACAACTTGTGTTTTAATCTGACGATGTTTGAAGTCATAAATATGTAGAAATATATAAATTCTGAAGGGAAGTACCACTTTAAATGTCAGCTATTGTTGCTCAAATCAGTATAGCAGACACTGACGGATACAGCAGGTACAGTTTTGGCACAGTATTTAAGACACTGTAATATTCATCAGAAGTTTGATGGTTCAAGTCCCAGCTCTGACTAAACTGCCACTGTTGATCTCCTGAATAAGGTCCGTAACTCTAAGCTGCTTAAATATAACCTTGTTAAACTGTATGAATTTTGCATTGTTCTGGATAAAAGTGTCTGCTAAATGCTTTAAATCTAAAAGTAGATTAAAGATCCGATGGAGGCAGAAGAAAGTAGGGAAAATAATTTGGCTAGTATAGAATACCTCTCAAAATAGCCATGCTTTATGCTGTCAAGCTGTGCTCATTATAAAGAGACACTTTCCTTACTTGCTGCTTGATAAAGTGTTCTGAATTCTTTTCATTCTTAATTTTCCTTTAATTTTCCTTTAATGGCTTGCACCTTAAGTCAGGCTAGCTTATAAAGGATTTACTGTGTTTTTTGTCATTGTGAAAGAGCTGAGAGATAAAGAGCAGATTTAGCCAAACCTGGACTAAATCTGAATACCAGGCTTGTGTGAACACATCTAAACTGTGTGCAGGTAGTAACACCACTGGGTGTACCTGTGGGTCCCCTTGTTTTTTGCATTCCTCTTAACGGTAACGAGCCAGAAGTTTATCTTCTATTGTAGCTGAAGCTCTCAACAGGTCTCTGCGTGATCCTGTGCTATTATACTGTCTGCTACCTTCTCATTGTTATTCATGGACTATAACATGGCAGAGTGTTTTTCCCCTCTCCCCTTCTCTCATAGCTCCATTTATGAATTGCTCCATAACCTCTTTTAAGAGTGCCGTCTAATTGATCTAATTCAGCGCTAACGGATGTTCTCTCTTATTACAGATGATCTTGAAGGCAAAGTTGGTAAAAGCATTAATAATCTGTGCTCGTAGTGCAGCGGCACAGCATGGGTGAGCATGCAGGGAAGGAAATCACACGGCCCATAGGGGGCGCATGAAGCCATTATTAATATTAAAGATGATTGTTCTGCACACAGTCACACACCTAGTGTAAATGAGAGGCTGTCGGTGGGCATCCCATTACTGCTTTATCATGCGGTGTCTCCTCCATGCTCTCTTGCATGATTGATATGAGAGAGAGCAAGACAGAGGCTGGTTCAGACTTTAGCGTTGTATGAATTCAGCAGCACTTGTCCAGCTATAAACATGCAAAGCTACAGAGTGGCATCAGGATGGCACTCGCACATTATCAAGTCTCGTATCAAGTAACAATTATATGGCACCTTTGTGAATGCCGTTTGATCTTTTGTTCTGTCATTCCTCCCTCACCTCCTAATTCGCACTATGATGACAATAACGTGCGCGACTGCCTCGGCCAGAATTTTCCAAATGCTGTCGGCCGCCCCCTCCTCTGCCAAGGTCGGCGCTAAAAGGTGTCTTACTCCTTTCTCTGTGTCTTCTCCCCTGCTCCTAGCTCTGAAAGATACAATTTTCTTCAAATGCACCTCTCGGACACCTCTCTTGTCTATTTCTGCACTGCCCTTTTCCAATGAGACAGGGACTCTCAGTGTCACGCTGTCTAGCGCAAATCACACTCCGGGGCTGGGATCTGTGGGGGACAATTTGCCAGTGGTATGCATGAGTAAGCAGGGAATTTCTCCATTTAGAGTGACCACACTGCTCTCTGACAAGCTGACGAGAAGCTGGAGAGAGAAAGTGAGGAACAATATAGAATTGCTTCTCCTTGCTGTTGACTTTTGCCTGTGTGTAACATTGCACCGTGTCTGAGGTCTTGAATTGAAGGGACAAGCTGCATATGGCTTTTGCAACATTTGATCATTCACTTTGCCTAGTTCTGTCCATTGCCAGTGCTGCTACTACATATTTGAATGGGTGTCTTTAGTATTAGCTATGCTGTGTTTGCGCCGTACAGAAATAGAATAGAATAACTGCTGTGCGACCAAGACTGGCGGATATTTTTGTTGCTAATGCTATCATACTCACTGATTTCGCATTTTCAGCAGTATTGCATGTATATTTATAGCATTTCGTAGACACTCTTATCTAGGGCAACGTACAACTGAACCTGACCATCCAAGCAGTGGAGGGTTAAGGACCTTGTTCAAGGGCCCGACCATGGCAGTTTGACTATGCTTGGAATTGCGAACCCTCAGTTTTTGGGTAAACAGATCAGTAATGCCCTTAGGTCAAGTCAAGTCAAGGCAGATTTATTTCTATAGTGCTTTTTACAATGGAGCATTGTCTGAAAGCAGAGTTAGAAGTTTAGATTATATTCTAAATCATAAGGCCAATTAAAAATTGAGCAAGTCTAGGGTGACAGTGGCAAGGAAAAACTCCATTAAAATTATAAAGCAGAAACCTTTGCAGGACCAAGACTTAAAGAGGGACCCATCATTCTTGGGCGGCTTAGATGATATATGTAAGAATTAACAAAGTTATCTAATTAATAAGTTCATAGTAATAGCTCAAATAAATAGAAACTAAATAAATATTAACATTTTTAGAGAATATAATCAAATATAAAAACTAGTATTTTAGAGAATGTGAAATATTATGAAGAGTATAATAAAATAGAGACTATAAAAACTGTGACCTATAAGCCTGTAGTGAAGAGAAATACTGAGTAGAATAATGTAAAACATATGCATATCTGCATTATTTAGTCCAGTACACACGGTTACTTTAGGATCTTCTGGGAAAGACTTGGAGGTATTGCATCCTCAGTCGACTGGAGGAGGGAGAGAGCCACTGCCCTCCATGGTCTGAGTATGGTGTGCTGGAGCTGAAGCGGAGGAACATCTTAGTGTGTGGGTTGGAGCTGGTACCAGAACACAAGCTTGAAGAGAAAACAGAAAATGTAGTTAGCTATTATTAAGAGCACTAACATTAACAGACCACGTTTCAACCACTGGTACTAAGTGTAGCATGAAACTTTGTCAGCATTAACTATAGTAGCAACTATACCTTAAAAATGCTGCATTACCACAATAACTTACTCGTACGTTGTACTGGTACTACACAAATGTACAACAAAGGACCAAGGATTGTGCTTACACAGCATGGTTACGCAGTACAATTAATTACTACCCAATACCAGTATGACACAGGGCAACCTTATTCTTATAAATTATAGTACACACAAAATGACATTAGTAGCACAGTTTAAACTGTCGGGCTGCAATCAAATCTTAACAGCAGTTCTTGTTCTGATTGTCCTCTTTCTCCCAATACAACATTTTTTTTTTTTTGTCCTGCTGTTTCTTGGCTTTCAACCCATTGTGTCATGTCCTGTTCTACTTGGCACCAAATCAGTGTTAACACTGGTACATTCAGAGCTCATTTTGCACTCTTTATTGAGCTACATGATGTTTTAATACCTATTGAGCATAGAACGTATCTTTCTTTGGCAGCATATACAGAGATTCTGGCAACCACACTAATAATCACCTCACTCGCCTTTCAAACAACTGAATAAAATTGTGCCAGTTATTGTGGTTTTCCTGCAAACAGAGGGGATAGAAACCTTAAAACATTTGCTAAATGTCAACATCGTGCATATGTGCATCTGAGCAATTCATTTTGACTGCCATTGTGCACGTACATATACATACAGAGAGATATGCACTTAATTTTTCATTGCAAATCATATAACCAGCATACTAATTTGAGTGAAAAGGATTTGATACATTTTAGAATTACTATTTGGTATGTTCTTCCCTTTACTGGAATGACATTTTTGTTAACCCAGCATGATTTTACAATATTCCAAAGAGCATCTTGTGACGTTACTTGAATGAACTTGAATGGCTTTCTCTGTCTTTAAGTTCCCCCAAGTGCCTGAACTCAACCATTAAATCTGTATGGAAGTTGCATGTTAAAATTTTAAAAGTCAGCACATGAAAAGTCAAAGTCACATTGTCTATAGAATACCCCATAAATACTATTGATATCCCCTTAAACATCACACTGACGTAAGATTTCATGTCATACTTAATTTCTTACCAGTATACACTCACTGATCACTTTATTAGGCACACCTACTTGTTTCCACACTCGTTGTCCATTTTATCAGTTCCACTTATGATATAGAAGCATGTTGTAGTTCTACAATTACAGACTGTAGTCCTGTTTTTCTACGTACATTGTTAGTCCTCTTTACTCTGTTCTGGTCTTCACCACCAGATGAGGTACTAATTGGGTGATGGATTATTCTCAGCACTGCAAAGACATTGATGTGGTGGTGTGTTGGTGTTTGTAATGCTGGTATGAATGGATCAGAAACAGCAGTGTTATTGAAAATAGCCCAAAAATGTCCAGCCACCAGCATCCTGTAGAGCAGCATCCTGTGAGCACTGATGAAGGATTAGAGGATGTCTGACACAAAGTGCCTGACAACAGATGAGCTACTGTCTTTGACTTTACACCTACAAGGTGGAGCAATATAATAATGTATCTAATAGAGTGCACAGAACTCCAGCATCACTGACACCAGCACCACATCAGTGTCACTGCAGTGCTGAGAATGGTCTGCGACCCAAATTGGACCTAATCTGTGGTGGTCTGACCATTAGAGAACAGAGTAAAGATACTTACATAGTATGTAGAGAAACAGATGGACTACAGTCTGCAATTGTATAACTACAAAATGCAGCTATTTGATAAAATGGATAATGAGTGTCGAAACAAGGAGGTGTACCTAATAAAGTGATTGCTGAGGGTAGGTTCCTGCACTTCCTGTAGAGCATCATGACTTTTTAGTTTACCAGCATAAAAACATTCACTTTCTTATCCGCTTAATCCTGGACATGGTCACGGGAGAGCACAGGGCGCGAGGCAGGAACAACCCCAGACAAGGCACCAATCCATCATAGGACACATGCACATGGGCCACTTCAGAGACAACAATTAGCCTAACACACTTCTTTGGACTGTGGGAGGAAACCGGAGTACCCGGAGTAAACCCACATGAACACAAGGACCCGGACCAGTCCACCTGGGGACTGAACCCAGGACCTTCTCCCTGTGAGGCGATGGTGTTACCCACCGAGCCACCGTGCCGCCCAATATAAAAGCATAAAAGCAGCAGCTTGATAAAGAAAGTAAGATTTCTGCAATGTGCCTGAGGTTTTTGCAGTTTTTGCTGGATGACTTTGCTGGTTCAGGGATGTTTTGATCTTATGCTGAGCTGTTCAGTGTTTCTCTTTTGCTCTCATGAGAGTATATATTTCTTTTTTCTTTAGTTTTTGAAAACGCTACAAAATGTTGCACTCCTCAGAGCCCCGGAGAGCCCCTGAGATTTCCTTGTTAGCTCAGATGTGAAATCTTGTTTTTAGAGCACATACCTATTTGTAACTCTGTGTGTGTGTGTGTGTGTGTGTGTGTGTGTGTGTGTGTGTGATACCCTCAAGCCGGCAGCACGATCAGGATGATGCGCTCTCGCAGAGCCCTAACCTTGATCAATACTTCGCTATGGATTGAGACAAACCCCAGTGCTCCAGCACACTTTTTATTTTAATATCATGGCTGTTTGAACACTCTAGCCAGGGGCCTTCACAGAAATGGACTATAACTGGGCTTCATGAACACACACACACACACACACACACACACACACACACACACACACACTCACACTCTCTCTCAGTCCTGTAGTCTCTTCATTCACTCTCTCTTTGTGAGGGGTCATGTTATAGAAAAGAGAATAAGTAGGCCCCGGGCAGAGGAGCATAGGACAACATCGTCATTTACCTGTGTTCTTTTGTCCCACATGAGGCATAAAGAAAACACTGATCGTCTCTTCGACACAAACACACATCAAAGGTAACTTTTTTTTTTTTAAGCAGCCAAAACGGCGAAGATTTTTTATAATTTCCCCTGTGTTCTGCTAAGCCTTGGCAAGGGCTAAGCTTAATTCAAGCAATGAAAGGCACAGGTCGGAACAGATTCGACAGGACACAACAGCACAATAACAGTCTTTGTTTTTAAATACGCTCTATTATGTTCTTGTAATCTCTTCTTTGATAGCATTTCAAGTCGTTGTGAGCAAATGAAGCCCAGAGGAGCATTAAACGGAAGATGCAAAATAAAAATGTTCAGGTAAGCAAACCATTTTAATAAGAGACAAGCCAGCACGCAATGCTATATATAAACAATATAAATGTAATATATGCGTGTGTGTGTGTGTGTGTGTGTGTGTGTGTGTGTGTGTGTGTGTGTGTGTGTGTGTGTGTGTGTGTGTGTGTGTGTGTGGGTGTGTGGATGTATGGGGGAGGATGTTGGGAATTCAGAAGTGACCCATATATTAATGTAAGGTGGGTCGGGAGAGCATCAGGCCTTGTACAGGAGGCACAAAGAAGAAGGGGGCTTACAAAAATGATGAAGCTCAAGGCATAAGGAACTCAAAAATCCCAAACTGATTTATTTGCAGAGGCCTATTGAGAATTGATTTTCCTTAGTTCTTTTGAGGTGTTCTACCTATACAGTGCAAAAAAAAAAAAAAACCAGAGCACAGTCAAGGCAAAACAAAATTTGATTAATCATCTGATGTACGATCTGGCCAAACCTAGAAGTCGTTTAATAACATGTACAATTAACATGACTGAAGGGCAGGGACTCTAAATCTCATGCACGGGTTTGCACCATGTTCGACAACCATTGCTTACATCTGAACAACATCACATTAAATATTAAATATGATGGTACACTAGTAGTGGGACGTATTGGTGATGCACTAATACGACACTCTATTTGTGGGTTGCTACTAGTTAGTACATGATGCAGCTTGTTGTGTCAAGGATCTTTTATTGGAGAACAAAAAAAGGGTAGTAGGAATATTTTTCTATGGATGCAGTGTTTAGTTTTTCTACAGTTTTTGAAAGCTCAAAATAATGGTGGTAAACAGTGTTGCTTGAAAGTTTGTGAACCCTTTAGAATTTTCTATTTTTCTGCAATAAATATGAACCTAAAACATCATCAGATTTTCACACAAGTCCTAAAACGTAGATAAAGAGAACCCAGTTTAAACAATGCGACAAAAAATATTATACTTGGCATTTATTATTGATTGAGGGAAAATTGATCCAATATTACAAAAATTAGTGAGTGGGCAAAAAAAAAAAGTATGTGAACTTCTAGGATTAGCAGTTAATTTGAAGGTGGGGAATTACAGTTAGTCAGGGTATTTTCAATCAAATGGGGATGACAATCCAGGTTGTGGAGTGGGGCCACCCTGTTTATTTAACGAACAGGGATCTATCAAGTCTGCTCTTGACAACACATGTTTGTGGAGGGGAAGGGTATTCATGGGACAACCAAAGGGAGATTTCTGAGGAATCTCAGAAAAAGAGTTGTTGATGCTCATCAGGCTGGAAAAAGGTTACACAAAACCATTTCTAAAGAGTTGTGGACTCCACCAATCCACAGTCAGAAAGACTGTGGTACAAATGGAGGAAATTTTCAGGGAACATTGTTACCCTCCCCAAGTAGTGATCGACAACAAAGATCACTCCAAAAGCCAGCAAGGTGTCTAATAGGTTGGTGAGGCCATAAAAAGGTCCCCAGGGTAACTTCTAAACCACTGAAGGCCTCTCTCAGACATTGGCTAATGTTAAATGTTCATGAGTCCACCCATCACCAAAAGAACACTGAAACAACAACTGGTGTGCATGGCAGGGCTTGCAAGGAGAAAAGCCACTGCTCTCCAAAAAAGAACACAAATTGCTGCTCGTCTGCAAAGTTTGCTAAAGATCACATGGACAAGTCAGAAGGAACTACTGGGGAAAGAAAGTTATTAATGGATGGATGGAGACCAAAATAGAAATTTTTTGTTTTAAAAGAAAAGCATTTTTATGTTTGGAGAATGGAGAAAGGAAAAACACACTGCATTCCCAGCATTAAGAACCCCATATCCCATCTGTTGGAAACATGGTGGTTGGTGGTAGTATCATGGGTTTGGGCCTGTTTTGCTGCATCTGGGCCACGGACGGCTTGCCATCATTGATTGGAACAATGGTGAATTCTGATTATATCAGGGGAGGAATCTAAAGGAAATGTCAGGACATCTGTCCATGAACTGAATTCTCAAGAGAAGGTGAGTCAGTCAGCAGCAAGACAACGACCCTAAGCACACAAAGTCATTCTACCAAAGAATGCTTAAAGAAGAACAAAGTTTTCAAGTTTTGGGAAAATGGAACCAAGTCAAAGTCCTCCCTGAACCTTAAATCCAAACAAAATGTGTGTGGAAGCGGACCTGAAGCAAGCAGTTAATGTGAGGAAACCCCCCAACAACTCCCAGAGTTTGAAAGCTGTTGGCTGTACGGAGGAATGGACTAAAAAAATTCTCCAAGAAACATTTAATTGCAGTTATTGGCTGCCACAGGGGGGGTCACACAAGTATGAAAGCCAAGGTTCACATTAACTTTTGCCAACTTTCACTAATATGTTAAATATTTGAGCATTTTTCCCTCAAATAAACTAAATGACCAAGTATAATATTTTGCCACTCTCATTTGTTTAAACTTGGGGTTCTCTTGATCTAACATTTAGGACTTTGTGTATGAAAAATCTGATGATTTTTTTAGGTCATATTAATGGCAGAAATGTAGAAAATTCTAAAGGGTCACAAAAACTTTTCAAGCACCATTGTATTACCCAACTAACGATTAATATTCAGGCAAGATTTTCTCTGTTTGTCTATTAGCTTCACTTCCCTATGGATGATACTTTTCAACCAGTTGCCCAGTTGTTCTTTATTTATCCATATATTGGTTGTAGACCTTGATATATTCATATTCATTTCTGTTCATATAAGACCTCTGTTGTTGTAGCCTTTTCTGGGAGGTCTCTTCAAGATGTTTGCAATTGTTGTCATTTGTACACACCACTTCTTTATGCTATTTATGGTGAGTTACAAATGGTTCCATTAACTACATGCAGAAATTATTGTAGGTATGTTGTGTTAGGGGAAGATGGGAGGGAGGGAGAACATGCCAACTCCATACAGACTCCTGAGAGCTGTGAGTGACAACAAAACTACCTGTGCCAACCTATGCAAAAAAAACTAGTACTCTAACTGGGATCGTAGTGAATCAAAGGATCAAAAGAACACTTCAGGACACACAACAGGTATAAAAGGTTGGTCTTTCACTAACCTGTGGAGATTTTCCATTGACAATAATTAATAGAGCTAATCACTGTTGCATCCTCATCCTCACATTAAGTATTTTTTGTCTCGCTTGGATTTTCAAAAGAAAGTTGCTGTTGTCTTCAACTTTATTATGGAACACGTCCATTTCCTTGTGGGGACCAGCCAAATGTCTGAAAATGTCAGATGTCTTGTATCCCTGAAGGATCAGTTGGTCCTCACAGTGATATATAAACTACACACACACACTATGTTTGAATGACTTATTAATACATGCAGATGGTTATTAAGCACCTTTGTTCTCAATGTCCCAGACTGGTGTGTGCTTCAAAATGTTCATCTTATTTGTACACCTGCCTTCATAATTGCCCATAAACAATGGGCCATAAAATACACTTTACAAGGTGATTGCACAGCCTGCTATCCAAGTACTTTTGCCACTACTCTCTTTATCACGTTTTATGTTTGTACTTAACAATTTGCATATAAGCTTGTATATACCACGGTTTGCATTCTTGTCTTTTGGACTGTTTGGGGCTACTATTAAATCAATCCAAACCCAGTCATCCCAGAGTGACCTTATAGTCCATGTCAGCTCATCTCCCATCATGCAACACTGGAAGAGAAGTGAGGATTGTGCAGCAGCTGGGCTCCTGGCACTGTCATCATCTTTTCCTCCTGTTTCTCCTCATCTACTGCTTTCCTCTCTTCCCTCTGTCTTGTATCAGTCTCCTCCCTGCTTTCCTTCCCTCTCTCTCTTTCTCCCAGCTGATCTTGCTGGTGGGATGCGGTACATCTGACAGTCCCTGTGAGCATTGCCTCTACTCATTATAAAATAACCCTAAGCCCAAGCTTTCTCCCTTCCAGAAAACAGGTGCGACAGCAACCTCTCCTGCCATGTTGCGGGGGAGACAAATCAAGTTCCTTCCGGTATGTGACTAAACAAGGAACAAAAGAAGATGCTTAAAAGTATAATTTTGCTCCTGCTTGCATAGCCAGCTTCTCTCAGCCTGGAATTACTTCTACGTGTGGTGTGCATGCCCTGCAAGCTTTGCATCTCATGCCAGAAATAGGGTCGAAAATAGTAGCAGAAATAGAAGTTAAGTAGGAGTTTAGCAGCCATACTTATCCAGCTCTTGTGTTTTTGTTTTCTCCCATGTGTGCATGTGTGCCTGTGTCCCCAGCAGCTGCAGCTGAGGCCAGCCAGTCACTGGGACAACAGGCTGATGGACGGTAAAGCGCTTGGAATTGTTCCAGCAGGGCTCAGACAGGTAGGAGCTGTGCCAAGGCCATCCCACACCAATCCATCCTGCCCGTTGACACCCAGAGCCTGTTAGCTCCTTTTGAAGCCCAGTTTCCTTCCATCCCAAATTGAGCAATTTTGATTTGTCCTCTGCAAAAGCAGCTTTTTACCACATAAAAACTAATTGCTGTAATGGAAAGTGGCATTCAAGGTAGAGCTGGTTTGATGAAGGGAAGAGGTTGGTCACTGCTGCTAAAGAGGGATCAGCTGGTTTTATCTGACGGCATGCTCTGTCTCTCCATCATTTTCTCCTGTTTCTATTTACAATATCTCAAGCGTATAAGCGATTTCTACTGGAAAAAGAACAGAAAACCAACCCTTGCAATACAAGTCTAGGGGCATTTGCTGGGGCAGCCATAAAAGCTACTGTCAGAGACTCTTTCAGTAGCAAGAATTTGTGCTTAAGCATTAACAGTATAGTTGTGTGGTCCAGAAAACCTTCGAGAAAGCTTAAGTAACCAGGATTGTTACACTTTTTACACTACGGATCGAGCTTTGGCAAGCTGGCTAAAAGTACTATGATACGACATGACTTGCTTATTGCTTATGCTAAACATAGACATACATTGTAAGTATGTTTACATTGTAAGTATGTTTACATCTACATTTTTCCATATACTATATGTGCAGTGGATAGTGGTTAAAAGCTCTGTAGTATTCTTTAATGGGTGCATATTTGTTCAGTATTGCATACTTAAACTCCATTAGGACTGCCTTTTTCTTCTGACATTAGAGGGGTTATTTGAAGTTAAATCCAATAAACAATGTCTCAGTATGTGCTTAAAACAATATTTAAGCATTCCACCTTTGCTACTGTACACCTGTATAAACATATTAATTCTAGTATAGATACCATATGGAGAGTTCTTTATGATTTATTTTTATCAGTGGGCAGTTCAAGTGATTGTTCTGATTTTATTGGACTAAATATGATATTTTAGCAAATGACTTGTATCCGGCCCAATGCCCAGATAGGTCCGGTGAGAGGACTTGGGCCAGGTAACTTATGTCATCCAGTTAAATATTCTCATTAAAGCCAAATGGCCAGCTTTGCCAAGAAGTTCGTATGGTCCATTGCTGCTGACTCCCCAAGCCTTTACAGAGCAGCACAAGCCAAAATCAAACATGTTCCTGTGCCAGAGTGGACGTTTATAAGCCCATGCAGCTAAGGGGTAACCACCATCAGGGTGAGGTCAGGCCTCATGCACGTTGGTAACAAGGTCCGCTCAAAGAGTAGAGCAGACAGTAAACTCATAGGATCTGGGCCAGGGTATGAGTATATCTTCAGTGTGAGAGTGTGATGAGGACTATCTTGAAAAAAGGAGGCTCATGTGGCTTTGACATTTTTGCTCTTTATTGGCAGGCCAGCAATTTTTAAATCAATACTTCGTGATAATTGACAGAGTTCTTTCATTCCAGCAGCTGCCATTAAAATAGAGTGGTACCTCGGTTCTCATTGTTAATTCATTCCAGAAGACTTGTCGAGAACTGAAGACAACGAGTGCCAACCAAATTTGTTCCTTTAGGAATAATGTAAATTGAATTAATCTGTTCTAGACACCCAGAAAATCCACACTGTATAAGGCATTATATAAGTTAATGGAGTATTGTTCCTGTGCTCCCTGATTTAAAAGCTTATTTTAAAAGTGTTGAAAAATATATTGTAATTTAGTGAGTAATGGATTGAAAGTGAAAAGTAATAGCAAAATACTTACTCTATTGGTGAACTCCGGGCGCTAGCATAGCTGCTCCGCCAGCTGCAGCTTGTGTTCTGGAGGACTGATTCCTTTCGGTTGGCTTTTATAACTAACCTTTTTAGGACCTTTGGGGAATTATTTGCTCTAAGAATGCTGTATTGTAGATGTAAAAATAAAGAAAATGGCTATGCCAATGGCTGTGCAGCCTGAGTGACTAAATCACTGTGTACAAGTTTAAGCAAGTACACAGAGTACCAAGCAAACGACGAGACCCATGATGAAATTCATCAGGAACTGAATTTGACAAGTTCCGAGGTGGTCGAGAACCGAGGTACCACTGTATATGCGTAAAGAAAAAAATCCAGCCTATATGGCTGACACCGGCTCTAAAAACTTTGTAAACCAAATGCATGTTACTGTAAAACTTTTGCCTATTACTTGTTAGAGCTGCTATATAAAAACACAGTTTTGTAAATGCTTCTATGCACAGACCACTGAAATTCTGAGACTTTCAACGGTTTGGCCATAGTATTCTCTCCCCTCCAATAACTCATTCTACAATAAGAAGACTAACGTGAGGGAAGTCTCCACCTCTACCTCTTGTAATTACTATTGTAATGATGAATGTAAATAACAATTAACACAGCCAACCATTGTTAGGTAATCTGGAGCACTCTCATTGTGAAATGAGATGTAGGTTATGAAGTACCAGGCCAAACTGGAGCATCTCGTAGGAGTAGCTTATTAAATAATGCCTGGCTAATTGCTTTGTCTTCCTTTTGTCCTGCTGTTGTAGATGTTATTAAGCGCGTTTCATATATCTTAGAATAATGAGGAAGACAAGCCTGGCACCTGCACGCTGTAATTAAACATATAAATTCTCTCCTTGCAGAATTATTTGTGGTCATCAGCTGATTTATACGACTTGGTAAATTGCAATGTTGTGCTTATTTTCTTTCCCTGAAAGAGCTGGAGCAAGGAAGCTCATTCATCAGGCACCTTTACTACCAAGTATAAGGAATACATGCATTTTCGCCTTCTCTTTTCTACATGACCTGTGCTAAACTACTCTACCAATTGACCATGGGGGGATGCTGTATATACCGGTAGTTATCTGTCAAACATAAATTAGATTTTATGTTCAACTAATCAGACAGATCTTTCTGTCATTCCTGCAGTGTGTATTTACATATACAGTAAATTAAATGAAGACTTATGTTTTAAGAAAGGATTGGAAAGTTATGTTTGCTAAGTGACCCTGCAGGTGATGTTTGCATATTGATTCTCTTCAATTCTTGTCTTCTGTCATATCTATTACACCATGAAGCCACAAGTAGTCATGATACAGGTAGCATCTGTTCTTTGATGGTCGGGTTTATATTTTTTGTGACTTTTTTTTGGGACTCCAATAATACAAATAAATGCACAGTCAGCAATGAATTTTGAATTTAGATTTTTTCCCCAGGCAAGTGATATGCAGTATGATACTCTCCTGCACTTTCTCATGCTAAATGAGGAAATCATGAGTGCGTGACGTAGGGAGCAACATGGCGTGAATGATGAGTGCTGGGAAATGGAGTGAGGAAAAACCAGTGACCAAAGCCACTGGTCATGACAATAACCGTTTGGTTTTTTCATTTTCAATACATTGCTCAATAAATTACATGATATATACATAACACTTTATTATAAAATAACCTTTGTGTTAATATTTTTGCCCAACTGTTAATGTAAGTGTTTTAAGCCTGTTTAAGGTAGGCTAAGCTTTGTTACACAGTGGTACCTCAGTTCTCGACCACCTCAGAGCTTGTTGGATTCGATTCTCTGTGCATTTTGACTAGGAATATTTGTGTCAGTTTTTGTCGGTTGCTCGTTACTTGTCGTACTTGCTTAAGTCGCATGACTCTTTTCACACAGTCTCTGAAAACTCTGTAAAACAAAATATGTGGACCATCCAATCAGTCAGAGAAAGGAGACATCTCTAAATCCATTCAATTCTGTTTATTGATTTATTTATTCAAATTTCTTGTCTTAGGTAGTGTGATGTTTTATCTTAGTGTGTTTGCATGTGTTTCGGGGGCATAAAATAAGGGGTTGTAAGTTTTTAAGTTTGAAATCTTTTCAGTTTAAATATCTCTGTCTTAACTTTTTTCTCTCTGGTGGTCATTCTTCATTTGGCAAAATCCCCCGAGCTTGTGGTGCAAATCCCCCGTCACCCATTCAGACACATTGCTTGTTACTTGGCACACTTGCTTAAACTTGTACGAGTCACCGTGTGAATCTTTTCAGCTGAAACTCGATTCATGAGTCACGGTTCAGTACACAGTGATTCTAATTTATAATAGTTCTCGCTCAGAGAAGATCTGCGCTGTGATTGTTGTTGTTTTTTTTTTTGTTTTTTTTAGACCTACAGTACTGTATTCTTAGTGCAAATAAGTCTCCATGGGCACTAAAACAGGTAGTTTATAAGAGCCAACCGAAAGCAAAACAGGAATTGAATGCTCCTGAACTCAGGCTTCAGTTAGCTAACCAATAGCCCAGAGTAAGTGTTTTCACATTCAATCCATTACTAAATTATATGAGATTGAACATTTCATTATAAAATAATCATTGTGTTAATGATTTTGTCCAACTGTAGCTTAATGTAAGTGTTTTAAACATAAACTTACTTATCATTACTTATCATGTGGTGGAATTTTCATCTACAGGCACCATAATGTAACTACAGTCATTTAAGTTGGTACAGAAAATGCGAATAAGAAGCCGACTTCAGTCTCGTTTCCACAATGAAACACCAGTTGTTAAACTCCCCAGTTAATGATACATTTAAGTTATTATGGATTTGTTGGGACATATCCCCTTCGTAAATCAGGGAGCACCTGTACAATACAACTCCATAAATGTATAGAATGCCTCGATACAGTGTGGATTTTCTGGAGGTCTGGAATGTATTAATTACATTTATGTTTTTTTTTTTTTTTTAATGGGAAACGTGCTAGGTACTGCTCGTTTTTTTTTGGTCCTCGACAAGCCTTCTGGAACAAATTGCATTCCATTCAACGTTCAACTTGCGATGGATTTGTCGGAATGTATCCTCATCGTAAAACTGGGCCTACCTGTACACTATAGCATAAGATAGGAATATGAGGGAAGCTTCTCTGCTGCTTGACTGTGAGCCCTGTATTGAGCGTGGATACTGTCCAAAACCAGACACAACCGAATGATATTCAACAACCAGTATGATACTCTCCATCTTGCCAGATTCTGTACAGTACCAACTGTTGAAAAGAATTGCACTGGCCAGTATGTGCCCTGATTACTTAGCAGTTGGCACACCTTGTATTATTAAGCGTATCAGCCCTCAGCAGAGTAACTAAAGGCAGCTCTCTCTTGTATTCTTAAAAAGGTTATGACAAGCCTTTAGATGTCAGGATAAGTATTTTAAAGGTGAGGTCGTTTGGAGACATACAGATACACTGACACAGATCCAAAATCATCATCCAACTCTGCTGTGATTGGCTATTAAAGTTGTTCTGAGTTCTGAGTGAAAATAATACCACACTAAACAGCATGTGTTCAAACACATTACTTAAGCTGCTAAGCATCAACTTGCCAAAGAATTCAAGCATTTATATACACTGATCAGCCAAAACGTTAAACCCACCTGGTCCGTGATGATGTTCATGCGGGTGTTAGACATCAAATTAATGTCCATGTGAATGCCTGGACCCAGAGCATCACACTTCCTCCATCGGTTGGTCTCCTTTCCACAGCATATCATGGTGTCTTCGTGTCCCCAGGTAAACGGTGCACACTCGTTGGACCAAATGACATTTTTCTGTTGTTCCAATGTCTAGTTCTGACACTCACATGCCTATTGTGCGCACTTTCTATGGTAGCCTGAGTTAGCACACTGATTGATCTCTGACTACACAGCTCCATAATCAGCAGGTGGCACTGCACTGTGTGTTACATTTACATTTACATTTACAGCATTTAGCAGACGCCCTTATCCAGAGCGACTTACAATTGGTACAGTCTTACAATCCAAGCAATTGTGGGTGAAGGGCCTTGCTCAAGGACCCAACTGTGGCAGCTTGGCAGACGTGGGATTTGACCCTGGACCTTCTGGTCCATAGTCCAGTACCTTATCCACTAGGCTACCACAGTCCCACACACTCCTTATCTAACCAGCATTAAACATTCCTGTGACTAGTACCACAGTAGCTCTTCTGTCTACAGATGGGATAGGTTTTGTTGCTGACGTCCTGTTGCCGGTTTGTGATTTGTCCCTCATCAAAACCACTGTCAATATATGTTGATATACTCACCACTGCTGACTGGGATCATCCCACAAGCCTTATTGTTTAGGAGATGCTGCGTCCCATTCATCTGGATATAACTGTTTGTATCTAGTTAAATTCGCTCAGGTCTTTACTCCTGATCATTTCTACCACAGCCAACATTCTGACTACAAGAACCAACTCCTCACTTACTATCTCCTCTAAAAAGTACCAGAGCTTAATATGTGAAGGAGCTAGAGAAAAGAGATCGAACGGGATCTATCTCGCATGTGAGAAAAGGGGATGCCACAGATGCCCAACACAAGAGAATAAGTACATCAGACGTGTTTTGACAATGTCTGAACCCAGAACTGAACTTTTTAAATGTGCAATACAGACCCTGCAACCCATGGAATGACAACTCTTTCCAGACAACTCTTATAAACAATAAGCTTTTAAGCATAATAAATTATGGAACAATTAAAGGAGTCTGCCATTAGGACACTGGTTTCAATGCTGGAAATAAAGCTATAAAGCCACACCTGTCTTACCACCAAGACATTGAGGTTGTTGCTATTGGTATTATGTTTTTTTAATATTATAATCATACCTCGTTATCTCGCGCCCGTTATCTCACCAAACTCATCTCTCTCCACGTGTGATGGCAGAACGGATTTCCCATACCTTCAAAAGCCCCTAACCCCGGCCCTCGCCATTCCTTAAATGTGACAAATATCTTGCCAGAAATGAAATTCTACCATGTTATGCCGCTAAGTTTTCAGTAGATGTCACTTTAATCCTAATGACAGGGTCACCTTCCCTGCTCTCTCCTCAGCTGGCAGCTCTCCTTGCCGGTGGATGTTGATCGTGCTCACTCTGCTGATGCCTCGCTGCTAATTGTTGTCGCTCTGTTGATGTGTTGCTCTCACTGTCAGTCTGTAGCAGACTGGACTTCATGCATTTTGCATCACAGAAACAATCCTCAATCAGACTATTTCTCAAATTTGCATTAAATGAATAGAAACTGTACATGTATGTAATGTTTATGACCATTGTAAGTGTGATTGTATGATCATGAGGGCTGCACAGTAAAACCTCATTGTAACCTCATTAAGTCGCCAAACTCACCTCTCGCCAAAAATAACCATAAAGCAGATGTGGACGAGATAATGAATTTAGACTGTACTTTAATGGCACATTTATAAAAAGTGATACTTTGATGACACAGTGGTATAACACACTAGCCCACTACGTCATGCTCTGAGCCCTGGCAGTGCCTTCTTGCCTGGTCATCAATCACATGCAGGCAGGAAGGAGAGGCACATCCTCTGCTGCTGCAACAGAGACCCTGCCAGCCCTGAGGTGGATTCGCATCCCATCCATGGCATGCTTATGACTTTGTCCTGTGTTTTCCAGGGACAGGTGACAGATATGGTCATGCAGTGGTTAGCGCTGACACTTGGGTTTGAGTCTGTCCCAGCCACTGCATTTGTGAAGCTTGCATGTTCATGCCGTGTCCGTGTGAATTCCTTCCGTGATTCCTCACACATAAGTGGCTTAACTGTTTAGGTACTGTAGACCAGAGGCCCAGGGCTCAAATCCCACCTCTGCCAAGCTGCCACTGTTGGCTCCTTAATCAAGGCCCTTAACCCACATTTGCTTGGACTGTAAGATTATATAGGTTGTAATTCGCTCTGGATAAGGGCATCTGCTAAATGGCTGAACCAACCATTCAGACCAGCTAATTGAGATTGCTGCTACTGAAGTCTATGAGCCATTTTTCTATAGTAAATTTAGTGAACTATTTTTCCTTTTAATTGCAACATTAATATTGCAAGGTCTTTGAGAAGATTGTTTTTTCTTGGTTTTCACATAGTTTAAAGAAATGGCACTATTGTTTTGCAACTTTGCAAAAATGTATAATGTGGACATCAATAATCAATCAATTACTGCCTTATAGGAACCATAAGCTATGTAGAAACTCTCAGCAAGAACAATATGTTCTCATGGTACCTCAGGAGGCACGATCATATACAGTGGTACCTCAGTTCTCGACCAGCTCGGAACTCAATCGAATCCAGTTCTTGACACATTTTGACAAGAAAAACTTGTCAGCACTCGGCATTCTTGCTTAAATTGTATGAGTCTTATTTCAGCTGAAACTCGATTCATGATTTATGATTCACAATTCAGTACACAGTGATTCAGTGAGTCAGATTCACAAGAGCTCTCGCTCACTGAAGATCTCCACTATTTTTAGAGCGTTTACTTTATTTCTACATCTACAGTACTATATTCTTAGTGCAAATATGTCCCCATGCATGGGCTTACAAAGGTTACTATTAACAGCCTGCAGTTAGCATTAACAGCTATGCTAGCGCCTCAGAGTTCACCAATAAAAAGCAAGTGTTTTGCTTTTATTTTTCTCTTTCAATCCATTACTCAAAAAATTACATGAGATTTTTCAACGCTTTATTATAAAATAAGTTTTGTGTTAAAGATTTTGGCCAACTGTAGGTTAATGAAAGTGTTTTAAACATTAACTTACTTATCATCGGCTCCACTATATAAAGTATAGACTGCTTTACCAAACACCCATTAAACTCCTCAGTTCATGATACATTTAATGTGTGACAGATTTGTTGGAACATATTCCCACAGTACAATACAATACAACACAACTCCATTAATGCATATAATGCCTTACACAGTGTGGATTTTCTGTGGGCTGGGAACGGATTAATTCAATTTAGATTATTCCTTATGGGAAAAATTTGCCTTCTTGAAAAAACAAGCCTTCTGGAATCACCACAGTATATGATAAAATATACTCGTATGTGCACATGGCAGAGTGCAAGACATATGTGCCCTAGCTCATCTCATCATAGTATAATTATACTGAAATGAGATGTTCTGTACCTTCTATGTTAATTCCTCCATTTAGCTACTGTGAGGTTAGCGATGGAAATCCTTATAGGTCTGATGCTCAGGGTCGCTCTCTCACTGGCTTTCTCTGCTGTACTTCCTTTCTCCCAGATTTAGATTGCATTTATTTGTTTTATGCTCTTAAATCCTTTCTTTTTTTGTATTTTAGTACTTTGCCAAGTCCTACTGTTTTATTGTATTCCTGACACTTTTGTTAATAAATCACTGCAAAGTTAATGAAAATAGCATTCAGGCATATCCAAAATGATTGTGTCCTTTGTCATGCTAATAAATTGAAAGCTGTTGGTCCGGTGGGTGAATTCCTGGCCATTACGGATAACTTTTTGATGTGTGTCTGTTGAAACTCTAATTTTCTCTTCTTTTTCTCATCCGATCCTTGATGTTCACTGGTCAGCAACAATTTTCCACATCTGTACCTTTCTTTTATTAAAACAGGACTAATAGGTTTGGAGGCACATATTCACACTTCTGCATGACACAGTACAACGGAAAAATATGTCTCCAGAGACTGCCTGCACTCCTATTTCACACACACACACACACAAACATGAAACATCATTATTTTAGAACCATTTCTAGCCCAAAATTGTTTTGGAATGTGTTTCAGCCCTGAAATGTAGAAATTGATGTCTATTAACAAATTAAATGAAGCTGAGCAGCCAAGACATGAAATATCGTTGTTTCATACTGTCTGTAATGAATTACAAATCAAAGTAAATATAATGAAAAGTGTTTGTTCCCCCCCCCCCATACCATCCCAGCTTTTTCTGATTTGGGGTTGTATGTTTTTCTGGAGTTTATCCAATCATTCACTTTCTTATCCACTTAATCCTGAACAGGTTCTCAGGAGAGTCAGTGCCAGCAGCATAGGTCACAAGGCAGGAACAACCCTAGACAGGCCGCCAATCCAGCATAAGGCATACACCTAGGGCCACTTTAGCACAAGTGGCCCTAGGTAACCGGAGTAAACCCTCGGAGATACGGGGAGGATCCACCTGGGATCGAACCCAGGACCTTCTTACTGTGAGGCATCGGTGCTACCCAGTGAACCACCATGGCTCCCTTGGGTCTGCCGTTCTCCAAGTCTAATGTCATTATCACCACCATGTTTGCAATAGCAGTCTCCTGTTATGGTATGATCAGCCAGTGTCTTTCACTTTGGCTTGTCATCTCTCAGTACTGCAGAAGATAACAAAAATATGAGTGTTTACACTAAGATAAAATATTTCTTTTTTCCCCATATGAAATGATATAACTGTAAAAGTGGGGGGGGGCTGGAAGACCTCTTTGGCCTTCTTATAGTTCTAATCGAACAATTAAGCAACTAGTGGAGTGGAAGTGGGTGTTGCCAATAGGTAAATGAAACTTGGCTTTTTGATTGGTGTTACTTTCCAAAGGAGCACAAGTGATTTTAATTTCGACTGTTGTACCTAATGTAGAGAGCTGTGTGTAGTGAAGCGTGATGTAGAATTGAAAAGGGTTTTACTGATTTATTATATACGTTTCAGATTTCAGTGGATCTTTTTCAAGGTCCAATTTTAATGTGTAAACAACTGTGCTGTCTCATTGATACGAATGTATTGTTATGGGTTCTCATGTATTTGTCTGCATACTTGCATACAAAGGCATACATACCTCTATTTCTATCTGGTCTTTCTGTTCATATTCTTCATTCCACATGCTAGTCACACTTTGTTGTTTTGGTAGTTTATTTAATATGCTGACCTTTAGCTCGGTACAAACTCAAAGTCTCCATCATGGTAAGTCATACATTTCATTTTTGATAAGCACTTTCTTATTTCTTTTGGTGTAGCCTCAGCTGGTAGCAGGCAGTCTTATCTTTTCCTGTGTTGTGCAGATACTGAGCAGTGGCAGCCTCTCTGTGGATGTTTTACAAATCTGAATGTGAAATGGAATATTTGATAGCCTTCTATAATGGCCCTGAAATCTCTGTCATTATCTACTATCAGATGTGGCTTTTAAAAGCATCGGGAGTTGCAGGCGTTTTACATGAATTTCAACTTGGACCGGTTATTGAGAGCAGAATACATTTAGCAGGTCATTCTAACAGGCTCCACCGCGCTTGCTTTACTCTCACAACTACCAGCTTCAACAACACTGAACAAAAATGCACCTGACACACCGCCACTCATGGTCACTGTGCTGCACGCGCAAATGTCTAAGAATTTAAAACACAATCTTTTTCCCCCAGAAAAAATACATTTTAAATTGGTATGAGAGCTCTGTTGGAGGCAGAGGCCATAAAAATGTGGGAAATGTCTATCAAGCAGAGGCAGATGGTTTATATTTAAAGTGACTGGTGGTTCTAATCAACTTGCTGCTCATTTCTGAAAATTAGCTGTTTTTGTACATTCCAGATTTTTGCGTCTAATTCATCTTATTCCTGATGGGATAAGACTTTCTGGATAATGTGCAAGTTGCAAGTGCATGTTATCACGTGTCAATATGTCTTCATGTGGAGCAAGGTCTATGCTGGAGGTACGGGTTATCTGCATCAGATTTGATTAGCAGGCTTAATGTATTATTAGGGAGGCAAGAGAGGGATAATTAAAGAGGCCTTATGGGGACCTGAGGGTCACACGCAGAGACCCTGGGCTACTGGAGGCAGTTTGCGAGTGGATTTCCTATCTGCACCGTGCTGAAACAGAACACAGCAGGCTCTGCTCACACACCGACACAAAGCAAATTAAAAAACTATCTCTACTTCATTAGCAGAATAATAATGGGCTCAGCCTGAGCACTGCTTTATTGCCCATCCACAAACACATTCCCAACAAACGGTGATAGACCACCGTGCAGCCTCATAAAAGCGCTATGTATAGATAAGGGGGGAAAAAAACAATAGCAGCATGTGCATAGTTCAAGGAAATCCACTGAAAGTATACATGTCAAAGGGTTTCTCTCTAAGCAAGTATTCCTGCCTGCACCTAGGCTCTGCATTTGGAGATGCCAAGTTTTGCACATGGCATGACGTGTGGGGTATGCAGGTTAACCCGGGTCAGACCATGCTTTGGTCCATAGGGCAGCTCTTTCCACAAAACACACCTCCAAAGTTCAAGCTTACAGCTTAAAATAACTTTAAAGCTTATTCAATGTGCCTTCTGGGATCTGGCTCTGGGCTAGGTCTATGTAAGCCTTGCTAAAACTGAACATGGAGATGAAAAGGAATGAACCATGGAGTGTTGTATTGATGTGTCTAAAACGAACAGAACTTGCAGTGGAAGGAGCCCCACACACCTATTGATTTGAAAAGGAAAATGTTGAAATAGTCTCCGTAAATCTGGAACTGCTTAACAGGTTAACAGCAACCATCTTTTTAACACAAAGTGGTCCAATATTCCAGCATTGATGTGGAGAGCAGGAGCAGTAAACCAAACATGGGCTATTGGCTGCCTCTGCTTCTGCTGGGTGAATTATAGTGTTTGCACAAATCAATACACAAAGGCAATAATCCTTATTATTATCTCATAATAAATGGTAATTGTCTTGCCACTAGTATTTGTAATCTCAGAGGAAATGGTGGATAATATCGTACGGCTCGTGTAATGATAGCACTTGTGATAGCACAGTATCGTATTACTGTGTTGCTCTGATTGTTACTGGTCGTGTTTGTTGTTGTTGTATATTACAGCTAATGTATGCCATCAGAGAGCGGAAACAGAGAGTCATTGGTAGAGCGCGGTCAATCATCGGTGTGATACGCAGATCTGAGGGTTAGGGAGCACTGCACCAGAAGCGTGTGAGTTTTTGTGTCGCGCACCTCAGCATGCTACACAACCTCTCACAGCTCTCTCCTCTCCAGGGTGCATACTAGGAGCACTGGCCACATTATCATAACAAAAAGAATGAGTGGGCTTTGTTCTACTACCCTTCTCCTATGCTATGAAGTGTGGACACCAAACCAACTGCACAGTGCAACATTAACATTAGCATCTTAAGTTTCTCTCTCTCTCTCTCTCTCTCTCTCCATCCAAGCTCCACTCTATCTTAATTCTGATCTTCAAAGTGCCGAGGCATCTTATTCCAGCTGAGAAAATCTGCATTCCAAGAAGAAGGAGAAATAGAAATGAGGTTCACTAATTCCACTGAGACTAGCCTTCATGACAGGAAGAAAAAAAATAGTATTTTGTCACATGTAATTTAAACCATTAACAATAATTTATAATATATGCCATTGTTTAATATGTTTGAAAAACACATACATATTTGCCAATTAATTACTTAAATATCTGGTAAACATTACTTTTTTTGTTATACCCAATGCTTTTTGTATTGTGTTACGTTGGTACAGTGGTTATCATGGTTGCCTCACAGCTCCAGAGACATGGACTCGTATCATGATCTGACTGCTGCCTGTGTGGAGTTTGCATGTTCTCCCCATCTTTGCATGGGTTTCCTTCAGGTACACAGGTTTCTTCCCACATTCCTAAGCCATTGTGGGGTCATGTGCATCCATTCTACCTATGGCCTAAAATAATGATATTTAGAAATGAATTCAGATCATATTTAGATGAGTCAAAGTCATCTACTCAAAACTGGAAACTCAACCCACAAAATATAAAGTAACTTAAACTTAGAAGGACAACTTTTTTCTTTGTTTTTTTTTTCTTAGTGAGTAAAAAGTATCCTGAATTAAAAATAAGTTATTTGTAAGTTAATTCATTTATTTCTATTAATTTATTTGTACATTAATCAATAGTGCTACTCTGCTGTAGTGTAATTACAGTGGTGCTTGAAAGCTTGTGAACCCTTTTGAGGAAAATGATCCAATATTACATATTAGTAAGTGGCAAAAGTCTAGGATAAGCTAGAGGTTCACATACTTAAAGTTAATTTGAAGGTGGAATTAGTCAGGTGTTTTCAATCAATGGGATGACAATCAGGTGTGAGTGGGCACCCTGTTTTATTTAAAGAACAGGGATCTATCAAAGTCTGCTCTTCACAACACGTTTGTGGAAGTGTATCATGGCACGAACAAGGAGATTGCGGAGGACCTCAGAAAAAGAGTTGTTTATGCTCATCAGGCTGGAAAAGGTTACAAAACCATCTCTAAAGAGTTTGGACTCCACCAATCCACAGTCAGACAGATTGTGTACAAATGGAGGAAATTCAAGGCAATTGTTACCCTCCTCATTAGTGGTCAACCATCAGATATCACTCCAAGAGCAAGGTGTGTAATAGTTGGCGAGGTCACAAAGGACCCCAGGGTAACCTCTAAGCAACTGAAGACCTCTCTCATTGGCTAATGTTAATGTTCATGAGTCCACCATCAGAAGAACACTGAACAACAATGATGTGCATGGCAAGGTTGCAAGGAGAAAGCCACTGCTCTCCAAAACGAACACTGCTGCTCCTCTGCAGTTTGCTAAAAATCACGTGGACAAGCCAGAAGGCTACTGGAAGAAAGTTAAAATAGAACTTTTTGGTTTAAAAGAAAAGCGTTGTGTTGGAAGAAAGAAAACACTGCATTCCAGCATAAGAATCTTATCCCATCTGTGAAACATGTCGCTGGTAGTATCATGGTTAAGTCAAGTCAAGTCAGATTTATTTATATAGCGCTTTTTACAATGGAGCATTGTCTCAAAGCAACTTTACAAGTTTAGATTATCTCCTAATAACTACGTCCAATCCCAAATTGAGCAAGCCTAGGGCGACAGTGGCAAGGAAAAACTCCCTAGCTCCCTCCCTGGTTTGGGCCTGTTTTGCTGCATCTGGGCCAGGACAGCTTGCCATCGTTGATGGAACAATGATTTCTGAATTATATCAGAGAATTCTAAAGGAAAATGTGAGGACATCTGTCCATGAACTGAATCTCAAGAGAAGGTGGGTCATGCAGCAAGACAATGACCCTAAGCACACAAGTCGTTCTACCAAAGAATGAATAAAGAAGAATAAAGTTAATGTTTTGGAATGACCAAGTCAAAGTCCGACCTTATTCCAATCGAAAATGTTGTGGAAGGACCTGTGAAAGGCGAGCAGTTAATGTGAGGAAACCCACCAACATCCCAGAGTTGAAGCTGTTCTGTATGGAGGAATGAGCTAAAATTCCTCCAAGCCGGTGTGCAGGACTGATCAACAGTTACAGGAAACGTTTAGTTGCAGTTATTGCTGCACAGGGGGGTCACACCAGATACTGAAAGCAAAGTCTCGCATACTATTGCCACTCACTAATATGTAATATTGGATCATTTTCCTTAATACATAAATGACCAAGTATAATATTTTTGTCTCATTTGTTTAACTGGGTTCTCTTTATCTACTTTTAGGACTTGTGTGAAAATCTGATGGTCTTTTAGGTCATATTTATGCAGAAATATAAAAAATTGTAAAGGGTTCACAAACTTTCAAGCACCTCCTGTACCAGTGCCTCACCATGGCTGTCCTGATATGTTGTGCATATGACAAGTAAACACTGAACCTTGCAACTTACAGTGGCACCTCGGTTCTCGGTGACTCGTGAATCATGAATCGAGTTTTGGCTGAAACGAGTCACGTGCTTCGACTCACAAGTTTAAGCAAGTGCACCGAGTACCAAGCAAATGACGGGAACCGAGACAATTTTTTCTAGTCAAAATGGTTTGAGAACTGAGGTGTGTTACAACCCACCTCTGATGAATACTCATAAATGCTCTGTCAATGCACCCATGACCTCCTGCTGTTCCATATCAGGTTGGCTTGCTATGTTCTATGTACTCTGTGAGATTATTCATAATACTTAATACATAGGACATCATTCACAGAGTATAATGGTCACATTATTATATTGCGAGCCATTTGTACTATCAAGAGCTATTTGACTACCTTGCAGTTTTTATTTCTTTTACATAAACCTAATTATGTAATTCTGGAAAAGTAAGTTAGATCGTGCTCTTATTTTGTTTGTACTGGCTGCCTGTTAAGTCCAACATTGACTACAAAGTACTGCTAATGACATGTACAGTGGGGCAAAAAAGTATTTAGTCAGCCACTGACTGAGCAAGTTCTCCTACTTAGAAAGATGAGAGGTCTGTAATTTTCATCATAGGTACACTTCAACTACGAGATACAAAATGAGAAAAAAAAAAACAGGAAATGACATTGTAGGATTTTTAAAGAATTTAATTGTAAATCATGGTGGAAAATAAGTATTTGGTCACCCACAAACAAGAAAGATTTCTGGCTCTCACAGACCTGTAACAATTTCTTTAAGAAACTCTTCTGTCCTCCACTCGTTACCTGTATTAATGGCACCTGTTTGACCTCCTTATCTGTATAAGAGACACCTGTCCACAGCCTGTCCACAGGTATGTTAGAAAGTATTGGGTTGAACTTTCGTTATTGACCAAATACTTATTTTCCACCATAACGTACAATTAAATTCTTTAAAAATCCTACCATGTGATTTCCTGGATTTTTTTTTTCTCATTTCGTCTCTCATAGTTGAAGTGTACCTATGATGAAAATTACAGACCTCTCTCATCTTTCTAAGTAGGAGAACTTGCACAATCAGTGGGTGACTAAATACTTTTTTGCCCCACTGTAAAGCCCTAAATAGTTAGGCTTAAGATATCCTACTGAGCTCCTAAAGCCATATAGCCCATCCCAGCACTTTAGTAGACTTCGTGTTCAAGACTTTGCCCCTAAACTTTGGAATAGTGTTCCAGATTACATTAGGTGCTTGTAAATCCACATTAAATTCCTGATCTAACTGAATATCCCATTAAACTTTTATGAGTAACAGTAATGCTAATATTTTTAGGTGATTCTCAGTTAGAAATATCAATGAATGAGGATTGTTTTCAATAATTTGGTTTCTTGTAAGCTTTTGATTTCATAAAATTTTTTGATCATAATCATTAAGATTTGGGGTTTAAAATATATAAAAAAAATTATTATTATTATTATTATTATTATTATTATTATTATTATCATTGTTGTTGTTTATAATCCCATGTTGTTTAAGGGACACAGTGTTGGACTTCCACCCACTCCAATCTGTATGCATAAATTAAATAATAGTTTTTGCACTGTGGTAAGGTACACCTCCTTGTTTCTACACTCATTGTCCATTTTATAAGTTCCACCTACTGCACAGAAGCACTTTATGGTTCTACAATGACAGACTGTAGTCCATCTTATTCTCTGCATACTTTGTTACTCCCCTTTACTGTGTTCTGTAATATTCAAGACCTCCACAGGACCAATACAGATCAGGAAATATTTTGCTAGTGAATGATTCTCAGCACTGCAATGACACTGATGTTAGTGTGTGTTGTACTGGTATGTGCGGATCAGACACACAAGTGCTGCTGGAGTTTTTAAACACCTGTGTCTCTGCTGGACTGAAAATAGTCCACCTACCAAAAATATCCAGCTACCAGCAGTCTGTGAGCAGCGTCCTGTGAGCACAGATGAAGGATTAGAGGATGACTAACACAAACTGTGCAACAACACATGAGCTGCTGTCTCTGACTTTACATCTACAAGGTGGAGCAATATGATAGATGTGAGTGAATACAGTGTTTAAAAACTCCAGCAGCACTGTTGTGTCCAATCCATTCATACCAGAACAACACATATTAACACACCACCGCCACATCAGTGTCACTGCAGTGCCACCACCCAAATAGCCTGATCTGTGGGGTTCCTGACCATTACAGAAGAGTAAACAGATGGACCAGATGCTGTAATTGTAGAACTAGCTTCTATATGGTGAGTGGAACTGGTGTAGAAACAAGAAACAAGGTGTACTTAATAAAGTGGTCAGTGAGTGTATAACAAGACAAAAATAGCCAAAGGTTAAACATTCGTGTTTTTGACATAAAGTGAACTTTAAGGGCTGTTTAAACAACACAAAAACAGTGGTATGAGAAGAAATGGTGAAATAATAAGATATTTTAAAAGAGAACAGGCAAGGTATAAACAATCAAGCGGAGCGTGATGGACATTATTATTTTGCCAGGGCGCTCTTGCCCAATTGTTGTTGGGTTCTGGAGCCTGTCCTCATCTGTTCCATTCTCTGTGCCCGTTTAACAAGAGCACTGTGTGAGGGACAGATGGAGGGGTGGAGCGAGGATGAATGTGCCGAGGACAAGTGGAGTGGTAGAGGTTGGATTGATGGACCCTCAGTCTGTACCGAGAGACTGTGTAGGAGGAAGAGGAGCATAGAGGGTATGCGATGATTGACAAGACAGTGTGACAATCAATACCAGAGGGCAGCGTGTGAAGCCATGACTAGATAGGCGGAATCCGTTAGGCAGCGATCAAATATCATGCAAAGATGAAAATCTTAATGCTGAAACAATTATTCTCACTGCAGAGTCAGGTGTAGAAAGGAGATCTCTCCTGTTGAGGAGGGAAGGAAGAAGGTGATGAGAAATATGATTGTAATTAATGAGTTGCCAGAATGGGGAGTCCCAGGTGGAAAGGCTTAGTTGCTCTGCATGATTGTGCATCCGTGCCTTAGCTGTAAGATATACCTGGCCACACGCTCGGTTCTCTGAAGTGGCTAGTTAGCATAACGCATCTCCTGTTGTTTATGTTCTCAGGGAGCAGGCCTGCTTCAGCACTGCTCGCCAGAGACTTGTTTTGTAAGATTAATGAAGGTCACCAATATCCTCAGAAGTATTCTGATAATTAAGGCTTTGTTTATCAAAAACAAGCTTTATTAAGTGCAAAAAAGATTCATGGTAATTATTCATAATCTTAACAATTCAAGTGTAGCCACCTCATTTGTGCATTTAATTCTTCTTGTTAATGTTTTGCATAAATTTGCATAATTACTTGAGATGCCTGTTGTAATTTTGACAGCTACCCAGCTCATGTGCACTAAAGTATGGCAGACGCTTCATGCGCTGCATACTTATAAATGGATGTATGATCCTGGAATAATACTGCTTAGTGATGTTCAGAAGACTTGTTTTAATATCAAATTGGTCCGCAGTGAAAGAAAGACAACAGAAAGACTTTATAGCTCCAATCAGACTGACAAAAACAAATGATGGCGCACTTATAAATCTCCACCACAAATGGCCAGTTTTGCCTTTGCTGTGTAGCCAGATTTGTCTGCGCAGATTAAAAAAAAAAAAATCGTGCTTTCTAATCACAGACTAATTTCTGCCAAAATAATGACCATGGAAATGCAGGCAGAATGGTAATGCAAGTCTGGGATTTACATAATCTTGTAATGACCCCTTGTAGTACACTATGATATTGTGTGTAATAGATTATTAGCTGCTAATAAAAAAAAAAAAAATCACAGCCTGACCAATTAGCACTCTGACATGAGTTATACAATTTCCCATGCACAAGCACATACACACGCATACCAAGTGTTTAGATAGCTATTTAGTATGCAATAAACAGCAGAAATAATGCTCTCATCTCTGGCCTGAACCTTGGCGGTACCTTTAAGCACATGCACGGCACATGAGTTCACAAGTCACCGATTTTAAAATTCATCTATAATGCATGTCTGTTGCAGCAATGGAATGCAGAGCAGTCCGGATGTGTGTTCTCTCAAGAGAATAAAGAGTGACAATTAGTTATTTATTAGCTGCAGAAATGGATTGTCCAGTGTCCATTCATTACTTCTCCTGTGTAGTTTAGACAGGACATGCTTAACAAGTAATTACACGACTTCAGCCCTGCCTGTACGAAGCCTAAAGGTCGTCCGCACCCTATCTCTGTTTTGCATGACTGCCAACATGTAAACAGTGCTCTATGCATCATGCAAACTCATTCTTTGGCCTTGGTGTAACCTTCAACCCTGTCTAGCAGCTCCTGTTGTGCTCTTGTTTCCGTGTGCGCTGATGTGCGTAAGGCTCCTTCACGGCACCCTGAGCCGACCGCAGATCTGTGGAGGCCTGTGCTATATGGGAGGACCATGTGGCATCTTGTGTTAATTGAAAGTTGTCTAATGAAGTAAACTTCTGAAGGGAGGGGCTGCACTGAGAGACAAAGAAAGGGCAAGAAAAAAAATCCTTAACTTTCTTTAATTATGTTTACCCAACAGGCCTTGCCTCCTAATTTAAATAGCATAAACATCTGGACTGGCGCCGCATTAGAATCGTGGCAGTAGTCAAGCAAATCTTGTGAAAAATAATGAAATTAGATCCCTGGTGTTGTGACAGAGGAAGGGCAGGATACATCAGCTCCATGTTAATAAAATTTCCATGAATGACTGAATACAATTAAGAAATTGTCAGTTGTGGCTGTGAACTTTTGTAACTCATAGATGTTTGCATCATCTGATTATAGTGGCAATTTGGAAATGTTTATTAGTGCCTGGATTGTGGTATTAATTATGACCTCTCTTATTGGCTATTAAAGTCGACCCAGGAGCAGGAGGAGAGGGATGAGCTGAGTGCTGTGCTACATGACTCCACCGGGATTCTGCCTTTTATAACCTCCCTTATATGCTTATTGCTGTTACAGCAAAGACCTCCACTCAAAGACCATTATTATTCATAAAATAGCCTTATGGCTCAATTATGTGTGGCACGTTGGGTGACTAGATTTCCATTCACAAATGATTTAGCACCTAAGGTGGAAAGAGTAGCAAAGAATGTTCCTTCAGCACATGTACCATTATAAACCCCTCAAAAGTACTAATTTAAATAACTTGAGGAAGAGTAGAAAATTACAAAAAAAAAATGTGTCTAAACAAATGCACTTTTATATGTGAACGCATTAACTGCTGGCTATGGGACATTCCGGGTTAATCTATAAAACTCAACTTTATACAGTATAAGATTGTGTTTAAATGCACTTGTGTTTTAATGAGCCCGTAGTTTTAAACTAGCACAGATAAACTTTAGCTAAAGGATGGTATGCACAATTCCTAATTTCAACAATTTCAACATGAAATGCTTCATAGCAATGGGGTGAATACTTAAACAATTCACAACCTTTATGTTTATTATGTGTGAATAATTTTGCATCTCCAGTTCAATGGATTATTTTGTGTAAGTAATAATTCTGACATATAATGTCCTTTAAATTCTTCTTTAACACACATTCCTAATTCAAAATCACTATTACGCTTTTTACATACATTAGGATTCAACTGTTATGTAACGTGTGTGTGTGTGTGTGTGTGTGTGTGTGTGTGTGTGTGTGTGTGTGTGTGTGTGTGTGTGTGTGTGTGTGTGTGTGTGTGTGTGTACGTGTGTACAGACACACTGTGTATATGTATATATTTCCTTTTTAAATAAGTATAACTTATATTACAATTTGGCCAATTTTATTCTTACTAAAACTACGTCATACTTATTTAAAAAGGAAAAAAAATATTTTTGATAGTTCATTTGTTATTTATTATTATTTATTATGGTTTCAAAATAGATATGCACCAAAAAATGTACACTATATAGCTATTTGAGGGAAAAAAATTAGATTATAATACTCTCTAGCATTCCAGGTCCTTCAGAGAAACCTTCTTCATCTTGGCTGCTTTTCAGCTTACTTCTCTCCTTATACAGATGCTGGCTTTTGATGGACTGTCTTGTCTGTGCAGAGTTGTGCCATATTCTTTCCATTTTATAATCATGGATTATAATGGTGCTCCTTGGAATGTTCAACGTTTTTATATCTTTTTATGACCAATTTTCATTGTATAGTTGATAAGATGTTTTCCTATAATTCTGGCCTGGACTTGCTCTCAAACTTTGTACCTTCCAGAACAAGGTGTATTTGTACTGAGATCTTATGCCGTATACACACTGGTGGACCCTATGCAATTAATTAGCAGACTTCCGATGGCAGTTTATTGCTCCATAATTACACTAAATGTTTTATAGCAAGGCAATGAATTCCTATACAATTCACAACATTTATGTTTTTTTATTGTGCGAATAGTTTTGCAAACTTTCTCACTTCAGCTTAATGGATTATTTTGTTTAGATTTCTGACGTATAATGCCACTTAAGGTCATTTCAGTGACAGGTTTTAACATTGCAAATTGTGAGACAGTACAAGATGGTGAATACTAATTCAAAGCACAGTATACTCCTGAAACCCTGTTAACTGCTGATCTACATGTTATTACATTTGTTTTTCATGTAAAGTATATTTGGGGGTTAGTCTCTACCAGTTATCTTACCCTACAATATTTATCATATGCATCCCAAAACCTAAATGATCATAAAATTGTGTTATACTCCAATTAACCAACTTAGAATTTGATTTACACCGAATGAGCTTAGACATATAGTAGGTCAAGAGACAAAAATAAATAAATAAACAAAAGGGACCTGAACTTCCTTGTCAAGGTCTCAGCAATATCATTAACATAGAAAAAGCACAGAGAAAACAGAGGGGAAAAAAAAAAAAAAAATTGTCTAAATATGGGTTTGCACTTATTCTCAAAATATTCCAAAAGCATAACAAAATATGTTAATCTTAACACAATCACTATATAAGATTTGTTGTTTTAAGTTAATTTAATGTTTTAAAAAATATTATAACATTACACATGACAATAATAAAATAAATCAAGTTCTTTATTCATTATTGTTGTTTGTGCAGTTTGTGTCACTGTAAATGTGATAACTGACATGCATTATTAACACACTAAAGTACTATTTTATGTCCAAACAATTGTATTGTTAAGCAGTATGCATAGCGAGAAAATAGGCAGTGCTGAGTGGTTTCAATGAATTACATTTCAGTAATTACTTCCAATCAGAAGCAACAGAGCAGCAACATTGAAATGTTGAAAACTTTCATTTTTATCTCCAAATAGGTCAGTTAGTAATTTAGCTGTTTGAAAGTAGCTAGATATGATTATATTTAACTCAGTGTGCTTTTTACATTCATTTGTCTTTGTCCTGGTTGTGCAAAATATTTTTGCTGTTAAAATTTACAAATTTAAAGGGTCTCAGCCTCAATGGGTTGCCTAGATGTTATTTGTAAGAGTTATGTTAAATTACCTAAATAATGTATTTATAATAATAGTTTCAATACACAGAAATTAAATAGAATAATTAAAAAGAGAATGTAATAAAACAGACCATCTAATAAATAGCATACAATATAATAAACTATAATAAATTAAAGAGAGAACACAATATTATGGAGAATATCACAAAATAAAGAATATAATAAGTAAAGTATAGAATATAGTTAATTATATTAAAAACTATATTATACATTGTATATATATTTTGTGTGTGTGTGTATGTGTATATGTAATATAATATAATAGGGAATATGTAAACAGAGTATCTGTAGGTTCTCATGTCCTCCAGAAAGTAACAGTTTTGATAGCATGACACTTTCAGTCTTGAGGAAAAGGGGATGGGGGAGTTGGGATCCTTTGATGTCGTGGTTTGAGGGCTGAAACTACAGTAGTTTGTTACATATAGCAGGACATCAAGTTGAAACAGCAGGAAGTGTTGACGTGTCTACCGACTTGGGTCTACCCTCATCTCCCAAAATGCTAAATACTGCTTTCAGTTCTTATATCACATCCAAATGAATAACCATCTCTATGTGGACACTATTATTGTTGTTGCATTCAGTAACTTGTTTAACATGAAGAACGAACTAAAGAACTCAAACCACCTCTTGCCAGTCTGCCCAGAAGAGCCTAGATTATGAAATCTAAACTTAAGAGTCTGTACACAGGTAATTTGTGTGTAGCCTAAATCTTTTGAATAATCGTAGTAGCTTGGCTATATTACAGAATTTAATCTTTGACTGACTGCTGCTCCAAGCATGTTAATGAGCTTGTTTTCTTCTCAAATTTCTGAAATTAACATTCACAGAGAGGTGCTTTGCATACTGAAATATGAACGGCTACCTCTGCGTCTGTCCTCGCTCTACTTCCCTATTTATCCTATCAGCCAGCACTAGCAGAGGAAGTCTGTGTTTGTGGAAATGATTTGTCAGTTTAAGAAGCAATAATGGATTTGAGATGAGAGCTGTACAAACAAGACCTTGTGCAAGGAGAGAGAGAGAGCTGGGAGAAAAGAGAAAGAAATGGGCAAGATGGTGCTTTGTGCATTCTAATGCGCTTTCCGTCATGTGGTATTCAAACAAAGTGGTAATCAGAGATCCAGCCTCAAATTAAAGATTTAGTGCCATGCAGTTGTTGCTCATACTCTGAGACACTGACAGTATGAAGGGACAGGCAACAGAAATGTGTAAACTTATTAAATTATAATGTAGCATTTTCTTAAAATAAACAGAAGAGAAAAGAAAGAAATACATGTATCTAAGGAATAAGGCATGACATTGTGAACACCTGAGTGGTGTGATATGTGGTGTTAACCATTTACATGTTTATTATTGATTTATTTTATTTAATTGTTTTCATTTTTGCTAACTGTTGTACAGTTTGGGTGTTTTGGAAATGTGTAATCCTTGGTCTTCTAGAAGTCCCTGGTGAGACAGACAGAACTTCACAGAGGTAGAACCCAGAGGAACAGAACAGAACCAGGACCAAACCTGGGTTTCTGGGACAAAACCCTGGAACTGTTCCCCTAGGAACACAACTCAAACATCACCTCACCAGAGGTGAAATATGAACCAAAGTGGCTCAGTGATAAAGCAAGTGTGGTGAGGCCATGAGTTGCATTTCTCTGTGTTTTATCCCAGGTCTGGATTTACTTTCAGTACTGTTAAGTTCTTGTCCTGGATCTGCCAGGCTGGGGACTGGGCCTGTTCTACTAATAGATACTAGAGATTTGTCCATGTTGTCAGTATACTAACAATTATTTTTATGTAAGTGTTACAATGTAGGTGTTTAACTTGCATTTACTTATTAAATAGAATGTAAATACAGTCAGGCCTCTCATGCTGGGTGGAGGCAAGGGGAGTGACATGGACATAAGGACAAGTGGTCTTTAACAGAGACAAAATACACAGTGTAGTGCATAGTTAACAATATAAAACATGCACAGTCAATAAACTAGCAAAACAGGAGCCAAAGATAACTAAACAACAGATTATGTTTACGTTTATTCATGTCGCTATCAGCATCAGTGGCCATGTTCAGCGACACACACAAGGTTACATCCATACACAAGGTTATCTCAAGACAAGTCACTCATACACTCAAGTCAATGGCAATTTAGTGTAGTCAATTAACCTAACATGCATGCCTTTGGACGGAAACCGGAGTACCCGGAGTAAACCCACGCAGACACGGGGAGGACATGCAGACTCCACATAGAAAGGATCCAGGCCGCTCCATCCTGGGATTGAACCCAGGACCTTCTCACTGTGAGGCCGCGATGCTACCCACCGAGCCACCGTGAGGCCCAAAACAAAACAACAGACTGAAGAATAAAACATATATTTGTTTTATTCTTCGTATTCAGCGACACACATGTGAGTATGTGAGTGTGTGAGTGTGAGTGTATGTGTATGTGAGTGTGAGTGTATGTGAGTGTGAGTGTGAGTGTGTGTGTGTGTGTGTGTGTGTGTGAGAGAGAGAACTGTGAACTGTGGAAAAGGAAAAGGGTCAAAAGCAGAGGAGGCTATGCGGGATCTTGTGCACCCAAGGAAAACCACATCATCCTAACAATGCCAAACTATTTTATTTTTTTATTTAGAACCAATGTATTGTGTAACTAGATGTGGTGGAGGTCAACCCAGTGGACATTTTTGGCCTTTTAGATTATAACTGCTTAAAACAATGTTTTTATTTCGACTACAAAAATGTATTCAAATAGAGGATTATGATAGAATATTGATAAATGTTAGTATGTCACTGGTATGCACCAATTCATTAAATAAATATTAAAGAATCTGTAAATTCATATATCAGACATAACTACATTAAATAATATATATATCTTTAACATATCAAATGTATAAATATATACCCATAATACTACTCCTTTCCTTAATGTAATTTCACAAATGCAGACGTGTGAAAATATATGAATGTAAGGCATAAAAAATTGTTCCAAAAAAAAGGTAAAAAGAGATGTAAGAGAAGTAAAGTTAAGCAGACTCTACGGTGGAAATAACTGCTTCCATGCATGCTGCCATATCCAGGGTTAAGTTGTCTTCAGTGCTCAGCCTGTCAATGAAGCCTTTATCTCCCAGCCTCTTTTGTGTTGGCCTAAAGAACCTACTGTATTTTATGCTGACTTGGAGCATCTTTTGTGTTCGGGTTGTGTTTGTGGCATTGACACGCCGTCTGCTATTCTTTGCCAGGAAAAATGATTTTCTTCGGATATGCCATAAGCTCACCCTCTTGACACCATCACCTCTTCAGTAAGTTTAAAGTCCAATAAAGTTATTTAAATGCAGGACGGTACTCCACTTGTCAGTCTGCTAAAAAGCTTTGGTTCCTTTTTGTGCTGTTGGTAATAAGAGCTACAACACCATTTTTCAGATACACCACGCAAAAAGTTTCCCATACAATTTGGTAAGTATGAAGGTGTTGCTCAAGCCCTAGTATCAAGGCCATCACTAACCCACCATAAGAAATGCTGATTGGCAAAACAGAGGAAACAGATTACATCCTGAATGGGGTCGTACCTTTAACTACTGTTGCATTTTTTTTTTTTTTTTTTAAATGTGGTGTACTGATTTGACTGGTTAGGACAAACGCTAAAAAATGTATTGCAGCGACAACAAATACACTTGTGTTTTTAACTCTTTATGTTGGTTGTATTTCTACAGTAGGTCTTGTGTAATTATTATCATATGCTGATTTATGCAGCACCAAATAATATTTAAATATTGACATGACAGATGCACAAATTTGAATGTATGCACAATCATTTGCATATTTGTAGTCTTGCCAAGCAGATTATCTACAGAAGTAATTAACATGTGTATTGCTGCTTTCAACCAGCTTGACCTTAACATGAACCCTGTGTTGAAGAACTAGCTATATATATATATATATATATATATATATATATATATATATATATATATATAATATCTATATATATATATATATATATATATATATTTGTCTTCCTTCTCTATCCTTATGATATGCAAGTTTGTGTCATTCTTCTAAATACAGACCTAATGTGTGTCTTAATACATTCATGTGCTGAACATTTTTAAATTCTGAAAAATTAGGACATGCTTCCAACAGCAATTCCTACAGTTTATACTTGTGTAAGTTAAATGATAACACACTCCTAAAACCAAATGTCTTTAGAGCATTTTTATCAGTATCATGTATCCAGGAGTCAGGATTCTCTCAACACAAATTCAGTTTGTGTGTTCATACAAATATTTAGTTTGTTTTAAATATTTAGTTTAATATAAATAGCATTTATTGTGGTGCCACTGTACAAATCACGTGCATTTTGAGCTCCAACTTAAAAGCCTTCAGACATACCAGAGAGAATCGGATACATCTGAAATGTTCTTTGTGGTTTCCAGTGGTTTAAACTGAACAAACTGTTGATTTAAAGGCGCTATTGTTGTGGTATTGTTAGCTAAGGTCTTTACTTTATTTATGAACTGTTAACCCACATAAAATTACTAACCATGACTGACAAATGGATAGAGCTTAAGTAATCCTTGCTTGTTACACCAAAGACTTATTAAAATCATTATTATTATCTTAGAATGCACTAAATTCTCTGACTGTCCCCTTGCAGCTGTTTCTCCGTGTTTTTTTTGTTTTTTTTTTACTTTCCAGGGATGAGATGATTACTTATTTTATAGTCTTTTCAAAGAATTCACTGGACCTTAGCCCTCATTTAATACATTTAAACCATTGGCAATTTTTAAGTGTGTAATGTGAATGTCAAAGCAGTCAGGTCTGCTCACTCACCAGACACACTTGAGTGACCTGACTGAGTCAGAGAGAATAGGAATGAATGGATGAGTGAGAAATGGGGGGAGGAGAGGATTTGGCTGGGATTTCAGAAGAAATCACAAATAATGTGTCCTGGGAAAATGAAGAAGGCATTTGAGGAAGTGGCAGTGCCATGAAAGCTCTGACCTCTCTCACCAAGGTTCATGTCTCTGCAGTGCAGAACCAGATGGGTAATAGCACAACGATGAAATCATGCTGCAGATATTATGGGCTCTGTGATTGCCGACCTGATTACCTGCCATATGCTTGCTGAAGGATTCAAAACAAAATGAGATAGTATGCAAAGCCCTTTTTAAAGCAACGTTTTTATAGTGGTGTCATTATGCCAACATGGAGGCTTGCGCAAATGAAAGTGAGCATCGCGGGGAAGGAAAATAATGAAGTCATAAAAGTCAGGGCTCACCGTGCACGGGTTCTGCCAGGGCTTCACCGCTGCCCCTTTGGCTCAGTGCCTAGGTGTGTGTGAGACTGTGAGCATGCAATGCCACTGGTTAAGGATATGACAGCATAAAGGAAAAGGGAGAATGCTGAAGATCATCAAGATCCCTGTGAATACCGAATTGACAGCTTGATACACAACAAGTTCAAATTGTAGTTTGATCTTTGTCCTATTGTGTAGAAATGTTAGTGTCTCTTTAAGATCATTATCTTTCTACAGCATAGTGACGTCAGGCATGCAAACCGATCCTGCTGTGCTGTAGTGTGTCAAATTCTCTCATACCTTCAGAACATTCCCTTTTCTCAGCAAACAGAATAAATCTTTGGCTACACTCATTAAGAAAATGACTGGACAGAGTGTAATCAATGATCAGTTTTGCTAGAAATTGTACAAGATAGATCAAGCAACAGCATTACAAATTCTACTTTCTTTCAAAATAAATGTCCATCCCAGGGCATTACACTCATTCGCAGCTAGGGGCAATGTAGAATAGAAAATGTCAAACACCTTATTATGTTAACAGCATTGAAAGTGGGTGTGGTGTTGCATATGCCAGAAAAAGATAGGAATTTCCCCATAAGTAATAATGGGAATTGTCAAACAGCCAGTGTGGATGGAGCTGGGCCAAAATTAGGCTGTGGGGGAATCTAGCCTAAAAGCCTTCTTTTTTCTTACCTATTATTATGATAGATGATTATATTGATGTGATTGATGATTGTTTAAATTATTTTTCACCTCCTTTGGGCCTTGTTCTTTTAGAAACCAAGTACTGGTTTAGTTTAATGTGTGTCTAACCAATGTGACTCTGTGAAGCATATACCAGTTAGGAATGGATGAACCTCTGTCAGTACAGTACACCTAGCTACTGATCTGGCGGTATGTGGTGTCTCTGAAAAATAACCGAAGTTAACTCAAGAAATGTGCTAAATGGGCTTTTGCACTATTTTATGGTTTTTAGCTGGTTAGAACGTTATAGCGTGAACTGTATGTGAGATGAATAAAGGTAGAATTGTGTGGGATCTGGTGGAAGGCATACTATTCAGTATTATGCAGACCTGTATAGTCTACAGTGGTGCTTGAAGGTTTGTGAACTCTTTAGAATTTTCTTTATTTCTACATAATTTTCGGAGGTCCTCAGAAATCTCCTTTGTTTGTACCATGATACACTTCCACGAACATGTGTTGTGAAGAGCAGACTTTGATAGATTTTATTTTGCTCTTTAAATAAAACAGGATGCCCACTCACACCTGATTGTCATCCCATTGATTGAAAACACCTGACTCTAAATTCACTTCAAATTAACTGCTAATCCTAGAGGTTCACATACTTTTGCCACTCACTAATATGTAATATTGGATCATTTTCCTCAATAAATAAATGGCCAAGTATAATATTTTTGTCCCATTTGTATAACTGGGTTCTCTTTATCTACTTTTAGGACTTGTGTGCAAATCTGATGATGTTTTAGGTCATATTTATGCAGAAATATAGAAAATTGTAATGGGTTCACAAACTTTCAAGCATTATTGTAGATATTCCTGCATATAGCAAATGTATGAATATCAAGTGCTTCAACGTGTATCATATCAAGGTGCTTTATATTCTAAGTCTCCATGGGTCTTAAAAGGATTAGTTTATTAAAGCCGACCAAAAGCAAGACAGGAATTGAATGCTCCAGAACACAGTTTTGCACTTTATGCCCTTTACTCACTAAATTACATGAGACTTGTCAAAATTTTATTAAAAAATAAGCATTGTGTTAATGATTTTAGTCAGCTGTAGGTTAATGTAAGTGTTTAAAACATTAACTTACTTATCACTATTTACCATGAGGCAAAATCTCCATCTACAGGCACCATAATGTAACTTTAAGGTAGCCTTGTTTACACTATGATACACCACACACTTGATAAACTTCCCAGTTCATGATACATTTAACTTATGATGGATTTGTTGGAACGTATCCCATCGTAATTCAGGGAGCACCTGTACAATACAACTATATTAATGCATATTATGTCTTTACATTTTACATTTACAGCATTTAGCAGATGCCCTTATCCAGAGCGACTTACAATTGATACAATCTTACAATCCAAGCAATTGTGGATTAAAGGTCTTGCTCAAGGACCCAACAGTGGCAGCTTGGCAGAGGGGGGATTTGAACCGTGGACCTTCTGGTCCAGAATCCAGTACCTTAACCGCTAGGCTACCACAGTCCCCCACAGTGCCTTATATCGTGGGGAATGGATTACTTCAATTTACATTATTTCTTATGGGAAAAATTAGCAATTTGCTCGGTACTTGTTGTTTTCGGTTCACAATAAGACTTCTGGAACAAATTAACGTGGAACTGAGGTACCACTGTATTTTTTTTTTTTCTTTTTTTTCTTTGTCTGGACACGATTACTAAATTTCTTCATTGATATATCACCAAACCAGTTGGTAAGTTGTTAGCGTTTTTCCTTCAGGTTAGTAATTCATTTTACAGAATTGATTTCCTTCTATTTTTTTACTGACCTTTAGATTGAACGTTAACAGTAGTTTTTCCTTGTAACTAGCTAAAGACTATGTAAATCTATTTTGTCAACTACTTTCCACACATCTAATCTTTTAACAAGCTAACTGAACTAATAAACTCGGAAAATTTCTTGGGCTTGCTTCATGAACTCACCTCACAAATATTGCACAGCATATTAAGAGCTTGATAAAAGCTTGACACAGATCCAGCTCTGTGTATGCCTGTATGGAGTTTCTCACTTGCCCTCTGGCTCTACACGCACATACAGATGAGCTGAGTGGAAACCTTGCCCTGGCCAGGAGATTTGCCCGTCTTTGATTGCTTCATATCATCCATTAAAAATACAGTTTTTGCATAATCTTTAAGTACCTTTATGGCCTACTTAGCATAACATGATTTCTCTGCTGGTGAGATTTTATTTGGGTCAGCTTCTTTCAAATTCTCTTTCATTGGGAATCTCCTCCAACATCCTGTGCTCTACCCAGCGACATCATTAATTCTAATGTAGGTCACCCGAGATTTTGTGACGTAGGGTGGTATTTACATTTTTAATTAAGACATAACCGTTACGGGCATAGTGGAATGGATTTCAAGCCCTGTTAGGCATTCTTCCTTTTCCCAGACAGTTTATTCTACTGGTTTGGTGAGTCACATCACCTTATTACTGCATAACTGCATAATTGTTTAGTGTAGGCAGAAAATAAACCCAAAACTCCATTACTATGGAAGTGGTGGCTACTGAATTCCATCAGTGCAAATTTTTAATAAACAGGTAGAGTAATATGCAGAGGGTTTGTGGATGGATATGGCAGTCGTATTCTGCTGCTCTTTGTGTAGTAAGTCTCCCTGTAGATGTACAGAGGCACTCGCTGGCCTATAGCCTACTCCCCTCTCTGTTCTCTCCATATGTATTATTTATGTAGGGTATATTATTGTACGTGTATATGTGTAGGATGGCAAATAAACTGGAGTGTGGAATGTTGAGTGTTCTCTGCTTTTCATTTGTTAGGTCAATTGGTCTATCTAAAGTGACCGTGTGTGTGTATGTGTGTGTGTGTGTGTGTGTGCATGTGCCCTACAGTGGATTGGCAGTTCATCTTGTCAACTGTTCTGCTAGTGAGACCCTGACACCCCCCGACCCTTATTTGGATTAAGTGGGTATGAAAATGAATGAATGAATGAACGGTTAACAATGAGTGTTCATGGCTGCCCTAGTGGAGCCTTACTGCATTGAGAGATATTGAAATTGTTCACAACTAGAAGTATAGAAACACACACAAGGCACACACTGCTTTCTGTCTCTCTCACATAGTATACACATGTTCAAAACAGAATAAAGCTATCAAATAACAAAACAAAACCAAACCATCAAATAACATGTTCCTTCATCACAGTGATGCTTGGTGATGTTTGGCGGGGGGGGTTCATGTTGCGTTGGTATGTGTTGTGTGCTATGCAGATTGTGTGGCTGCATGCTGTATGCTGGTGGACATGCTCCCTCTTTTTGAAGTCTGCAGTAGCCCAAGTGAAAAGTGTGATCTGAGAGGGACTGTCAGCCGCCCGAGAGGGAGAATGAATAATGGAACATGGGATGTGGTGCCCTCCTATGCTGCTGGTTGTGTGTATGTGTGTGTCTATATTCATCTTTGTTGTTTGTGGTTGTAGAGAGAAAGGCGTGTGTGGAACAACATGAAAGCCTGTGCAATGACCCGTGGAATCAGTCACCACAGGGATGTTCAACCTGGATGACTGTATACTTTCATTGTTAACAACCAATAAAGAAGGATCAGGTGGAAATTTAGACACACGTTTCACTTGCACTCACTTTAGGTGTTTAAGTAAGTGTTATTTTGTTTGCGGTATAATTTAAAAGGCATCGTAGGTTTTGGAGTAGAGTTGGGCAGATTTTTAATAAAATATCCTTGTTGTGATATAGTGTGTCAACATTACACTTTTTGGGATATACAGTAGGACAGCAGGTTGTTCTCAGTTTAATAGTGGCCCTGGTTACTGTCTGTGTAACCAGTACTACTGTGAGTTTCCTACACATACTGCTTTGGGGTCACAATAACATGTCTCCGCTATCACAACATGATATTATTTGAAACAAAAGCCAATGATTCCGATGAGAGAGATCTGTGAGCACACAAAATCTGCAGCAAAATTGATAGAATACTTGTCCCATATTGATATACTACTTCATATATACTGGTTAACATACTGGTTCACTAGCTGGTTGTCTTAAAATACACAATGTTTTTTTTGTAGAGCACAAACTGTCATTTTTCGATTCCTGTATATTACCCTAGTTATAAGAAGAGTATGGGAAAAGCTTTCCATACATTTGGAATCAATGTTAAGGTCATACTCACACTATGACCAGTCGCCCTGTATCATGGCAGATGATTGTCCTCCCCTCCCCACTCCACTGCCGGGCTGTGCTCACATTGTGCTTAAATGTTCTGGGCCCAAGCACAGTTATGTCATCACAATAGGTGACACAGTGGCTCAGTGGGTAGCATCGCCACCTCACAGCAAGAAGGTCCTGAGTTCAATCCCAGGGTGGAGCGGCCTAGGTCCTTTCTGTGTGGAGTCTGCATGTCCTGCCTGTGTCTGCATGGGTTTACTCTGGGTACTTCAGTTTCCTCCCACAGTCCAAAGACATGCATGTTAGGTTAATTTGACTACACTAAATTGGCATCGACTTGATTGTGAGTGACTTGTCTTGAGATAACCTTGTGTGTATCGCTGAACAGGGCCACTGATGCTGATAGCGACGTTAAATAAATGAATAAACGTAAACGCATGTCATCACAATACAAATTTTGTGGTGGAGAAAGTCACGCTTACACAGTGCAATTATGGTTGTTCAGATTTTGTGGCTATTTCGGATACATTTTGGGTGCACTGACACACAGCCCTCTCATATTCCTTTATAAAAGTTTTATTGATTATGGACTGAGCAATTTTTGGCACATATAATTTATGGAGGCAGCTGATTTTGGTGTTGCTGATATTGTGGAACCTTGGACGGTTAGCGATCACACTACAAAATGTACAGTGTCTAAGTGAACCATGCCTGAGCCAACCTCTTCAACTGTGCATCAGCATGTTTCAGCGTACCATGCCTGGGCACGGTAGGGCACGATCACGCTAGTCAAACAAACCACACCACACAGACCACCTAGTGTGAGTAGGCTTTGAGTCTTTTTGTATACTTTCAATAAATATTTGTATATATTCTTACATTTGTCTTTTCAGATTTTTATGCATTCTTTATCTTTATGCCTCCTTTAGTGTTGTGATTATTATCAATTTTTGTCTGAAATTAGAAATTATGAACTTATGAATTATGAAAATTATGAAATTATGAATGAAAGGTAAGTTTGAACACAAAATGTTAAACACAAACACTAATCGTTTTATTACACATTGTATAACACATTTTTTAAATATCATGTGATGTAAACTCAAAAGATTTTCTAGAAGCATGTGAGCTGAGGCATGGACAGAGGTGGGTAGTGTAGCCATAAACTGAACTCCAGTAAAAGTACTAAAATAATAATTACTCAAGCAGATGTAAAACTAGCCATTTAAATTATTTCTCGAGCAAAAGTAAGAAAATGTCTACTAAAAACTACTAAGTTAGTGAGTGACTTTATGAGATTATTTAGTAATCAAAACAGAACTGCAAAATCACAGCGTTATTTCGGTAGCACTTAGAAACACCAAATCAAATATGTCAAAAAACAAACAAAACCTCACATGTTAATTGTAATAAAATAAACAAAATATAATAAAGCCATGTGCAGAATCAAATAAGGACTAATTCATATGCCATATTAAAATAGACAATAATAAATAAAATCTTTAAGAAACAACATAAATAAAACAATTACTGTTATATAATCTACAATAAACACTAATATAGTAAGTTTATGCTTACTACTGGACTTAAAATATTACAAATTTTATATGCATCATTCTATTTTTACAGTACAGATTTTGAAACGAATGATCGAAAAATAGAGACAGTACAGTTACAAACCCGCTCAGATACAAATACAAGCAAGCTGAAAAGAGCTTAGGAAGTGAAAGTCACAAACTGCTAAATTATAAGATTTATTCATCTTAAGTGGTCACTTTTAACATTACTAAGGTATCATAGCTAAAGTAAAGCAACTATAGTTAGCCACATTACCTGCCACAGTTGCCTGATAACTCCATCAATGTCCATGTTCTCATTAGCCAAATCAATAACTTACCGCAATATGGTTTCTCAGGTTGGATGTTGAGTTCTGGAATGCTGAAAGGTCCACATTTTTAAGCTGACAAGAGAATGCAGCACATGATGAAACTATTGGTTTTGGTAGTCTGGAGAGAAACCATTGCCTTGTTTTGAGGCCACCTGTCATTTACAGTCTAAAACTGCATTTGACTGGTGAAATAAAGTCATTTAAGATGCTTTTAATTGGTGAATGGAGTTATCTAAGATCCACTTAAATTAATCATGGTAAATAATTTAAACTAATTTATAAAAGTAATGGGAGGAACACATGCGTAATGTAATGGACTAAAAGGGAGTAAAAGTACATTTTATTTCACAAATGTACTCAAGTAAGAGTAAAATCTGGAAGTACAAATTGTTCAAAAAGTTACTGAAACAGAGTTCATGTAGCATGTTCCTACCCACCTCTGGCTATGGATATGCTGTAGTTAGTACTAGAGATGCACCAATCTGAAGCTCTGGATAGGACTTGCAATAATACTGACCAACAATTCAGAAATCATGCCAGATGTGTCTACTGCTCATTCAATGCCATCTCTTAGCTGCATTTGCTTTCCACTTGAAGCACGTTATTCCAAAACGTGATAAACATCCAAAACACTTTCTGTGTATATCAACAGAACAAAAATCTCATACATGGAGTAATTACATTTACAATAGCAAGCATGAAATCTGCCACACCTGTTTCACTATGCTGCAATGTATCGAAATAAAAGCTCCATGCTGAAACTTTTCCTTCTAAAGTTACTGCATCAGCTTGTTCAGCGGAAATATATTTCATGCTTTTGCATTATTATCCGTTTCATGTTGGCTAAAAAGTTATAGTCAAATTAAATTAGAAAAATGTGGTTCAACTGAAGTGAATAACAAGGGTGAATGATTTTTAAAATACTCAGTTTACGCCGATCAGGCATAACATTATGACCACCTCCTTGTTTCTGCACTCATTGTCCATTTTATCAGTTTCAAATACCATATAGAAGCACTTTGTAGCTCTAGAATTACAGACTGTAGTCCATCTGTTTCTCTACATGCTCTGTTCATCCTCTTTACTCTGCTCTCTAATGGTCAGGACTCCCACAGGACCAGCACAGATCAGGTCCTATTTGGATGGTGGATCATTCTCTGCACTGCAGTGACACTGACGTGGTGGTGGGGTGTTAGTGTGTGTTTTGCTGGTACGAATGGATCAGACACAGCAGTCAGCAACATCTTCTGGTAGCTTTTTAAGTTTGCTTGTGTCCTGTGTGCTTTATGGATGTATGGTTCCTGGATCCATTTTTGCCTCGTCAGAGCCACAGCTCAGTCATATCACGTGATGCTAATCAGGGTTGCCAGCACATAACTGAAAAGAGCTCTTACTTCATATTCCTTTATACAGTAATGTGTATATTATTGTATATAGTGCATGGCATGCACTGGCTGTGTCTTGTTCAAGTTCAAACGATAATTTATGCTGCAAACTGTCCAGAACTGACTCATTCATTTAGTATGCACAGGCAGTAATAGGTATCGACTATTTTTCTTCTGCAATTTGTGTGCTTCCGGCTTAATTGTTATTGGAGATTTTATCTTGAATTTGATGCATCGGAGCTTGAACCTGTTAAATGGTGACAGGGATGAGGAAGCGCGAGCGGAAGCTATGCAGAATAATCCCACTCTGCGTAATTAATGACCCTTAAAATGGAGGCAACATTCGCAGCACTCTCTGGGCTGGACAGCTGGCACCCTGGTGTCCTCCTGACCTCCACAAGTTCCTTCATTAAACACAGATGCAGTACAATACACTCTAGGGAGGAAAGGTAACCATACTCGTGGAAGATATTTAAATATATGTACATTTGCTTTCTTGCTTTCTAATCTCGCTTCTTCATTTTCAGTGCGATGCAGTATTCAAAACTCATGACCCGATAGATACTATGTGAGGAAAGGATGAGATGCTGGCATGCATTAAGTTTGTGTGTATCCACCTGTAATGTCAGGCTGTGTCCCAAAGCACCTGTTATGGAATTAAATGGAATGCAGTCCTAGGCAAAATATTGGGTCCCCATATTAAAATAAATAACTTGTTTAGACATAACCTGCAGCATGCAAATTCAAGCACAGACCCTCAGCATGTGGCAGGGAATCCAATCAGTGATAGACTATAAGAGCAAAGTCAACAGCTCATCAACAATACCAAAGAAACCCAACATAACATGCCTTAATGACCATCTGCCAATTGCACTCACACCCATCATTATGAGTGCTTTGAAAGATCCTAACTCATGTTAAGAACTGCCTCCCAAGAAGACAAGTCAAGTCAGACTTATTTATAGCACTTTTTACAATGGAGCATTGTCTCAAAACAACTGGGCCATCCCCAAATTGAGCAAGCCTAAGGTGGAGTGGCAAGGAAAAACACCCTGAACGTAATAAGGAAGAAACCTTGGAAGGACAAAGACTCAAAAACAGACCCATCCTCCTTGGATGGCTTAGATGATATATACATGTAAGGGAAAAAAAATTTATGTATCTGTGTGTGTATATATATATATATATATATATATATATATATATATATATATATATATATATATATACAGAGAGAGAGAGAGATAAACGTGAATAAAAATATTCATATCTGCATCATTTAGTCCACTACACAGAGCCACTTCAGGATTCCGTGTCCTTGGTGGGAAAGTCCTTGGCGGCACGTTATCTCCAGCCAGCCGGAGGAATTACTGCCCGATCGTGGCATGGTGGGGCTGAAGCTGATGACGGAAACAACTTGAGTGGAGCTGAAGCAGAGGAACATCTTGGTGTTTAGTGTGTGTTGCTGGAACTGGTACCGGAACACAACCTTGCAGAGAAAACAGAAAATGTAGTTAGTTGTTGTTAAGAGTCTAACTACAGAGTCTATTAACAACCACTGATGCCATGTGTCCTCATCAGTTCGTCTACGGTGTGAACCGAACCGTTCCATTGAATATGCAACATCAGTAGCGACGCACACTGCACTGAACCATCTAGAGTGCAAGAACACCTAAGATAGAATGCTGTTCATTGATTTCAGTTCAGCATGTAACACAATTATACCCTGTAGACTTCTGTCCCAGCTCAAGACCCTATTGCTATTGACTCTAGAAATCAGTCACATAGACTGCAACTGGATTCTGTATTTCCTCACCGGCAGGCTTCAGACTGTTTCGATGGGCAGCCACACTTCTCCCACTCTCACTGTCAGCACAGACTGTCCACAAGGCTGTGTCATATCACCCATGCTCTACACCCTGTTCACCCACGATTGCAGCGCCAAACACAACTCCAACACTGTCATCAAATTTGCTCTCAGTACAACAGCTTTCAATACATCATTACTAACAACAATGAGGAAGCATGCAGAGAGGAGTTGATACTTCTCACAGAGTGGTGCACAGACAACAATCTCAGCCTCAATGTAGATAAAACCACAGAGAAGATTTCAGGAAAGAGAATTTTGAGCATGGGAGAGTCCATGGTTGAAAGAGTGAACTGCTTTAAATTCCAAATTCAAATAGCTGAGGATCTCACCAGGCCACTCAATGTCACACATCATCAAAAAGACCCAACAACGCCTTCATTGCTTCAGGAGGCTGCAGAGAGTCAACCTCCAAAATCAGCTACTCTGCAACACATCCACAGTGGAGATCATCCTGACCAGCTGCATCACAGTCTGGTATGGCAGCTCCACTGCTGTGGAACGGAAGGCCCTGAAAAAGGTAGTGAAAATTGCCCAGTCAGTCACAGCAGCTGTCCTCCCACCCATACAGGACATTTACAATAAAAGATGCCTGAGGAAAGCCAACAGTATCAGCTCAGACCCTACACACCTAAGCAACTTCCAGTTCCAACCCCTGCCATCTGGGAAAAGATGTCAGAACATTTGAGACAGAACCACCAGTATATGTATAATGCCAGTAAAGTTGAATTGAATCTCTGCAAGGAAAAAATAAATTCTACACTTAGACAAACCACATATACAGTTTAAACTCATTATCCCGCCCACGTCTGTTTCATGGTTATTTTTGGCAGGAGGCACGTTTGGCGACTTAACGAGGTTACAAAAAAATAGACAAAGTGGCATTCATACCTCATACTGATATAATGTGTTTTACTGAGCAGCCTGCGTAATCGTACAATCACAATGTACACAAACATGTACGTACATTTACAGTTTCTATTCATTTACACAAATTTGAGAAACAGCGTGATTGATGATTGTTTATTTGATGCGAAGTGCATGAAGTCCAGTCTGTGATGAATAACAGACAGGGCCTGTACATCATCCGGCAGCTCAAGTTATGACTGTTCAAAATAGCGCATGAGCGTGTCAATTGGATGTCATATGCTTTAGGCCAAATAAAAGACTAACAATGAGATTAACACATCAACAGAGCAACAACAATTAGCAACGCGGCATCAGCAGGGTGAGCAGGGACAAGATCTGTCAGCAAGGTGAGCTGCCATCTGAGGAGAGAGCAGGGAAGGCAAACCTGTCAGTAGGATTAAAGTGACATCTTCTAACCGGTCTGAAAACTTAGCAGCTTAACAGGGTAGAATTTCATTGCTGGCAAGACAATTGTCACATTTCAGGAATGGCGAGGGCGAGAGCCGGGGTTGGCGGCTTTTTCGAGGTAAAGTGCATGAAGTGAAATTCATTCTGCTATCACAGGTATCGAGGGATGAGGTTGTTGAGATAAAGACTGAACTATTTGGCTACAATTGCCAACTTTTAGGCATGGATATGTTTCTATTGCTTTTATGTGACAGCCAGATACAGTGTCAATATTATGCAGATAGAGGGACCACAAATCCTGAAGCCAGTTTCATGAAGCCAAACGTCATGCTGTTTTTCTGCAAAGGGGACAGGACGACTGATCCGCGTTAAATGAAGAATGAACGGGGCCATGTATCGTGAGATTTTAAGCCAAAACCTCCTTCCATCAGTGAGAGCATTGAAGATGGAGCATGGCTTGGTCTTCCAGCATGACAATGATCCCAAACACACCGCTCGGGCAACGAAGGAGTGGCTCCATAAAAAGCATTTCAAGGTCCTGGAGTGGCCAGTCTCCAGACCTCAGCCCCATAGAAAATGTGTGGAGGGAGTTTAAAGTCTGTGCTGCCCCAAAACATCACTGCTCTAGAGGAGATCTGCATGAATGAGGAATGGGCAGGAATGGGCCAAAATACCAGCTACAGTGTGTGCAAACCTGGTGAAGACTTACAGGAAACGTTTGACCTCTGTCAACAAAGGTTATGTTACAAAGTATTGAGTTGAACCAAATTTATTGACCAAATACTTATTTTCCAACATAATTTACAATTAAATTCTTTATAAATCCTACAATGTGATTTCCTGGATGATTTTCCTCTCTCATCTTTCTAAGTAGGAGAACTTGCACAATCAGTGACTGACTAAATACTTTTTTGCCCCACTGTAAATGTTATTGACAGTTTTAAACAAACACAACCTAAAAATATTTCTGATCTAGGAGCATAGTCCAAAGAGTGTGATAAATAACAAATCTATTTAAAATCCAAATTAGCAGTAATTAAAGCACTTTTAGATGCTATACAAAAAACATTTTCCCCAGTATCTTAAATTAGGAAAATAAGCACTAATATTACATTAAGATTTGGAGGAATGTATCGCTATTAATGATAATGACAGCATGACAATCGCCAAACTTTCATCCAGTTTTAAGGGCAGGTTGTAATAAAAAAGATAAATAACTTATATAGGTGCATAAAATAGTTTAGCAACTAGCATTGTTTCTTGACTTTTAGTAAAGTTGCTAAAACTCTCACTGCCCTCTTCTCCCTCTTTAGCTACAAATTTCAAAAAGCAGGCTTATCTTCTCACCAGCTTGCTCTCTGATGGGAAATCGCTCAGAGAACGGATACGTTCTGACATCGGGCAAATCTGATGAATCTAAATCGTTATATCTTATTTGACATTAATATGGCATTTTTGTCAGAGCTGGTTAAAAGTGATGTACAGTTCAGGGTTTCATCATGCTGGCTGGATGAAAATGGCACATTCACATTCGTGGGGAATTAGGATCTTTGGATGTGGAGGAAATCCAGTTGCCACCAACTGAGGAAGAGGAGTCTCAGGTCTGCCTTATCTACCCTGTTTATGAATAATATGTCAGAGTGTTCACACCCATCCCAAATGACAGCTGTCTGTGCAATTCTTTTTGCTGTTTTGTGATAGGGATCTTAACAGAGTTTGCCCAGTAATTACCTTTTTTGAATAATAGTGCTGCTTCAAACTATCAGTAATTTGTTATTGTATCCTACGGGTACGTTAAGGCAACCTCTGTATCCTCTACAGAATGAAATTGAGGACATTTCATGCAAATGCTGTGTTTGGTTAGTAAACCAAGTACTGACCAGGTGGTCAGTGAATAATTTAATTTGATAGATGATTTTATCTTTTGCAAATATTTGTGGTCTTTTTGGAAGAGAATGAATCACTCAGGCAAATTATTATTTGATTAAAGCCAGCTTCGATGTCATTGTTGTCACCATCCAGCTACTTTTCCAAAATGGAGGCCAACAAAACAATATTTATACTGTAACTGATTTGCACCCCATATGGTGCCAAGAGGTACAGTATACACTAATAATGAAGTCATTGAAAAGGGGAAAACTTAGCTTCATGCGAACAATAACTGCATCCTAAGTGAGGGAGGAGACAAAGAGAGAGAGCAAAGTTGGGTTTCATTTTAGCCCCACTATCCTTTAGGAGGAGATCTTTCTTTGTTACTGACAGCCCTTTCTAGATTAGACCTGGATTCCCCAGGTAAAAAGGCCAGCCAGGCCTTATCTTGACTGATATGTCCCTAGCACCTTGCATGTGTGACTGCCTGTGCCTGCATGCAAATATTCTCAGCTGTCACACACACATACACACACCCAAACCTCCTGCCTGAAGCAGGGAGACAGGCAAACGTATGCTGTAGAACATTGGGTTAATGCTCTTGAATTGTCCTTAGCGTTTGCTTTTTGGAAATGCGATTTTTTTTGCAAGTATAATTAGAATAGTGAATAATCTGCTAAATGCTGTAAATGTAAATGTAGTGAGCATTACCGCAGTGTAAAATGCATCAATCCCAATTTTTCGATTTCTGATACAATCCCAGCGTTAAGGCAATGAGAGCCAATACTGACCATAATGTATTGACAGTACACACCAAAAGAAGTACCTTATTCACCTGGACCACCAAATTGGGTCTGCAGTAATAAATGCAAAATATGCAGGGAAAAAGAACATACAGAATGCCGAGTATGTTTTATGGCAAAAGGACAACAATCTTTAACCAGCTAGCAGAATCCTCAAACCTCAAGTTCATTGAAATATGATTGGCATTATTTAGAAGAGCAGGTAAAGTTCAACTAGACACTACACACTCTAGCTAAATTACTCATCAAGTTTGATTAATAATGTTTTCAATACCAAGTTGTATTATAGTTTCATTACAACACTGAGTGAGTTTGCTAATGCTGAGAGTAACTCAATCTCTTGACCATAGTGGAATTCTGCACTATACATTCATTAATTCATTTTCTTAACTGCTTAATCCTGATCAGGGTCACGGGAACGTCAGTGCCTAGCCAGAAGCACAGGGCGCAAAGCAGAAACTGCTCAAGACAGGGGGCCAATCCCTCGTAGGGCACATACAGGCACTCACGCACTAGAGACACTTAAGAAGCCTTGCATGCATGTCTTTAGACTGTGGAAGGAAACCGGAGTACCTGGAGTAAACACAGGGAGGACTCAGACCACTCCACCTGGGATTGAACCCAGTACCTTCTTGCTGTGAGGAGACAATGCTACCCTATGCTGAATACATGTGTAACTAAATATTAAAGAGGCTATGAGCCTCTGATGGCTCATTTGGTAGAGCCAGCTGCTAGAAATGGCAGGTCCTAAGAGTCTCGTTTCAAATCCCAAGAGGGTCTTCAGTGTAAAAGTTGGGTGGTGAGTTTACAGAACTCTGCAATGAACTGGGGCCCTGTCTATCTAGGGTTTACATCTTCCTGCACAAAGTGAATTCTGAGTTAGGTTCCAAACTCTCCCACATGACCTTGCCCAAGATAACTGAAAGTAACACAGAATCCTTTGCTGTGACCATTTTTTCCCCCAGGAAGCATAGTTGTTCTAGTTGTAGTTGAGCATAAAATGGCAAATCTGATATTGATCATGTATTGTAGTGTTCTGATGGTTATACTTTGTCTGGGATTGGTACATCCCTAGTGCAGTGGTATTTTGAATAGTTCATTACTGGTTTAAATTGTATGTCTTTGTATGTATGGGGGGATTGGGTCAGTATATCTTATTGGCTCAGTGACACGTTCTCCTTAATAACATGCTTTCTTGAGGGATCTCCACAAATGCAGTAATCCTGAAATGCAGTAGTCGTATTAAAATCAGACTTATTCTTAAAATGAAAATTGGACTTCAGCATTTCATGCAACTCAAGCAATGCCTCTATCCCAACCATACAGTGCAATTAACTCTTGGGGGGGGGAGTATGTTGTATTGTTATGATTACTCAAGCAAATAATGGAAAAGCCTCACTGTGACATGTCATCTCCTCCAGGCCTCACACAAAATGCTTTTTTCCTTCACACTCTTCCAAGGAATTAAACATTTGTCATGTTTGCATGTAAGCTCAGTTAAATTTACAATACGCACTGTTCTACTGGCCAGGTAGTCAAATGATTTCAGCTTATTTCAATAAGTCTGCCATGCCAAGCTCACTTTGCTGAAATGCATCTGTGATATGATTGTGCATCTTTGCATAGATTTATGGGATTTTTGTTTCGACCTGTGTGTGGTCAACAGTGGATTTATTTGCCTCAGATGTTTCTCCCCTGCTTTGCCTGAGGTTGTTGATTGTACTGAAGGGATCCATTCATTATCTTATGTGTTGTTTAAATATGCATGGCAACTTTCTACCCTCTTAATCATTCAGATTGCTTGTGAGAAATGTAATCGATGTAATGTAAATATTCATCAATGCTGAAAGCATGCTTTGTTGAAGGCTTTTGTTCCTTTTAAAATCTGCAAACTAGTATTATTGCCTCAGGATATGTGTGTACCTGTGATTGCCCATATGTGAGCGTATACTGTATATACTTTGGCTTCTATTTTATTCGTGTGCAATGTGCTCGAGGTGTTCGTTTGTATGTATGCAATGTGTGTGTAATGCATGTACATGGATTGCATATCTTGTCATTTTATCTCTTTGCCCGCACTGTGGCATATTTTCAATCATTATTAGATTGAGGCAGCTGAAGGCAGCGCCTTAACCTCCATTGTGTTTGTCTTGTGATAAAATGAGAAAGTGCTATCAATCTTTATTGTCTGTCTCGCTTACTGTAATTGCATTCAATAGTCCACTGATTCTCTTGTCTGTGCTAATGTCAGGAGCACCGAGAATCCAGATGCTCCGACTAGATCACAGGCGCCTGCCGACCACTCTGATAACTTGGTAGAGTCACTCTGCATCCCCTTGATAAATTGTTGACAGTATAAACTGTGAACAGCTGAACATTGGAAGTGTATATAAAATAAGAGTCGTACCTTGTCGGAGCTTTGGCACCGTGATGTCAGCAAAAGGGCATGTCATGTATTATTCAAATGCATCTTAGACTGGAGAAGTGCCAACCGCCGATTGTATCTCAATGAATAGTAAAAAGGAAGAGGTGGGGGCCAGCAGAGAGGACATCAGTGCTGCCAGACCTGAAAGCAAAAAAAGAAAGAGACGCGGGAGGAAAAAAGACGGATTTGAAGTGGTGTTTTAATACTGAGGACATGCATTATTCCATTAAAATGCACAAATTACATAGTGCTTGTAAGTATGGCACTCTGTCCGGAGGTGCTCCCCTGTCAGCCCCTATTCACAAGCAACGGGATCTTTCCTCTTTTCTTTACCACAGGCAGGCATGCTGGGGCATTTGCATGTGTTACGCATTATTCCCTAGCTCGTATGTCTGCTGAAAAATGTTTATGCGTTGTATGCTTTCCTAGGCCTCATTACAGAGTTCTGCAATAACTGCTAGCCGCAGTTCCTTTGTCACCACTTTTCAGGTTAGTAATGCTGTTATTATTCAGATAGGAGTATTTGCTGTAATGCAGTGATTATGGGGTTCAAAAGATGAAAAAAGCACAGCTTTATTAATGGTAGGGTTACCATTATTATTTTTTTTGTACTGCACTTGCTCATGAACAACCCACACATGGTTATGGATATGTAGATGTGTCCAGCCAGTCTATCTCTGGAAATAAATAAAGAAATGAGACTGGGGGGAAATTGCCCTTCACCTCTGCGTCGGAGCGATCTGCATGTGTGCAGCGGCTGGAATTGCTTTGTGGGAAATCTCCCCGGGGGCAGCTGGCCCTCCTCGCCACACCACACTGGGTAAAGGCTATAATTTACACTTTTAGAATTCCATTAATCTCCTTGTTGCACACATCCTGACACATGGGACACGGCTGCTTTGCATATCAACTTTCCAAGATGCAGACCTATTTCCACGATGGCCTCCAGATTCAGTCTGATAATCAAGCTACCCAATGTTTTGACTTCTCCATTAAAAAACAAAGTGAGATACAATGTGGTAGTGCGTTGCTGTTGTTTTGTGCTTTGTGTCAGACAAGAAAGAAAGTATTTACAACCAACACGCATCATTTCACACTGGTTTATTGTGTTTGGTTGTAGATGAAGAATGGTCATATTGGTGAGGCTGAAACTGACAACCATGACAATGAATCATTTTGTTGTTGACCGTTTGACCTAGGCAAGAAAGTGTTCAGTCTTATTCATGCTAGGAAAATGAATGTGAGACAAAGACAGCAACAGAAAGCAGAATACAAACTCCATGTAAATGTATTTGTAATGAGTATTCCTTTACAAGAGATCTATTTCTTTCTTTCTGGTACATTTATTTCTCACTTTCTTCACATGATTGATGTTTTTTAGGGAGGATGAAATCTTTTAGGGAGCATGTTTTGAACAGATATTCAGTAAAGAAGTTATGCTGACCATAAAAGAACATAATATTTTCAAAAATATCTGGTATGAAAACTGCTGGAAAAAAAAAAAATATATATATATATTCATTTACTGCTTTATCCTGCAATAGGTCAGGAATGAGTGCACGGCAAGAATACGCCCTGGACAGTGTGCAAATGCATCATATGTGCTGGTATCACATACACATTCTTGTATCACTCATTCAAGGGCAGTATAGACTAGCCACTTCAGTTACTGGAATCAACAAGGATATGACAAAGTCCACTAATCAGAATATTAGGAACATAAAATAAAGTTTGGGGCAGACATATGGCCCATAGTCTCTTGTACCATGCTGAAACTCACTGAGCTCAGTACAGCCCATTCCACTGCCACTGTCTGGGTATGAACATTGCATGAGTGTTAATGAGTGTGACTTAAATAGCCAATGAGTGTGCTTGTGTGCGTGCTGGTAAAATTTGTAGATGTTTATGTATGCTCTTTAGTAGACAAGCAATGCTTCTCTCTCTCCAATACTTCAGCAAACTCCACACCAGTAACTGAACTGGAGATTTCTGGAGCTGTGTGGTGACAGCGCTAACCATGTGTGCTACAGTGCCATGCTAATAGATAACAGATCATAGATAATAGATATCACTTATCCTCGATTTCACAAACTCACTAGACTAACTGATATTTAAAGGTGCAGAGGAATTGCTTAAATGTGTCACCATGGTGTGACAGTGCTGTACAGGTAGATCTTCACTCTGCTGTATTCCATCTGTATTGTGTATGGTGGTGATATTAATCAGCTCCAGGAAGCAGATGTTTAATTGCACCTATAGAAATTAGTGAAGCTACAGCTGCTAAAGCTAGCCCATGAAAAGGAGAATGAAGAGGCTTTGTAATGAGCCACCGCCGATGGAAATGGAACTGTTTATTCAGTGTGCTGTGCTTGTCCATATGGCAAATGGCGGGAAGAAATGAACAGGTGAAGAAAGCGTGAGAGAGAGAGAGAGAGAGAGAGAGAGAGAGAGAGAGAGAGAGAGAGAGAGAAAGAGAGAGAAGATGTGTAGGGGGTGGAGTGGGGGTGATGAGGAAGAGCTGCAGTGATGGAATCTGAAAGTATATAAGGCTATATATTGTTTGTATATAAAGCAATATATGTGATAAGTGATTAGTAGTCTCTCAATCAGTTTAATTTAGCACCTTGAAATCAGTTTCACCTTCAAATCAGCATATTTATATAATCACACTCTGGACAATTTACATCAAATTATCAAGTTTATATCTGAATAGTGGTCTAGTAATATGGTAATGTATATAGCCATATAAAACTATGTAAAAATGCTTCTTTTACAAAATTAATAATTAATAAATATGTATATATATATACAGTGGGGCAAAAAAGTATTTTGTCAGCCACTGATTGTGCAAGTTCTCCAACTTAGAAAGATGAGAGAGGTCTGTAATTTTCATCATAGGTACACTTCAACTATGAGAGACAAAATAAGAAAAAAAAATCCAGGAAATCACATTGTAGGATTTTTAAAGGATTTAATTGTAAATTATGGTGGGAAATAAGTATTTGGTCAATAAATTCAAATATTTGGTCAAACGTTTCCTGTAAGTCTTCACCAGGTTTGCACACACTGTGACTGGTATTTTGACCCATTCCTCCATGCAGATCTCCTCAGATCTCCTCACATGATGTTTTGGGGCAACACGGACTTTCAACTCTCTTCACACATTTCTATGGGGCTGAGGTCTGGAGACTGGCTAGGCCACTTCAGGACCTTGAAATGCTTTTTACGGAACCTCTTCTTTGTTGCCCGAGCAGTGTGTTTGGGGTCATTGTCATGCTGGAAGATCCAGCCATGTTCCATCTTCAATGCTCTTCAATGGAAGGAGGTTTTGGCTTAAAATCTCATGATACATTGCCCCGTTCATTCTTCCCTTAACACGGATCAGTCGTTCTGTCCCCTTTGTAGAAAAACAGCCCCAAAGCATGATGTTTCCACCCCCATGCATCACAGTAGGTATGGTGTTCTTGGGAGGCGACTCAGCATCCTTTTTCCTCCAGTTGAGTTTTTACCAAAAAGTTCTATTTTGGTTTCATCTGACCACATGATATTCTCCCAATCCTCTTCTGGATCATCCATATGCACTCTGGCAAACTTCAGACAGGCCTGGGCATGTACTGGCAGGATCTGAGTCCCCCTTGGCGTAGTGTGTTACTGATGGCAGCCTTGTTACTTTGGTCCTAGCTCTCTGCAGGTCATTCATCAGGTCCCTCCATGTAGTTCTGGGCTTTTTTCTGGGCTCATTTTGACCCCACGGGATGAGATCTTGCGTGGAGCCCCAGAACAACTGAGATTATCAATGGTCTTGTATGTATAACAATTGCTCCCACAGTTGACTTATTCACACCAACCTGCTTGCCTATTGTAGATTCACTCTTCCCAGCCTGGTGCAGGTCTACAGTTTTCTTCCTGGTGTCCTTCAACTGCTCTTTGGTCTTGGCCATGGTTGAGTTTGGAGTCTGACTGTTTGAGGCTGTGGACAGGTGTCTGTTATACAGATAACGAGGTCAAACAGGTGCCATTAATACAGGTAATGAGTGAAGGACAGAAGAGCTTCTTAAAGAAGAAGTTACAGGTCTGTGAGAGCCAGAAATCTTGCATGTTTGTGAGTGACCAAAATACTTATTTTCCACCATGATTTACAATTAAATTCTTTGAAAATCCTACAATGTGATTTCCTGGATATTTTCTCATTTTGTCTCTCATAGTTGAAGTGTACCTATGATGACAATTATAGACCTCTCTCATCTTTCTAAGTCGGAGAACTTGCACAATCAAATTTTTTTCCCCCCACTGTGTATGTATATATATATATATATATATATATATATATATATATATATAGTTGTAACAGAGTGCAGTAAAAAAATAACACACACGCACACACACAGGGACAATTTAGAGAAGGCAATTAACCAGAGGAAACCCATGCAGACTCATGTCAATGAATCCTTATTATGTGTTAAAAAAGTAATTTCTTGCCAACATGGATTTGCATGTGCATTTAGTCATTTAGCAGACAGAGTTATCCAGAGCAGGTACAATCTTAAAATCCAAGCAATTGAGGTTTAAGGGACTTGCTCAGATGCCTAACAGTGGCAGCTTGACAGCACTGGACTCGAATTCAGGACTTTCTGGTACACCACCATAGAGATTCTCAAATTAGCACTTAACTTCTAAAATCCCACGTCTGCTGAGAACTGAAGAGAATGGTTAGCATTGGTTTAATTTTTATATTGCTTTCAACAGCTGCTGTGGTTTGGAGACAGGACCCAGGTGCTGGAAACTTATGAGAATCTGGATTTGAACCCTGCAGTGGACTTGCAACGTGAAGGTCAGGTGGTGCAGTTCCAGAACCCCATGATGGGCTAGGTCCCAATGAATTCCGAGATTCATCCACCCTGATCAGATTAAGCGGGATAAAAATGGAAACGTTCACTCTCATTTTCACTTTACATTCAGTATAATGTATTCCTTTAGATCGCCCAACAGTGATCAGGGTGCTACACTGTTCACCTCAAGTGCTCCTATTTTCATTGAACATGGAATGACCAGTGAGTTGCAATTGCCATGTGGAACGCTGAATGGCTAATAGCATAATGACATGCTGTTGAAACAAAGTGCTTTTTTTCTGCTAAATATATGTTGTATAAAAAGAAGTACTACAATTAAACTCATAGTACATACTCAGATCCTCACAAACACTGCTGCTTACTCTGTGGCATCTTTAGATCAGACAAGAAGCAGCTTCCTGTAGGAAAGAAGATGCCACCTTGTGGTAACAGAAACCCAGTCCCAACTAGCACTTTTCTTCATAAACACACACACACACACACACACAGTCTTTAGAAATCTCATCCCCACCTTTACTGTATTATGTGATGCTTGTTTCTTATACCATACCATATTAGGGAGCAGGACTGTGCTTCTAATCAGTACATTAAATGGTTCATTGAAACAGGATTGGGTTGAATGACAGATAATATCCATAATGTAATCACATCCAGTGATAATATTCTTCTTCTAATATTCTAATATACTTTGTGTACTTTAACAATGAGTTATATTATCGACAAAGAAAAAAAGGGACAATTATAACTCGAGTAAACATTATTAATGTGAAAGGTATTCTACTGCCTGGCTTAATAGTCTTAATAAGATATCGCTTTCATGGCGACTTCTCTATATTCATTTCTGTCTTGAGACACTATGCACGCAAATGTATGCTCGTACGTGTCTGTGTGTGTGTGTGTGTGTGTGTGTGTGTGTGTGTGTGGGGTGTGTGTGGGGTGTGTGTGTGTGTCATTATGAGGATCACATGTCCTCTGTCATTTTTTACCTTGTTGGGACATTTTGCTGGTCCACACAATGAAAACTGTATTGTTTACACAAACGACACCAACAACAACAAAAAAAACAAAACAAAAAACATAAATAAAACTAAAAGAAAGACCTAAAACACTTTCTTGGGTTAGTGAGGTTAAGGTTAGGGTTTGGTGTGTGTGGCGTACTAGGACAACTTGCATATGAGGCCTGCTGAGTTTCTCTTTGTTCGGGTGTCATCTTAACATTCACATTAATATAATAATAACTGTACTGCTGAATACATTTGCCTATGAAATGTTCAGTGTGTTTGAAGTGACAGCTTGTTAGATAGCTTGAGGCTGAGCGACAGTGGGTAATTATTCATGAACGGACTATGTAATTATCCACCTTTACTTGTACATTTTATTGTATTTATTTATTTATTTATTTATTTTATTTATGAATCTATTATTCTTGTAGTCATGTACTACATTAATAGAAACGGAACATTTAATATACTATAAAATGTGTTTTGATAGAGAAATATTTTTAAAATTTGTTGAGAATTCACAAACAGTAAAGCATAATAAACTAATTTAACCATATTTATATTGTAGCACCTCATAGGGTAAAACAGGAAACCCAAGAATATTGTTTATTGTTAAGCTTTAATTTGTGGTCAAAATATATAGTTTTTCAATAGTTGTTCAAAGACCTGTCAGGTGCGAGGCTGCTTAAATGGGGGAATTTTGAGCGGACTAAAACCACATGGAGACCAAATCACATATAATTATTAGACATGAAGATAAATATCAGATAACACATTAAACTTTATCTAAATAATGTGCTTACCAGACTTTCAGAGCATGCTGGGAGCCACCGGATACATCTGACTCACTTACAGCCACTGAGGCGTGTGTTGGCACAACTTAGTGTGACAATGTAACTTTAGTCATAAAATGGTTGCTTGGATGTTTGGTGGGTGGCACAGTGGTCAGGGATTGGTCTAGTATTAATTAGCCACATAATAGCAAGCCAGTGGAAAGTCCTCACAATTACAGAAAGAAAAACTTGTGTGCAAAGGTGTGATTATTAAAACACACTTATGATAAATGTAATATTTGTCTCAAATATGACCTTATGATATTGCCTTGTAATGGCGAGCAACACCATCATTCTAACAAGTCAAAATGGAATGTCTGAAAGAGATACACAGTTTAGATTGCAAAATTGTGCAGTGGTGTATAGTAACATAACGATGCAACTAATAAAGCACTTATTCCACACTTTCCTTACCTGCCTTGGTCCTCTTCAGATGAACATGATAAAACATGACTTCATGTGTGCTGAAATGCAAGTTTATTGCTGGATTAATATTAGCTATATCTCAAGGTAGTGCCAACATGTCCCACTGCATAGCATCTAATCATTTCAGGTTTTATTCAATTTTTGCAATTTTCATTCACAGTCGTCATGGTTTTTTATTCAGTAGTGTCAAGTTTTTATGAAATATTCCCAAGTTTCATTCAACATTCTGAAGTTATATTCAACATTCTCAGGTATTTATTCAATATACTCAAGTTCAATGAAATATTCTCAGGCTTTCATTCAGTAGTCCCAGGTATAATTCATTATTTTCAGGTTTCATTCAATATTTTCAAATTTTCATTCAATATTCTCAGGTTTCATTTAATTCTCTTGGGTTTTCTTTCAATATTCTCAAGATGTCAGTCAATGTTCTCAAGTTTTTGTCAAATTAATTTTAGAAATACATAATCAATAGTCAATAAATTATATATCAGATCTATAGTGTATATCTAAATTCATATTCAATCTTATGCTTTCATTTCTCTCTCTCTCTCTCTCTCTCTCTCTCTCACCTTCTCTCTCTCTCTCTCTCTCTCTCTCTCTCTCTCTCTCTCTTTACAAATTCACTCTGTATCACCTCATCATACCCCATTTTAATCAGTAAGGTGTATATGTATGTGTGTGCTCTACTAACACTTACGTTTCGCACATTCACCACCCACATACCCTGCAGTCTTTGCAGAGAGAATGGAAGTTATTTAATTAACTTAATTAAAATGTATTTGCATATGAATATAGTCTAAAACTGTGCTAATTTTTGATTGGCAAAGGAGAGTGACTTTCATATACAATGGTGCTTGAAAGTTTGTGAACCCTTTAGAATTTTCTATATGTCTGCATAAATATGACCTAAAACATCATCAGATTTTCACACAAAAATCTTAAAAGTAGACAAAGAGAACCCAGTTAAACAAATGGGCATTTATTTATTGAGGACAATTATTCAATATTACATACTAGTGAGTGGCAAAAGTATGTGAACCTTTGCTTTCAGTATCTGGTGTGACCCCCCTGTGCAGCAATAACTGCAACTAAACATTTCCTGTAACTGTTGATCAGTCCTGCACACCGGCTTGGAGGAATTTTAGCCCATTTCTCCGTACAGAACATCTTCAACTCTGGGATGTTGGTGGGTTTCCTCACATTAACTGCTCACTTCAGGACCTTCCACAACATTTCTATTGGATTAAAGTCAGAACT
>JAJAGP010000477.1:311449-399610 GCA_025084515.1 Ancistrus triradiatus | reverse complement strand
CAAGAAACTCCGTTTTCCCAAGTCCACACGACAACGCTGAAAACGGAGTTTCTGAAAATCTTCACCCTGAAAGGAGTTTTGCAAAAAAAAGTCCGTTTTCAGTGACCTAAAACGCCGTTTTCCCGTGGACGAACTGTCAAAACGCATAGAAAAAGCTACGTTTTTAAAAATACCCGTGTTTGTGTGGACAGGGCCATAGTCTCTAAAAAGAGAGCCAGCTTTAGCCAGGAGCATGTTGAGATGATAACATTTTTGGATTGCAATGCAAAGTTCCTAAAGAAGGGGAGTGAATGAGTTTGTATGTAGTGCACTTATTTTTCTTTATTATTTAATTTGTTATTTTAATTTATTAATACATTTAATTTATTATTATTCATTTATTGTAAGCACTTATTTGCTCTGTTATTTAATGTTATATTTCTGAATAAAGACATGGAAAGTTTTTTGTTTGTTTGTTTGTTTGTTTGTTTTTTAAACCCGATTCATCGCTTAATCGAAAAAATAATCGACCGATTAATCGATTATTAAAATAATCGTTAGTTGCAGCCCTAATTGAGATATTTTCCATACTTTAGACTTTAGCTCCAGTACAAGGCTACAGAAATGAACGTGTCATCCAACTTAGATTCAGACTAAAGGGAAGATGGTGTGCGGTTGATTTTAGGCTGAACTGTTCCCTAAAATGTCCACGTTTTGAATGGCAGTTTTGATTGTATGTACAGCACATCCTGCTTATCTGGGAGGCTTAAGGACTTGTTCATTGTTGCTTTTTGACCCCTCTTCGTACTGGTCCTTTATCGACCGCCCGTGTCACCTTTGCTGTGTGTTAAAGGCCACCCGTGTTTGTGTCGTGTTTTGGTTTGCTCTCAGTGTGGGAGGATGTTTGTAGTGTTTACACAGCGCGTTGTGAAGTTTTGTGAAAACGAGCAAAGCCGGATTAGGCCAGGGACCTGTCTGAGATCTTTGTCTTTTTGGAGATCTTTGGGACTGTGGTAGCCTAAACTAGTCTCCGGGTGAGATCACACCCTAGACAGACACTCTTCAGTACACACTTGGACATATTTAGCTCTGCCAATCCACCTACAGATCCACCTACAGACTGTGGTGGCCTAGTGGTTAAGGTACTGGACTATGGACACAAAGGTCCAGGGTTCAAATCCCACCTCTGCCAAGCTGTTGGGTCCTTGAGCAAGACCCTTAACTCACAATTGCTTGGATTGTAAGACTGTGTATCAATTGTAAGTCGCTCTGGATAAGGGCGTCTGCTAAATGCTGTAAATGTAAATGTGTTTTGCATGTTCTCCCGGTGCCTGCGTGGGTTTTCTCCCACGTTCTGAAGAATTGCGTTCGGTCAATCGATGTCTCTAAAGAGCGACCGACGTACTGTGCGACCTTGCGACCCGGAATTGTATTCAGCAATTATGAAAATTAATTGACTCAAGTCTCACGAAAACGCCATCCAGCAGCACTGTGGTCGTCCTTCTGTAAATCTACAGTGATCCATTTCTCTTCGTAGAGGCCCGGATGCCCCCCAGTGCCACTCGGTTGGCGCGTGCGAGCCCGATGGCTGCCAGTTGACCTTTAACGCCCAGGATGATGTCGGTCAGAGAGCGGCTTCGCCAGAACATCTCGACCGCCTTCTACCGGCACGGCCTGCTCTGCGCCTCCTACCCAGTTCCCATCATCCTCTTCACCTCGGCCAGCATCCTCACCTGCTGGTAAGTCACGCGGCCGCGGTCTCATTATTTCAAGCAGTAGGGAAAAAGAAAGAAAGTCATGAGTGAGGTCTGACATGAAGCACGTTGTAAAGAGCAGATCTTCCAAATCTTTTGTTCTGTGGTATGACCAACGGTTGTATTTTGACCACACCCTACCCGGTTTGGCTCTGTCATAAATTGGACATCATGTTCAGGCAGCACTTTGGGAAACAAGCCAGGGCCTGATATAATCATTACCAAAGAAATCAAGATGAGAAAAGTTGTGTCCTGTGCCAGGAGGGAATAGTTTAGTATTTATCATCCAGGCTGGGTGGGTGCCTAGTTGAGGTTTCTTCCCTGTAACGTTAGGGGAGTTTTTCCTTGCCACTGTCGCCTCAGGCTTGCTCAGCTAAGGCTTTGAGCCAATATATTTGTGAAGCTGCTTTGAGACAATGCTGTGTTGTATAAATATATTTGTCTTGACTTGAAAAGTGGCGTGATTAAAGGGACGTTTGTACTGCGTACTAAGAAACCGATGCTATTCCAGACCGCTTTGTATCTCAGTGTGCCTGAAAATGTCACGTTAGCTCAATTTTCTACCCTTAGGCTCCCAGTCCAAAGTTGATTAGTGGCTGCTGTAGCTTATGTTCAGCAGTAACCACTCTGTACCTTTTTTAAGTACCTTTGTTGTGACCTGTGATCCCTAATGGCTTGGACATGGCTGGAACGAGGCAGGATGGCAAAAGTGTAGACTGTACTGAGAAATAAGGAGCTTTACTGAGTTTAAATTGGGACCGTCTGAGACCATCTTACTTAGATTCTGTAATCAGGGCTGTCACATCCCAGCAAAGATGTGGTGAAGCGATGGTAGTGTGAACTGAATGAGGCGTTTGGACTGCACAGGCCAAACCCTGAACCTGAGTGCAGGGAGTGTGAGAAAGTGACCCTGAGAGACTTGACGTCTCTGTCTGCCACCCACCATCGAACACAGCCTGCTTTGTGAAGGTACAGTGACCTTAGTGGTGTGTGCAGCGCCAGGGGGACGCGTTCATCCCGACTTTTAAATTCCTGCACTGTGTGAGTCAGTGTCCAGCCTTCCAGCCGTCACACAGCTCAGTCTTACACGAGTTCTCGGTGGCCCTGAATGAAGTCTGCTTTCCTGCTGATTGGTTCCTGAACAGCTTATTTACCTGTTAATACGTTATAAGTAGCTGAAGAGTGAATGAGGTGTGCGTATATAGTGAAAGACTCAGGACTGTGATGGTGCTGAGCCGTTTTAGAGGAACTAACCGAAAAGCTTGTTAGTGTGTTTTCTTTGTGTTTAAATGACAAATAGTTTTACCTGTTAATTTTTGAGCGAAATCTCCCCATTGACCTTCTGCCACTTGAACTGAGCACGTCTGCACTGAGCGGCGCAGGAGAGTGAGAGAACTGAGCAACGTTCTAGTGTTTATTCCTAGTGTGTTAACGCTTGATTTCAAGTTACCGCCCTTCCCCCTGTACACCCACGTCGACCCTTTTTCAGCCAGTGCAAATTCCTCATTGCCATTTTGCCCATTTCATACTATTCTATCCAAACCAATTTATCGCTGATGCAGTCTTGCATCCTCTTTAAACCCCCGTCCTAAAATTTCCCCCCCAAAATAGCAAATCTGATATAAATTTGGGCCAAACAAACTCCGGTTAGGCTCGGTAGATCTTCAGCAGGGATTGTGACCGAAGTAAATCCATTCGGGGAACAAGGAAAATGCTGATCTTTTACTGGAACGTCTCTAGGTGTTATCATATCAATTCCATACTTTAAGCTTCAGAAAAGTGCTGCTATTGCATGTCCTTATTCCAAACTGGCCTACCCCCTCGACTCTTCTTTTGGATATCTGGATGGGCAGATGTCCCTTTGTGTGTCCAGTTCGTGCTGAACGCAGATGGGGAGAGTGTACAAGTGAGATTTGAGTTTGCGCCGTGTCATTAGACAGGATTTGTAGGGTTTCCTCATACTTACCCGCTTGGAAAAGAATGTGGATTTTCCAGCGCATAGAGAGCGGCACCTGTGCGACACAAACTCTCACATTTGTGTGAGATGTCCTTGCGTAAGAGCCGATAGGATTTCTCAACTTCCTTTTTGTAGGCCCATACATGAACAAACACGAGCACATGACAGAACAGCTCTTAGGCTGAATACTTTTGTTCTGTTGAACACCAGTCACTGACTTCTTGCTCGTTAGGCTGAATACTTTTGTTCTGTTGAACACCAGTCACTGACTTCTTGCTCGACTCTTTGAAGTCTTTGTGTGAAGTCGTTTATCTATCCGGGCTTTGGGCGAGACCTCAGATCTTCTGAACCATGGTGCAAGGCAGGAAGGTGTACAAACCTACACAATTTCAGGAAAAACAAGTACTGAGCAATACAGCAGAGGCACGGGACCGTACAAACAAACGCACTTTTACACCTTCTACAAAGCCCAGCATGAGAAAAAAGGCTTAGCAGAGAGCTTAAAGGAACCAGAAATACAATGTACAACGTGTGACCCTAAATGTGGTCCAAGACAAGTTTGGTGTCTTCAGTTGGCTTCGATAGCTTTACGCTGATGATGGGAATGACCAGCTTGTTCTATTCATACTTGGTGACATTTCATTGGCTGCCTATGTCAGGCGTACGTTTTTTGGCCTAACCGTACCAACTTTTCCATTCAAATCCAACATACTGATTGTTTGTAATCTATAATTCTGAGCGCTCCATTTCCAAACGGACCAAAGAGTGCTGGGTTCAGTCTCGAATTATAATGTGTGCAGTGTTGCACTCAGATTGAGCCGCTGGTCCAGCTCTTTCACACACTCCGGGTCACGTTACAGTTTAAAACAATTACACGAACCCTGCTGGGAGTGTAGCTCGGTGGGATGTGTGTGTATCGTGCGATGAAAATGGGTGTAGTTGTTCTTCCCTCTGTGAAAATATGTAGAGAACCAGGGGTCAGGAGTTTAGATCTATAGCTCATTGTTCTGTCATTAATCTCTTTCTTACCCCGCTCTGTTTCAGCTACCCCCTGCTGAAGCTGCCTCTGCCTGGAACGGGCCCTGTGGAGTTCACCACCGGGGTGAAGGATTACTCAGTCCCTTTCCACGAGTCTCAGGGCGACCCGGGCGAGCGTCCCGAATGGGTACTTTAGAAACCCTTTGTCTAGTTTGTGCTCCTAGTAACGGCAGGCTTTTTTTCAAGAAATGTCTCAAACCCTAGCTTTTAGTGTTCGTCTCGGTGACCTGCAGACACAGCTGTTCCCTCTATCTGAATTTAATTTTGTACTTTTTGTAGTTACATAACTACCATCTCTAACTACTTATAGCTTTACAGATTACCTTTTTATAAAATCAACTACAGGTGCTATTGCAATCAATGTTATTCTCGGTTATAGTATTGAAAATAAGGACCGATCATTTTGGTTTTGTGTTTGTTATTCATTTGTAGTACCAATACACTTCAGTCAGGGCTTTTTGGCTACCAATTAGAGATGCCTCGATCCTGGTTTTTGAATCTGTAATAAAACTAAGCCCTAACAAACTTGTAAAGCAGTACAGGGCTTTTATTCGGCCACACCGTAGCATAGAGAAATATCAACCTAAAGGACTGTGGTAGCCTAGTGGGTAAGGTACTGGACTATGGACCAGAAGGTCCAGGGTTCAAATCCCACCTCTGCCAAGCTGCCACTGTTGGGTCCTTGAGCAAGACCCTTAACCCACAATTGCTTGGATTGTAAGACTGTATCAATTGTAACTCGCTCTGGATAAGGGCGTCTGCTAAATGCTGTAAATGTAAATGTAATTAAAGTATGAAGCTGGTCTGTAATGTGATCATTTATCGTTATTACATGGATGAGCTCTGTTATGAAAAACAAAGTACCTGTTCCGGTGACGAGACACCGGCATCAGTACCAGATTGGACATGCCTAGAACCGACATTCGGTACTGGAATGAGCAGGCTTGTTTCTGTTTGTGCCTCTACAGTATCGGGGGCCTCCGGTTGCCTACATCCAGCAGGTGCTGGTGAAAGCGGCTGTGTCTCCATGGGACAGCAGCTTGGTCCCCGTGGACGTGTTTCGCTCGCCGCTCGGCAGAGTCTTCGGCCTCGTGGAGGAGATCCGTAACCATGTTTACACGGACAGGCGAGTTCCCCGTCTCTGACCGGCCTTACCCACGTGCTTAATTCCCAGATCGCTGCATTAACTTCGACTCTTTTCTTTCTTTCCGTCCTGCAGAAGCTTGGAGGCTCTGTGCCTCCAGGTCACGGACCTGTTGCCGGGGTTACGGCGCATGCAGTCGGTCCTCCCCGAACACGGCTGCCTGCTGGTCTCCCCCGGCAACTACTGGCAGAATCGGCGGGACGTGTTCGACTCGGATCCGGACATCCTGAAGACGATCCAACAGCACGAACCCAAAGGCCTTCATACCTCCGCCACGCTGAAAGGTGTCGTCTAGCAAACTGGGGATTAGACATTAGCAGTGGCTGTTGTGTAACGAGATGAAGTTTCTCAGGTTGTACCAACTGATCTCGAGCTGTGTTCTACCATAGTACATAGTTGCAGAACAGTATAGATAAAATAGCACTCGGATGGTGATTAAGCGCATGTCTGCTCCTGTAATTAATGATGCAGGAGGTACTGTTAGCAGAAACATGTGCAAGCTGCGGTGAAAAAGCCTTGAAAATGCCATAAACATGCCATGCAAAGGCTGGCATGTGTTCTGTTTGTGCTCTCGAGTCTTATGTGTGTGTGTGTGTGTGTGTGTGTGTGTTCAGACCTGCTGTTTGGAGTCCCCGGTAAGAGCACAGGAGTCAGTCTGTACAGCAGGAAGAAAGTCGTCACCTACACCATCACCATCGCTTTTAGCAGCTATGACTCCAGGTCAGTCTCCTACTCGACCCTAATCCTAATCTGGGACTGCATTCTGGACTATAGACCAGACGGTCCAGGGTCCGAATCCCGTGTCTCTCGAGCCGCCACTGTTGGGCTTGGATTGTAAGACTATCATTCTTACAAACAAGTCGCTCTTAAATAAATCTCACGTTCATCTTCCAGCACACCAGGTGTAAGCAGCTTCCACTGCTGCTCAGGTGTGCCGGAAATGCGAATGTAGATTCAATTTTGGGAAAACCCAGGGCGCAGGCGATTGGACGGGACGCCAGTAACATCCCGTCCTGTCCCCAGACAGCCATCTGCACGTGATGCCTGGACTCAAACCCATGGCTAGTTGTGTGAGATGGTTGCATAGTTAGGGCTGTCGTTGAATTGTGTGTGTTTGTGTGTGCGGACCAGGTTCGTGGCTAGCCTCCGGTCGCGGCTGAAGCAGCTCCACCCGTCGGTGAACTGCAGTCTGCGTGAAGATCACATGGTGCACGTCCACTTCAAAGAGGAGATCGGCATCGCCGAGCTCATCCCGCTTGTCACCACCTACATCATCCTCTTCGCCTACATCTACTTCTCCACCCGTGAGCGTCTCTTCCTTAACACCGAGGGGAATTAAGCGTTAATTATTTGACAGGCAGAAGGACTCTGGTTAGGATTTATGGCGTCTATCTGCTGACGATCGATAATCAGGCCTTGAATGCGTTACAAGGTCGTGAGTTGTTACAGATACGCTTTATAGTTTTGACTAATGCGCACTCATCTGGATGTTACTTTGACCCCAGTGCGCCCCCTCTTCCAATCTGTACGGCAATGCCACTGGTCCGGTTCGGAACGATGAGTTCAAGGTGAACTACAAACCCCCCTGCGCTTTAATCTTATCTTATCGGCCTCACATCAGGATGTACTGAGGTCCTGGTGCCAGACTGTGTGCCAGTTTTAGTGGCAAGAGGGGCACCTGTACACTCTAATGGTGTTCAGGTGACTCGGGCGTCTCTGAAGTGGCTCGTGAGCAGTTTTTCTGTAACTCTGTAAGGGGTGTTTACTATTTAGGAATATTATTATGAGTGTTGTAAATCTCTCTCTCTCTCTCAGGGAAGATTGATATGGTGAAATCAAAGTGGGGTTTGGCCTTGGCCGCAGTGGTGACTGTGCTCAGCTCGTTGCTCATGTCGGTGGGACTCTGCACCCTGTTCGGCCTCACACCAACGCTCAACGGAGGGTCAGTACACACTCTCTACATACTCGGCCGGCGGTAATAAAAAGCCTGAACACACAGTAGGATATGAGAACAATAAAACTTTTACAATAACACCAGTAATAGAGTACACACACATAACTGCCAGCGGAGGGTGGAGAGAGAACACTGATAACACACACTTGTAATTATTAATAGGGCGTTAGGACAGAGGCGATGCACTTTCCTGGTCATCATTCCATGTATTAGTCTTAGTCGCTGTTGGATTGCAGTGTTGCAAATACAGTCCGTGTATGAACTTGAATATTGTTTTCGAAAGCAAAGCCTTCCCTCCTCAGAAGATAGAACTAATCCTCGACGAGTACGATAATGGCTGAAGTAGGATTCCCCAAATCAGTCTTCGCGTATCAGGGTTCTGTTAGTGGTGAATCCGAATGATCCATCCAAAGGTGTGTTTATTAGGTCATAGAGCCTCTAATACAAACACGGTTTGTGGAGCAAAGTCGCGTTTGGAGTACGCGACAGGTTTCCGAGTAAAGCTCTTATCGGACTACTGAGAATCGTATAGGCTCGCTGGTTCACGCACAGCTCCAGAGATCCCCGGTTCAACTCCCGGCCCGGACTGTGTGTAGTTTGCATTTTCTCCCCTCCACATTCCAAAGACACGTGTTCGGTCAGTCGGGGTCTCAAGTGCCCCACTATGTATGAGTGTGGGTATGTATTCACCCTGTTCAGGCTGGGTTCCCAGTTTGCACCCCGTGTTGGGTACGTGCTCTGTTTCGTCCCACGAATTCCAGGAGATGTGGCGTCAAAAACAAAAAAGTCTGTTTTTTTTTCCTTAGGGAGATCTTCCCCTACCTCGTGGTCGTGATTGGGCTCGAGAACGTCCTGGTCCTCACCAAGTCCGTGGTGTCGACCCCCGTGGACCTTGAGGTCAAACTTCGGATTGCTCAAGGTAATAAAAGTGAAATTGATAAGAGACGGGCTTTCAGAGAGACGAATTCTGAACGTAGTTCTGGATCTGTGTTCAGGCCTCAGCAGTGAGAGCTGGTCCATCATGAAGAACATGGCCACGGAGCTGGTCATCATCCTGATCGGATACTTCACCCTAGTCCCTGCCATTCAGGTAGTACTCGCTCTCCCTATAATCCGGTCAGGCCTGTTAGTGCTTTGTATAGTAGGTTGAGTGTATGGAGTAGTGATTGAGGACACGTGTCAGTGACATGTCTGCGAAGTTCGGAAAGTCGATCTTTGTGACGGCTGACGTGGTTCGGACGTGGTTTTATTGTTAAGCTCTCCTTAAGACACGATCAATCCAGTGTGACCTACTTGTTTTATCTGCTGAGCGGCAGATAAGGCCGCCCGATCCTGTTTACCCGCGCCGTCCTTGCACTCATGCCAGCTCTCTGTTTTAACCGCGCCCTAGGAGTTCTGCCTGTTCGCCGTGGTGGGACTAGTCTCGGACTTCTTCCTGCAGATGTTCTTCTTCACTACGGTGCTCTCCATAGACATCCGACGCATGGAGGTGAGGAGCTCTGTTAGCTAGGCACGATCAGGACCACCGGCGGTTCGTTCGCGACCATTGAATCAAGTGTGCCACCTGCACACGACATCTGCTGGTAATCAGCGGAACTGCATGTTTATCAAATCATCTGAAGCTCCGCCGTTCTGTCTCGTGCAGCTGGCCGACCTGAACAGGCGCCTCCCAGCTGAAGCGGGGATGCCCCCCGCTAAACCGGCGCCTCTGCGCCACAGAGAGGCCCCGCCCCCTCCTCGGCCGTCTCCTCACACGATCACGCTTCAGGCGCCGGCTTTCCGAAACCTCCGTCTGCCCAAGAGGCTGCGCGTGATCTACTTCCTGGCCCGCACTCGTCTGGCACAGCGCATCATCATGGTACAGTGTGTTTGACGTTGAAGGACGAACTTTTTACGAATAAACGTACAGACACGCCGCTCGAGACTGATTCGTTGTCCTCGCAGGTCGGTACGGTGATCTGGATCGGAATCCTGGTGTACACGGACCCCGCCGGCTTGAGGACCTACCTGGCCGCCCAGGTGTCAGAACAGAGCCCTCTAGGGGAGGCAGGCCTTCCCCCTCATCTGGCTCCTGTATTTCCGGGCGGAGACCCTACGAGCACCCTGAGCGTTCTCCCTGCTCCTGAACCCACGCCTTTACCCGAGAACCAGTCGCAGGGAGTGGACGGACCGGGACCTGTCCCGCCGGTCAGCCCTCAGATCACCTGGAGCTCAGAGGATGAGGAGGTCTGGAGGAGGCTGTCGTTCCGCTACTGGCCCTCGCTCTTCGGTTACTATAACATCACGCTGGCTAAGAGGTGAGCAGGAGTCCTTCAGGGATGGAATCACAAACACTGTAACGCCGGCTTATCCGTGTGTCTGTGTGTGTGTTATGTATCAGGTATATCAGCATCTTGCCCGTCATCCCCGTCACGCTGCACCTGAGTCCTCAGGAGGCCATCGAGACGCGTCACCCGCAGGATACCCAGCACGCCCCACGTGCCAACGCCAAGGCCCCTCAGCTCCAGACCGACCTCACGCTGTACAAGTCAGTGTTTCTCAAGGGCACGAGCTATTACCGAATAAACCTACGAAACGACAGTAAAGGGGTTTATTTGTCTGAAAAGATATTTAGATATTAATATTAAGATACTTAGATATTTATCTGGTTGATTAATGGCCAAAGCTAAATAAAGTTATCTAAAGGCCATCTCTGAATCCCGTTGATTTTGCAGTAAATGTGGGTAACGTTAAATACTCGCTCCCGAGTTAAGGATGCTTTGGAATGTGTAATCGTATCTGTATAACAGTTCAGAGCTGCATTTATTCTTCAGAATATACTTGCAGGACTTCCCTTGCTCTGTTTAGGAAGTGGTAAGGTGGATGTGGTTGTCTCGTGGTGAAACTGTCCTTGTAAACTTTCCCTGTAAAGGTCTCGTGTGAAAAGATGATTCACTTCAGCTCATGATTAGTGATCCAAATTTAAACGAGTCATATGCAAAATAAAAAAACTCGATCCCAAATTCCTGTACTCATCAGGCGTCATCAGGCCTCACGACCCAGACCTGGGTAAGTGGACGGAAAACCGGCGCGTCATCATTTGTAGATTAAAAAAATATGATGTTTTGTGTGTGCGTGTGTGTGTTAGGGTGGCCGCTCTGGGCCTGTTTGCGGGCGTCTTCCTCGTCCTCGTCCTCTTCTGTCTCTACCGCGTCCTCTGTCCTCGGAACTACGGACAGAATGGAGTCCAACACGGCCGGCGTCGCCGTGGCGACCTGCCCTGCGATGAATATGGCTACTCGCCTCCGGTCAGCGAGATCTCGCCGCTGTTACTGCGAGGCCACTGCATGGTACACACCTCAGGTCGTGTCCAGTTGTAATAAAACTCCCTTATGTCTGTGTGAGCCGACCGGTCTGGGTTTGTCTCTGTAGGATATCGAGTGTTTGGCGAGTGACGGAATGCTGCTGGCCAGCTGCTGCTTGGCGGGACAGATCCGCGTGTGGGACGCACAGACTGGAGACTGTCTCACCGTCATACCCAACAAAGGGTGCGTCAGTTATTTTTGTGAATGTTTTGAATGTTGATTGTTTGGTAGAGGATTCGTTGCTTTGTTATTAGTTAACGATATCGTCTTGTACTAAAGTAATCAATTATAAAACTGCCAGGGTTGACGCGGATTCAAAATATTGTTTTTCGAAATGACTACGCCTTAATTTTTATCTGAAAAAGCATGAAATTATGATCCAGAGAGCAGAGACGAACTCAGATAGTGAGAAAAGCCTAGGGTGACAGTGGCCAGGAAAGCTTTGTAAATGTTAGAATAGAAACCTTGGGAGGACCAGAACTGCTTGGGGGGCTTAGATGATATACGCAAGAATTAAACTAATAATTAATAAGGAGGTGACTTAAGTAAACGGGAGGCAGGTAAGAAGAATCAACACGGGCCCAAATTGAATCGTTGGCAGCATGGGGTTTGTGATAATGACAGTAGAACGATGTGCTGTTATTGGGCTTTCTCTTGGGATAGTCTGAGGCGGAGCAGCAGCAGCACGTGTTGGGATCACCGTGACGGCTGGGATCATTACGAGGCAGACTCCTCCCCAGGCTCAGAGCCTCGCAACATGTCTCCGCCCACCGCAGGCGGGTCGTACGGAAACGACTACCCGCTGCGTCGCCGGGCCACACCCGCACGCCCGCCCCTGTTTGGGGATCAGCCCGATCTGACGGCGCTCATCGACACCAACTTCAGCGAGCTGCCTTCATCCCAGACGTGTTCCGGGCCCGGGTTCGACTTTGGCGGCCTGGTGGAGAAAGCGTACCGGGAGCACGAGGCCACGTCACCTACGGTCACGCTGGCCACGCCCCTTCCGCCGACCCCTCCCACGCCGCCGGCCCCACCGCTCGAGAGGTTCCCGGCTACGACCGGAGAGTGGGAGAGCTCCGTCTGGTCCATGGAGCTGAGGGGAAACCTGATCGCTGCAGGCCGGAGCAACGGGAAGCTGGAGGTGAGGAATGTTGACGTTCAGTCCGATGGCGTGCCGGTGTGTTCGTAGGTTAAACGTCCAGGAATTTTGTCGTGCGAAAAGAGTGATATCGGGCATTAACGTGTCTAGTGTGTGCATGTAATATAAAAGCAGCGATGTGTGTTTTAGCTGTGGGAGGCTGCGGAAGGATCTCTAAGGTGCTGCAATGAAGATGGATCTTCTGGAATCACTGCCTTGGCTTTCCTCAACAACAGGTACGCTGATTATAGCTTCCATAAAACACTGCTGCATCCGTGCCCTGACTCCGGCGTGTCTGTTGCAGGATTGTGGCGGCTCGCTTAGATGGCTCGCTGGATTTCTTCACTGTGGACATCAGTAAGCCTCTGGGGCTGCCGCAGCACCGAGGTGTGTGATTACGAGTCCGGTTCCGAAAGGACAGATTCAGAGTTTTATGTCACGTTACAGACCGTGTGTGTGTGCGTTACAGGGCCGCCGGGCCGCGCCAGCCTGCCTCCCTCGCCCTGCTACAGCAGCGAGGACGCGATCAGCTGTCAGCTGACACGCTCGGTGCAGTGCGCTCACCAAAAACCCATCACCGTGCTCAAAGCTGCTGCTGGGCGAGTCGTCACGGGCAGCCAGGACCACACTGTTCGAGTAAAGAACACGCACCCTTGTCTTAATATACCTTAACCTCAGGAACCTAAAGCAAGTCTAAAGCAAGGCTCTTTTGGTTTTTCAAATAAAAGTGAGGACCGGAGGTGGTCAAAATTCCAGGTTTTCCAACCATCATAGGCCGACTGAGCCGTGGCACTAACCCAAATATCCACATATAACGAACACACTGATTGTTCCTGTCTAAGTCCGGGGCTGTTTGCGTTGCAGGTGTATCGTCTGGAGGATTCCTGCTGCCTCTTTACCCTGCAGGGCCACTCGGGTGGCATCACCGCCATTTACATAGACCAGGTGAGAACGGACCTGCTTTGCCTAACTTATGATTCTAGGGTTAACAGGACGCGCTTAGCCTGTTTGTGCCGCCTTGCTCTAGACGATGGTGTTGGCCAGCGGGGGCCAGGACGGCGCCATCTGCCTGTGGGACGTCCTGACGGGAAGCCGGGTGAGCCACGTATACGGTCACCGAGGCGATGTGACCTCTCTGGTTTGCACCACGTCCTGTGTGATCAGCAGCGGTTTGGATGACCTCATCTGCGTCTGGGACAGGAGCACCGGCATCAGGCTCTACTCCATACAGCAGGTCAGAGTTTTGCGGTGTATTGACAGAGTTTGTCTGTCGGCTTATCAACGTGAGGCATTGAGACAACTCATTACACACTTATTTCAGCTGTTTTTATCCTTTCAGTGGACTGTGTGTAACATTGCAATATATCACAATGTAATATGATATAATCGTATCGTGTAGCCCTTCCAGTGCCCGTCCCTAGGCTACACGAGCTCCAATATTTGCTCATTTACTTTCATAGTTCTTTCAAAAACCACCGGTGTGTTCCTCTGACTGTCCCGGCTTCAAACGAGCCGCTGATGTTCTAGCCATTCCTTTTTCCCTTGTCCATCCTTCAGGAGGTGGGCTGCGGTGCCAGTCTGGCGGTCATTTCGGAGAGTCTGTTGGTGACCGGAGGGAACGGCTGCGTTTCCTTCTGGGACCTGAACTATGGGGACCTGCTGCAGACGGTGTATCTGGGCCAGAACAGCGAGGGGCAGCACGTCCGGCAGCTCCTCGTGCTGGAGAACGCCGCCATCGTGTGCGACTTCGGCAACGAGCTGAGCCTCGTCTACGTCCCCTCTGTCCTGGAGAAGCTGGACTGAGAGACGCGGTGGATCCTGTTTGGGGGGGTCTCACGTCCTGTTTCTTCAGTAGAACAGAACGTAGCGGCTTGGACCGAAATAGCGTGCGTGTTTAAGTGTGGGTGGGTTTTTTGTTGGGGGGGGTTTGTACGTGTCAGTCATGGGGCTGGAACCGGGTATGATGTGCAAGTGTGTGTGTGTGTGTGTGTGTGTGTGTGTGTTTAGCGTTTTATGGACGTCTGTATCTGCTATTGGAGCTTTTTATATTTTTGCTAGAAGCAGACTTGAATTGGAACTCTGGAGTGGCGTCAGACCGGGACCTGTTGCCTCGCTGCCTGACATCAAGAGGGATTGGGAAAAAAGCGACGTGGTTTACATGTAGAAACACTGTGTGTGTGTGTGTGTGTGAATAGCTCTGAAGCTGTAACGTACAGGCGGATGTGTCCCTTTTGTAATATTTAAAGCGCGTTATTTATTAGTGATCATTTTTAACGGTTTGTAAGAAAAATGCTAACTCTTAAGTTAATGTCGGATTTTAATGTACCAGAAGACCTGAACTAATTTAAATTGTTATTCTGTAATATTGTTCCTTTGGACAGTAACCAGGTCAGGTTCTGTTTGTCATTGTTTTGGGCTTTGTTATAAATCAAGTACGGGCTTCTAATCGGTTCAACTGTGTGGAAAAGGCTGTTCCTGAGGATCTGGCCTCGAACTTTGCATGCGATGGACCAATCCAATCCTGGTGCGTTTGGAAGAGACTCGGCGGTGCTGGTGCGGGTTAGGATGAGGTCATGCGTGAACAGTGTCGATCTCTATCAAGAATCCTTGGGTGTGTGAAAAGAGCTATATAACTTAAACGCATCACTAGCGTCCCCTCTTGACCACAGACCCCCTGCTGGTGATGTAAAACAATTGTGTGTAATATTTACATATTCACGTTTTAACCCTGTGTGTTCCTACCGGAGCCAATTTCCGGGGGACGCAGGGTGCAGGAACCCCGGGTGGGATCCTAGTCTTTGACAGGGCTGGGTAGGTGTCTCTTTTTCCTCAGGCTTTGCGGTACACCTCGTGATAGTAGCACACGCCTATCTAGAAGGCAGAGTGTAACTGTGCATGTGAATTCCTTCCAGGACTCCGTCAGACTCTCAGCCAGTTTTAACCCTGATCAGAACCACCGAGGACGAGGATAGCAGATAGCAGACGCAAAACGAGGACACAGGTGTGTGCAGGGACCAGGAGGAGGCGCTCAGCAAGACTACAGGTAGAACAGTGACCAGGCCTAGATTAGGTCGCAAGGCTTGATGGCTTTATCAGCTGTTATCAGTAAGGTTAGCACTGTTTGAAACCGGGGTTTAGGAGGTGACGTTTGGAATGCATATTATCATCATATAGCCGTATAGTAAACCCAGCTTAAGCTTGTGTCTCCTCGTGAGATTACCTCCCCGGTTTTACTGGGGATTCACTAACAGACCGCTCCATCAGATCAAAATCTCGCTGGCAGATCCAGCCGTCTAAAATGTCCTGGTATTCCTGGATTTCCTTGTGTGTACACGTTTGGATATGCCCATTTCCCCTTGCCCACATTCCCCCTGGCGGACCACGAGCCAGCGAGTGCCTCCGTACCAATCGCGGCCCCCGAATGCATCTTTGCACGTCTGCAATGAGAAAACCAGTTCACTTTCCGCCGGTGTCTGGATGGAGACAGAGACGGAAACGGCGCTCCTATGTTTTGTCCCAAGTTCGACCCAGCGGCGTTGCATCGCAAGCAGCTGTCTGGAGGAGAGCCTCGTTTCTTTACGAATTGTCAAAGTTAGCACAGCTGTACAGTGAAAATGTCTGTATATAATGAGATTCTATTTTTACTCTACCATCACCATGACTGTCAAGCAGAAGGTGGGGTTTTAATCGGGTAGTAAAGTAGGTCCTAAGACCTCGGGCGCCGTCTCTCACCCTGCTGAGCCTCATACCGAAGGCCAGGAAGGTTGCACTGTAAATACAGCACAGATTGAACTAACACTGTTCTATTTTTAACACGGGAAGAGAACTAATTTGCAAATAAAACAGTTTTAATACTTTTAAAGATTTGCCTGCCGCCTTTTTTTTTGGAACGCCCCAATAATATCAAATGTGCGCAACCAGGATCGTCTTTGGATCAGTGTTTGCTCATCCTTCCTTTGTGTGTTTCGTCTTTAATCAGTAATAATTCATATTAAAACGTAGGCAGCTCCAGTTGTTAGGTAAGAGCTGTCTGCTGGAAACAGTAGTTTCTAAGGGCCTAGTTCAAATCCCAGGGATTATGCCAACCCGTCCTGAAAGGAGTGAAATCAAAATTCAAAATACTGTCGGCTCAACAGGTTTGTTTGGCCGTTTAGATTTATTTGTGGTTTGTGTGAGTCAAGTGGGCAGGCGTGATTTTTGAAGAGACAATTTTATATGTATAAAAATATATATAATTGTTCTCTAAGCTCTTTGTTCATTTTCACACTGGCCCAAACCTACATAAACCTTTTTCCAGTAACAACTTCAGTCTTTTCTCTTTCAACAGAAAACCAAAATGCTGTTTAACAATAATTAATTTGTTTGGAAAATCAGCCATGGACAGCAGACACATACATACACACGTGGAAAAAGTTGTTGGTACCCCTCAGTTAATGAAAGAAAAACCCACAATGGTAACAGGAATAACTTTAATCTGACAAAAGTAATAATAAAGACAAAGTCTATGAAAATGAACAAATGAAAGTCAGACTTTGCTTTTCAACCATGCTTCAACAGAATTATTTAAAAAAAATAAACTCATGAAACAGGCCTGGACAGAAATGATGGTACCCCTGAAAAATGTGACCAAAGGGACAAGGTGTGTTCACTAATTAGCATCACAGGTGTCTACAGTCTTGTAATCAGTCAGTGGGCCCATATACAGGGCTTCAGGTAGTCAGTGTGCTGTTTGGTGATGAGGTGTGTACCACACTCACCATGGACCAGGGAAGCAAAGGAAAGAGTTGTCTCAGGACAAATTATAGACAAGCATGTTAAAGCTAATGGCTATAAAACCATCTCCAAGCAGCTTGATGTTCCTGTGACTACAGTTTGCATATATTATTCAGAAATGTAAGCCCCTTGGGACTGTAGCCAACCTCCCTGGACGTGGACGCAGGAGGAAAGTTGATGACAAATCAAAGAGACGGATAATAGGAATGGTAACAAAAGAGCCAAGAAAAACTTATACAGAGATTAAAGGTGAACCTCAAGCTCAAGGAACATCAGTGTCAGATCGCACCATCCGTCCATGTTTGAGCCAAAGTGGACTTAATGGGAGCCGACCAAGGAGGACACCATTGTTGAAAACAAAACGTTAAAAAAAGCCAGACTGGAATTTGCCAAACTACATGTTGACAAGCCACAGAGCTTCTGGGAGAAGGTCCTATGGACAGATCAGACAAAAATGGAACTTTTTGGCCATTCACATCAGTTCTGTGTTCACAGACGGGAAAAAATGAAAGCATATCAAAAAAAGAAGACTGTCCCTACTGTGGAACATGGAGGAGGCTCTGTTTTTTATGTTCTGGGGCTGCTTTGCTGCATATGGCACAGGGTGTCCTTGAATCTGTGCAGGGAACAATGAAGTCTCAAGACTATCAAGGAATTCTAGAGAGAAATGTGCTGCCCAGTGTCAGAAAGCTTGGTCTCAGTCGCAGGTCATGGGTCTTGGAACAGGATAATGACCCAAAACACACATCTAAAACACCCAAGAATGGCTAAGAGGAAACACTGGACTATTCTGAAGTGGCCTTCTATGAGCCCTGACCTAAATCCTATTGAGCATCTTTGGAAGGAGCTGGAACGTGCCGTCTGGAAAAGGCTTCCTTCAAACCTGAGACAGCTGGAGCAGTTTGCTCATGAGGAGTGGGCCAAAATACCTGCTGAGAGGTGCAGAAGTCTCTTTGGCAGATACAGGAATCGTTTGATTGCAGTGATCAAAAGGTTGTGCAACAAAATATTAAGTTAAGGGTACCGTCATTTCTGTCCAGGCCTGTTTCGTGAGTTTATTTTTTTTAAATAATTCTGTTGAAGCATGGTTGAAAAGCAATGTCTGACTTTCATTTGTTCATTTTCATAGACTTTGTATTTATTATTACTTTTGTCAGATCAAAGTTACTTACCATTTTCTTTCACTAACTGAGGGGTACCAACAATATTGTCCACGTGTGTACAAAAAGGAGAGAGGTCTGTAATTTTCGTCATAGGTACACTTCAATTACGAGGAAAAAAAAAAAAAAAATATATATATATATATATATATATATATACACACACACACACACACACACACACACACACACACACACACACACACACACACACACACACACACGTTGCCATGTTGTCCAAGGAAAGGTAACACGGTTAATGTTTCAATGATGTTGAGTTTAATTAGGATGTATTTACAACAGGCAGAAAGAATCAACATATGATAAAGGGCTGATTCAGAAATAAGTTACATTACAATGTTACGTCAGTACAGAGCACGCCGAGCTAATGGTGCTAATAATAGATGAGTGTTCATTAGTAGGCAATCAAAAGTGACTTAAGGTAAGATCTAGATAAGGTGTCGGTTCCCATTCTCTTAACCCTGTACTTGTCCTGTAGGTGACCACGGACAAACCACACTAAGTGGAACAAGGGCAATCCAAAAAAAAAAAGTACACGTCGAAAAATAAACCCAAGGAATGTCGCGTTTAACAAGGATGGAAAGAGACTAAAACGGATCGACGCACAGTGACGTGGTCCCAGAGGTACGGGACATGGACAGGAATTCTTCCACTCCCATCTGCGGAGATCTGCGGCTTTAACGAGCGGCACCGGGAGTGCGGGACACTCCGAGACAGGATGCCTTAAAAGGACCGAAGTCAAGAGGAAGTCCAGTTAGTGTTTCATGTACAGATAGCATTTCAGGTCTTGTTGAGAGTCCAGAGGGGATCCAGGGCACTAAGCGGGTCATCACCTTTGGAGGGACCCTGCAGCCCCTGGCCTTCTTTTGGCTGGAAGAAGCTCTGCTTGTTGATGCGCTGTTTGCCTCGGCACGCGTCGTCCAGAGTGAAGGCCTCGGGAGTCAGCGAGGCCAGGAGGTCCAGAGACGACGTTACTGGAGGAGCTGCTTCAGGCAGAGCGTGGTCGTCTGACATCGACTGGGCTTGTACAGACGTGGACCCTGCAAAGCCATTACCCTGAAGGTCCGGGGGTGAAGGAGTGTACGTCTTTTCCGGAGACGAGCAGCTGGAAAGTGGGGGGCTCAGCGAGGCCGGGACTGAGTCGGAAGGCAAAGGATCCTGGAGGTCGTGTGCAGCCGCTGCTGGAGACTCCAAATCTGTAGCGGCAGGCGCCAGGACCTGATTCGGGTCCTGATCGGACTCGACACTGGGTGGCCGGATGCTCAGCTTGGCAACTGTGGCCTGGATGGAGCTGATGGGCATGTCGCCTCCCAGAACCAGGTCCTGGGCCTCGGGCTGCAAATACTGCTACGGAGAGAGTGAAAACTGGTTAGGGCTGGGTATCGGTCCAATCTGATACCGTTCTAGAACTTTATTAAGAAGTTCTTCAATAGTATCACAAGAGACAAAGAAAGCACAAGTGCATATTTAGGTATCTGTACTTATTTCTCAAACTTAGTACCATTTTATTTACTACATTTCAAATAAACAATCTGGACTTTTTACATACTGTGTTTTCAAATCAGGCTCGTTACTTGAGCTTTTATGAATCTATGTTTATTTATCTGTATTTATTTTCTTTTAGATTTAGGCAAGTCTAGTCAGATGGCAAATGGAAATCTAGGGTTATAATTGACACGCTGCAACTGGCACTCACCAAAAATGACGCCATCGCGAAGGTTCAGTGTCACGGATCTGTACCTCTTGCCCTTAAAAGGCGTCCTGTTTCAAAACTGAGGTTTTTTTTTTGTTTTTTTTAAAGGAAAAACTTTTATACTTCCACTTTTACCTATTAGTAGTAGTACTTAAGTGACTTAAGTAAAGAACTTCTGCCAGGTCTGACCAATGGTCACTTTCTATCCCGACCATCTCCCTCTGATAAATATAGTTATTTGGGACTTGACATCTGACTTCTGAGTCTGGAGCTCACTAAACCAAAAGCGACTCACCTTGACGGTTGTGTTGTTGGTCAGCTTTGGGCTCGGGGAGGTAATGATGCCACGACGCTGGAGTACCTGTTCGGCGTGTTTCAGGACCGCCTCGTAGCAGAATTTAAGGTGGAGCTGCACAAAAAGCAAGATGAGACAATTCGGTTTCTCACATCTGATCTCGGAAGACGATTTTAACCTTCAAAGAAAAGGCTTTCAGAGATGAATCTCCTCCACAATGCAGAAAAAAGTACGAAACGATACCTTCTCTTGTAGCATGTTCTTCCTCTGCTGTCTCATCTTCTTCACCAGCTGGGACAGATCAGGTATCCCATTGCCAGCCTCCAGCTCCTGTAGGGCTGCATACAACAGGCAGAAGGCTCCAGTACGGCCGACACCAGAGCTAAGAGTGATGGCAGAGGTTAATAAGGTTTTTAAAGGTTATTAAAATTCATTCTGAAGAGCAGTTCGAGCTCGGCGACACACCTGCAGTGCACCACAACAGGTGTGTGTAAAGGGCGCTGGAGAAGGTAATGTCCGTGGACTTCCTGAATGAAGCGAATGAGGTTACTTTTACTCTCCGGCAAGCCCCTGTTCAGAGAAGAGAGAGACCCGTGTAAAGACGATGAGATCATGAAGCGAGCCGTGCGACTTTAAAATGCGACGCTTACAGTTCAGGCCACGAGGTGTACTGCAGGTGAATGACCGTTCGCTTCAGACTCTGATCTCGGTATTGCAGTCCAATCATGCGCTCCACGTGGGTCGGCGTGTTCTTCAGGGTGGTCAAAGTGAGCGTGATCGGGCCTTGAGCGATCTGCTGCCCTCTTTCAGACGGAAAGTACCGCAAGACCTTTTGCTGTGAACCAAAGACAAGGTGTAACTTATCTTTTAACAGCTTATTAGGCGTCTCACGTGGCAAACCCTTACCTTTTCGAGTTCTTGCTCAGAAACGAGCATGACAATCAGGGACACTTTCTGCTCGTACACCATGAGCCAGAAGTCGGCAGCCGTTCCGGTAAGGGGCGCCTGTGTCGCGATAAGAAGCGGACAGTATGGCGACAGGTCCTCTATGAAGCTGGCGTTGATGTAGTCGTCTTTGCCCGAGCGCAGCACGACGCGATTGCAGTCGTAAGGCATGACGTCCTGATGCCTATTCTTCATGGTGTAACACCGGGCGATGGCGATGGACAGCTGATGGGAGTCCTTGTCCTGCTGATCCTGCAGCTCCTTCCATCGAGCGTCGAGTTCCGACAGACCCCCCTCGCCCGAGGGCCGTTCCAAAGACTGCACGGTCGACCGGAACCTTTCGAGCTCGGCCCGCAGCTGCAAGACCCTTTCCGGAGCCTGGTACGGGTCCCCCTGGATGAGTTTCACTCTCTCGGCTTTCTTGCGAAGCTGTTCATCTTGGGGGTCGGCCTTGGTGGGCAGCAGGACGTTGGCGGTGTCTTTGCTGCTGCCGTGCTGGCTCTCGGGGCTCGAGGACAGGAGATCATCGGTACTGGAGTTCTGGTGCTGAAACAGTGAGTTGGATGACGGCAAGTGGCCAGATGGGGGCAGGGGCGTTGGGGCGTTCTGAGGTACGGGTGTAACGGGTGTGAGAGCCGGAGAGGGCCTCTGAGCGACCATACCCAGCGAGGAAGGGCCTGGCGACGGAGAAGGTGAAGGGGCCCCGGATGCAGCTGAAGTCGAGGGGATCATCGCCTGAGGAAGTCCTGGAGGCGCTACTGACCCAGGGGGAACGGTCCCAGCGTGTGGGCCACTGTAGGTCGTCGGTACCCCCGGTGGTAGCTGTGGATGCTGAGGAACTGTAGGCTGGCGGGGAACCACAGGAATACCACCTGGATATCCCACAGGGGGAGGTGGCTGCTGGGCCAAATGAATAGGATGTTGGGGCATCTGTGGGGCCACCGAACAATGAGGTCCAGGAGGTAGTGAGGGCAGATGGGCAGGATGCTGCGCCGGGAACTGTGATGGCAGTGTGGTCATAGGTAGCTGAGGCTGGACGTGGAGCGGGACCCTTGGAGCGTTTGCGGGAAGTGCTGGTTGGTAAGGAGGGCGCATTTGTAGATGAGAGGGGTGCGAGGGTTGTTGGGAAACAGTGGGTATTGGTGTATGAGCGCTGTGGGGTAATGACTGGGAAACAGCGGGCATTTGTGGGTGAGAGGGATGAGGTAATGACTGGGAAACGTTGGGCACTGGTGGGCGAGATGGGTGCAACACTGGTTGGGGAGCTACAGGCATTCGTTGGTTACTGGGAGGAGACACTTGAGTAGAAGGTAGCATTTGTTGCGAGGGGGTTGGCATTTGCACATGGGCTGCAGAGGGTACCTGTCCAGAAAAGGGCATTTGTGGAGGTTGTGCCTGCTGACTGACTGACGGCATTTGCTGTTTCACGTTTGTTAAATGTGGCATCGAGACCGAAGGCATTGCCTGAGAGGACTGGGGTAGCTGCGGTTGCATGGCATGATGAGGCATCTGGGACTGACCAATGGCATTCCCAGGTTGGCAGCCAGGAACAAATGAAACCGGAGGGTACACTTGGTGAGGCTGCGGCATAGGCGCCGTCGTCGAGTGAATGCTGTACGGACGTTGCTGAGGGTTCGGTGGTCCAGGATGTCCCGGTTGAGCCATGTGGTGCGGGTATTGAGGCTGAGCCTGGGTTTGCTGTGGCGGCTGGGGCCCGGTTATGGGTGCGGGGACCTGTTGACCTGGCACAGGTTGGTAAAACGGCTGTGGCTGGCTCTGGCCATGAATCAGCTGATGAGGCTGCGGCTGTGGAGCATGCAGTCCTTGAGGTGGTCGACTCAAAGGGACACCGGGCTGCTGCAAATACTGAGGGGGCGGATTATAGAGAGAAGCGGGCAACGAGTGGCCAGGGGTGGGTGCGGGTATGGCTTGCTGCCCCGGCGCAGGGGTGTAACTGGAAATAGGCGTTTGCACACTGTCCACGGTTGTGGTGGACGGCCGGACGGGACCGGGTTCCCCCGGTACAGTCGGTCGCAAGGACGGATGATACCCAGGCATTGAGGGATGCCGAGAAACCTGAGGATTAGGCATCTGAGGAACCTGCTGCTGTGCCAGGGGACCTGGTGGCAGATTGGGGTTGAAGCCCTGCGTCGATGGAAGGGTTCCAAAGCGGGAGATTTGTGCCAGGAGTTCAGGAGGTGGGAGGTTGGGAGGAAAACGGGGCTGTGCATATAGACCTCCCCTGCCAGGTCCGGGCCAGCCCAGGCCTGGGCTAGGTGCGGCCCCGGGATGAAACGCCTCGGGCATCACAGGAAGAACAAACTCAGGAGGCAGGCTACGAAGGTCCTCGGGCAAATCTCCTCCCAATGCTAGGATGGCAGCATTGAGTTTGGCTATTTCAGGGTCTTCCAGGACAGACGAGTCCATATCCGGAATCTTCTTTTGTGCTGGTTTGGGGGCCGTGGGTCTTTGAGGAGCCTTTTTTTGAAGCACCCTGTAGGAGACAGTAAAGAAAAGTGGGATTATTCAGACATACTGGGGTTTGCCTCAACAAACGTCTACATATCGTGTTGTGTTTACAACGAATCATCGCAGAGGCTGCCCAGGAATTCATTGAACGGAACACCAGTCCATCTCAGGGCCCAGAACCTCCAGAAAGGTCTGGCCTCTCTTCTCGGACTCTGCCAGAAGGCCCACAATACATTATAACTAAGTAAAGCAGACCCTTTATAAGCCCTTCTCGGGATTTGAACCCAGGCGCTCAGGAACTGTTTCCTCTACCACGGAGCCACTGGAGCTGTTTTAACCTTAACCTACACCGAGGACGCTTCTTACTTCTCCAAAATTGCTTGTCTTTCTTCCTCCCTGCTCTTGCAGATGGTCTTGGCCTTCTCCAAGAGGCGAGACGCCTTGGTCTCCAAGTCTTCGTAAAACTCCTTTCCCTCTTGCGATTTCTTCATCAGGTCCTCGTAGGCTTCGTACGAGGAGACGAGCATCTGCACCGTACTGCTCCACCTGCAGAGTGAACGCGGAACAGGATGTGTGCAGCGCAGCTACCAACGTCTATTCAGTCTTCAGTATCTATCAACGTCTATTCAGTATTCAGTCTTACCTGTGTTCCGTCTCGGACAGGCTCTTGCGCACCGTGGCGTACTGGACATTCGCGTCCGTGAGCGCCTTCAGGATGTTCTCCTGGGCCGCTAGGTTCTGATCGATGTACACCTTGACCTGTTCATACTTCTTCAGCTGCTCCTCGAACAACCTCTGGGGAAACACAACCTCTGGTAAGGTGAAAGGTGGGCTGAGTTGTTCCATGCGAACAAGCCTTAACCCCGTACCTTCATATCGGCCCTCTCGGTGGTAACCAGGGCAGCTGTGATGTCGTCCTGCTGGATGAGCTCTCGCAGTTGCTTCTCAAGAGAGCTTCGCTGGTCTTTCATCTCTTGGACTTTACCCAGAATCCTTTTCATGCACTGGAGTCCGGCCATTTCATCTGGAAAATGACAAAAAGGAGCTTGTTTTGAGCAAGACGCACATGAAAGATATGGAGCCAACTCACTAGCCGACCAGCCAGGTTCGGGTCTTGGCAGCACTCCTGAGTTAGGGGAGGCCGCGTGGCGACACTGCGCCCCTTCCTAACCCCCTGCAGGGTACCTGTACACTTGGAGTGGCTCCGAGATACGATCGGTTAAACCAAGCTTTAAGGAATCCCGTCACACACCTTCGCTGAGCTGCGGTCTGGGCAGGGCCTCCCTCAGAGCGTCCAGTGGCCCTCCCAGCAGGCGCAGGTTGCTGATGTGCAGGTTCATGGCCCGGTGAAGCTCAGTGTTGGTGAAGCTCGCCTTCTCGTGGGCCTCCATGTATTTCTCGAGGTCTCGCCGAAGCTCGGCTACAGCAGCGGGTTGAGCTGGAACGGCCTGCTTTCCGGCCACTTCCTCCAGCCTGCGCTCGCCCACTTCATCCTCACCCAGCACCGACCGGATCTCCTTCAGCGAGGCCTCCACGTCCGTGAACACGCCCGACAGTACTGAGGAGCAAACAGAGTGTACGTCACTTCGATATTCCGTACATCACAGTCCAGGATCGCGTCCAGAACAAGCACCGACCCTGCATGGACTGTATGAGACTCTTGACCGTGTCGGGCCTCACGCTCAGCGCCGCGCACTTCTCCATGAGCACCGACGGAATGCTGTTGTACATCTCCAGGTTGTCCACAGAGTCCGGGTCCAGATTGAGAGAGTCCATGAACCGTCTGAGGAACAAAGCAGAGCGTCAGAAAGCATTCCAAAGCAAACAGCCGTTACTCGATGTGGGGTACTCACTCCAGGGTCTCCTGCTTGCTCTCGATTTTCACCATGACGTCTCGTAGCAGCTTGGCCTTTTCTTCACTGTGGAGGATTTAAAGCACAGGTTTCATTTATACACAGGCCGTCTACAACTAATGCCCACATAGAACAGTATCTTGGGTTCTGGAGCTTAATCATTGGTGGATAAAAACACAGTTCCAGTTACTGTCACCCATGCGGCTAAGGTACGGTTTAACAAACCCAACCTGTAGAGAGAGGAGGCCTCGTGAGCAGCCATGGGTACCAGCTTGGAGAATATATCCGGTCCTGTAACACTGGGATCTGTTGGATTCACAGGCAAGGCTTTAACCAGCGGTGCACCTGGGCAAGAATCAAAAAGGTGTGTCAAATTGACTCCATCCCGATCAGAACTGAATTGAATTGAAGGTTCAAGTCCCTTAACCTTCAATTTCTTGGATTGTTTCTTCTAAGACTGTATAAATCCTTATATAAAGTTGCTTTGGGTAAGCGAACTTTTTGATTATGTCATGTCAGGGTCACAATACAGCCGCAACACGTTCCCCTCAAACACACTCTTCATCGCACTGTTACCCGAAATACCTTTGACAGAGGGCAGCGTCTCCAGGGACGGCACCGACTCGTGGTAGATGAAATCGTTGTCTTTCTTAGCAGAGTTAAATCTGGGAAAAGAATGAATATTTTTAAGAACAGGTCCGCAGCGGCTAAACTGAAAGCGCAGAAAGTTTTTACTAACTTCCCCCCGATGACGTCCATGGTGAACCGCAGAGCCTCCTGCACGCTGTCCGGCTGACCTTTAGCCAGCTTTATCGCTTCGTTCAGTTTGTCTAGAGAGCTCTGAAGATAGGCCAGCTGTAAGGGAAAATAAAGGCCAGATTGTAGCCCAAACGTATCTCTCACACAGCAAACATAACAAAATATAGGCTTCCTTGCTATACAGTATCTGTAGAAAACAAGCATACCCTGTCAACATTGTTGCCTTAAACATGAATATAAATTAAATATTTTATTAGTGACATAATAAGCTTCAAAAATTCCCCAATATCTGTGTTTGGTCCCCAATCGGATGAACTGAGACCGAGAGATTAAATCCACTATCCATTTACAGTACCTACTTCAGCAGACTTGAGAGACAATTACATTTCTTAGTTCCCCATTTTCTAAAACCGCAAAGAAAGCAGGAACCTTACCCTTTCTCCATATTTCTGCTGCTCTTCTGCTTGCTTTCCCATGTGCAGCTGTGGAGACAGGGCTTAGTAAGTTGAACCGTATCGTAGGCATCAGTCGGCGACTATTTTTATCCGGGCAAAAATTCACTTTCAAACCCCACAGGTTTCTTCGCCGAATTATCATAATGTGAAAGTGTCGCGTTTGATCGGGACACTCACGTGGGCGACGGCGGCGAAATAGTAAATCTTCATCTGTACCAGCTTCTTCCAGTCTTTCTGGATCTTTCCGAGCATGGAGGCGGTGTCCGAGTTCTCCAGGGCACGACACGCCTCTTTATAATAGTCCACCACCTGCAGTGAAGACACCGGACCACACAGTCTATATACTGTACAATAACCACCGTCCTGCACAAGCCATCGGTGTCTCATATTCATCCGCCCAATACTTGACAGATCCGGAGTCTGGAAAACAGCTGATTTATTGAATTCATTTTTGAGAAATCCATCAGTTTAACTCACCTGAGCGCTGATCCGTGCAACGAGGAAACTCTTTCTGTTGTCCAGCATGGATTTCTCCAACAGACACTCCTGAGCCTGACCCTGCAAATATACAGCATATAAGGTTACACATATTCAGCTCCGGAAAGCAGGTTATGAACAGTTAGGGCTGAACACGTGAACATTACATTTCCTCAGATGTCATTTGACCTTAAACCAGATTAATATACATGAATAAGAAGAGTCTGATTCGCTAATATGGAGAGCTATTGTAATTGTGTGTGTGCAGGCGTACCAGCATCAGATTGATGTTAAGATTGAGAATCTGATGACTCATGTCCACGCTGTAGTTGTGGCTGAAGTGATCGCGCAGGTAGGAGAAGGCGCCGGCTGAACACTGGAAGTGTGTACACGACCACCTTCATGCCCTAAGCACAGAGGGGCTATTAAGTGTGCGTTCCTTAGATAAATACCCAATACAACACACAGCCTGGGATACCGAGTCAGAGCCTGCGTCATGAAAGCCAGGAGAAACCTGTCATTAGGGGTGTGGTGGGTATTTAACAACACAAACACTAAACAAACAAACGCTTGCGTGCTTTTAACTGCACAGCAGGCTTTCTTTCCGGGTACGTTACTACGTAAGTGCCATGTCTAGATGAGCGAGCAGATACTTGCCTCCTCTGACACTCGGTTGTCCATCGCCCCCAGCATCGAATGCAGCGCTCCTGCGGCGACAGAAGCACGATCGGAATCAGGAAGCGATTCACTTTCTGAAATCGACACAGCCTGCGTTTCTCACAACTCACCCAGATTGTAGAGAATGCAGGCCTGCTCGTAGCTTATGTCATCATGCGTGACCGTCTTCCCTGAGAATATCTCAGTCCTGTACAAAGAGACTATACTGAATATATCCTATGGGATTTCCGGCATAAAGTCGAAACTATCATAAGCCTGTAGTGTTATAGGCATGCCTGGAGATATCAGTGTGACATGTGACCTTGTATGGACTGAGCTCGAAGCAAACCGGCGCCCCCATTGCAGGGCATGCCGATTTTCAGAGATGGAGCTCTCCGGTATGATATGCGCCACAAATTTGCGACGTTGTAGCCCGTCCGCCTCAAGGTCTGACGTTCTTTGCGTGACGCTTCTGTCAGCTCGAACCATACCCATTCCCAGCCCATCCTGTCGAGACCAACAGGATCTTACCTCTTACCAGTGGAGCAAAGTGAGTGCGTTCAAACTCACCAGGAAACAGGGACCGCGGCCTCCTGCCCCGGACCGAGAGGCACGCGGCTCTGCAGGTAGTGCAGCTGCCCGAAGTATTTCCGGAGCGTGCTGCAGCCCTCGAAGTCCCTCGTCACGTTCACGGCACTCTGACAAGACAGTCGCAGATAAGAGGATGCAAACGATGGGGCGTAGCGCCGCTCGGGGCTCCGACACTCACCTGGCGCAACTGTTCCAGCTTCTTCAGCGGCTCGTTGTAATGGTCCGGGTCCTCGCCATAGTTTTTCAGGATGAACTAAGCAAAAGAGCCACGCAGACGTTGTTCGGACAGGACGTGCAATTTCGCAGAACATATTGTGGACGTTAAGTGGCACTGTGATAGTGGTACTAACGGAAAGGTTTTATTCGAGTATAAAAGCTGGAAAGACTTCAAAATAGTTTTGTTCCAGTCAAAAGATTTATACAAATTAAAGCCACAGCCTGTCCTGAAGCTCTTTTGTCTAAACTTTGTTTAATAAACTACAATGCTAATTAAAACCTCAGTCTTCTATTCTAACATCGGTGACGCCCCATTAATTTGTCAGGCTACGGCTGAGGCATTTCCCACCTACATTCCGTCAAATCCCGCCTTCTATTACACGATTGGCTAATCGTATCCCGCTACACGGTTTTGATTGGCTACCACTCCACACTCACAGTCAACTCGACGTTCACAGCCGAACGACGTCTGGAGTATCCAATCACAGGCCGATCCAATGTCCTACCAACCAATCGTGACAGACAAGGCGGGAGTCCTCAGAATACGGGTGGGAAAACAGTAAACGTTAGCTTAACATTAGCCTAGCACAGCGAAGAAAGACTGCGCAGATCAAACCACGCATTAAAAGCACGGCGTGACGTTCGTTTTCCTGCATAATCACGCACACAGTGTCTCTCTCACCTGTTTCACACTCGAGCTGAACTGAAACTCTCCAGCCTCCTTTAAATCCAACCAAATCATTGGCATCCGCGGCACCGCCTCCATTTTCAGCCAGCTACCGCGCTTCAGCCGGCCAAACGGACCTGCTATGAGCTATTTAAGCCCAGATACGATCAGGATCTAAAGTCTGATCTGCTCCTGATATTCTGTGTTTTTGTCATCTAAACGACTGTGTCATGTCTCAGGAAACTGCTGATGTTTCGGACATGACGTAACGCGTGTGGCGGGGTGTGGATTATGGGTAATGTAGTTAAGGTGACGCTGCATTCTGAAAAGTGGCCAGGCTGTGGACCTTACCGGTGCCACAAAGAACGGATTAATCAGATGGGTTTGCACGAGGAAGTTGGTTTTGATTACTTGGGTTAAAATACTGTACAAGTATTCATATATGTATATATGAATTGGCAGCTCGACAGATTAGCAGCTCAGAGCCTTAAGTACCAAGCCTGTGCTCATGACCCTGTATGTTCCAGACATAATATTGTTCGCATATTGATGCACATTTGTAAAGAACACAGTGTATCTGAGCAAAAACAGAACAAAACTGAAATAACACCTTGATTGGCACCACGTTGAGTGTCTGATTCCTACCCGGTACACTGCAGACCCATAACCACAACCCATATCAGGATGGAGTTTTTATTCAAGACAAATGACTGAATAACTCTGATTGAACACTAATTTGAAGTTTTACTATAAAAAAAAGCAGACAAAGTAAAAGTAACGCTAAACCAAGACACGAATTTTCCAAAAACTGCAGAAGTCAAGTTTTAAAGGCTTACTGGCACTGAATATACCCAATGCATTGACCACACTTTGCCGTTCCTCATAATGTCTTTGCACACTCACCCTATTTGAGTCTGAAAACTTCTTCTTTTCCTTTTTTCCAGGAACTACTTTTTTTTTTCTGTCTCTCACTTATTGCCAAATCATGAAACTTAAGCACAGCACACATCCACACATGTAGCACTTGCTGATCATGAGATGAAGATGCTGACCGTGGCAGCAGTACTGCTCACTTTCTCCGGTAATGAAATATAATCTTCTATCTGTTTTTTTTCCCTATCTAAGAACGTGTTTAGGGTTCAGTTTGGAATGGTTTGCAGATGCGTATGTTCTCGGTGTTTGGATTTATTGAACCAGTTGCTGATGTAGTAGTGAATTATTAAATTGTGGATAAATCAGAGTTGACTGAAGCCACATTTGTTGTATAATGTTAGAACATGTGCAATAATGGAACAGTTATACAAAAAACTTTCCCACTGAGGACATGAGAACCTACAGTGACTCTGTTTAGGGACCTAATAATATTCACTTATATTTTCTACGTTAAACATGTTCTTTCTTTTTATTTTCATGTTTTACTTCTGTGTATTTAACTAATACTACAGACTTATTCATTTCACTTATAACATCTAGGCTGCTCAAGGATGTCGAGTCCCTTTTTGACTTTTGATCCTCCCAAGGTTTCTTCCTTCTAACATTTAGGGAGTTTTTCTTTGCCGCTGTCGCTCTCGGTATTTGTAAAGCTGATCTGAGCCAAAGCTGCGTTGTAAAAAGCGCTATAGAAATAAGTTCGACTTGACTTTATATACACCTATATACATATACATTTACAGATACACGTTTCAATATATGCCTATAAATATGCAGACTTTTTCACCTGATTGTTCAAAGCCTGCCAACTTGCTACTTGGCTATGATGGTGTGTGCGCACTATCGAAAGTTACTGAACAGGACCTTTAAGGAAGTGAGCAATCGTTGCATCATGCTCTTTTATGCCTCTTTTCTTTTCTCCTTCACTGTTTTCGTGTTTGTGTTTTGCAGTGGTTCTCGCCGAGGACTCGGGATACAAGGTGACATTTGTCACCACGCAAATCTGTGCTGTCAGCGGGTTCAATGTCTCTATTCCTTGTAATTATTTCTATCCAGATCCTAAGGTGATAAGCATGTTTTGGTGCGATTTTAATTTAAACCCGGACAGGAACTGTATTGTTCCACCATATGTTTACAGTAGCGAATTAAACAACACCTCAAACTTCGTGTACACTGGAGACAACGTATCAGACTGCAGTCTGGTAATCCGTAATGTAGAGTCCAATTACTCTAGACAGTACAAATTCAGATTCTTAACCAATAGGGAGAAATTTACCAGTCCCAGTCCAGTGGATCTTCAAGTGAAAGGTAAATTTAATCCGTTGAACCCAGTCCTCTCCTTCACTTGTGATTGCTTTGAGAATCCACTACCAAGAAATGTTTCTTATTCCGTCTAGCAAACTAAAGAAACCTAACTGAGCTGTATTTATAGTTTTTTTTTTATCTAGGATGCATTATCTAAACCGGAACGATTTTCTTTATGAGACATGCAAGAAGCGTGAAGTTGCAAAATCAGCCAGTTACCACTTGGAGGTGTGAGATTTCAAAGCGGCATGAGCCAACTAATGAACCCAGGAACACGCTACAATTGCGGGTGCTTTCTGCAAAACTTGGAAATGAGTAATCGTTCAAAGAGAACGGTCTCAAAACTCGTAACAAACGTGGGCAAACAGCGTCAGGCATCATGGTAAAAAGAGTAGCTGCAAAATTCCTCCAGAGAACAGCCACAGAATTAATGAGCCAGTGACAATTTAGCTAGTCAACAAAAACTGTATAGTTCAGGAAAGCCTTCTGTGTCATAGGTACACCAAATGTGTAAAGAGGCTACCATTGGTGTTAGCAAACGCTTGACATGAACCACTGAGCAAGGAAAAAATTCATGCGGTCTGGCGACTGTTTCCTGCATCGGAACGGATTTATGTGTGGAGGAAGTGTTTAAATGTCTTCTCCGAAGTGTTAAGCACAGTGGCAAGAGAAGCAAAGTTGCTTTGCATGGCAGCAAATAGGAGTTTCTTTAAAGGAGCAGTCTATAGTGCCAACTCTGGTTCCTGATGATAATATTCGCCATCCATACTGCTTAAATCATCCAATATTTATTGGACAAACATCAAGAAGAAGTCAACTTGCTTCCATGGCCGCCTTAATAACCAGACTTTGGACCTTTGGAAGTTCTGGAGGGCAGAATGTGAAGTGAAAGAATTAAGGATATAAGCTGTTCTGGAGGCAAAGGGTGATGCAATTCGTGTTCGGTACTCTACTGTAAGGTCGCATGCTGGAAACACAAAGCAGAAATGACACAGTTCTTGGTAGTGGATTCCGGCTTTTGGAGCCTCGCTCTATTGTTTCGCTCCTGACGTCTTGCTCTCTGCTATAGACATAGCGGTGTCTGTGATCAATCTGAGTGGAAATGGAACCCTAAACAAAGGAGACTCTGTAAATCTGACATGCCAACTCGACTGCAATCAGAGTTCCCCTTTGTTCGTGTGGTCTAAAGACAACAAGCTCTTACACTCAGGACCCGTCCTTCACCTTCCCGATCTAACCTGGAGGGATTCTGGGACTTACACCTGCACTTGGAAGAGCAACTACACCACGGGATTCAAGTCGATCAACCTGCAAGTCGGGGGTGAGTCGATCCGCTCTGAGGTTTGCGTATCAGAGACGTGCCCTGTCGCTCCTGTAGGAACTCCTGCAAATGTTTGAATTTTTTTCCACAGGTGACATCTGGTCAGTCGTGAACCTTTCCTTGCTGATAGTCGGACTGATTTTGGTCGTAGTAATCGTAGCAGCTGTAATTCACCACAAAAGGTAAGACTCGGCAAACGTGCACGGATCCAGAGACCTGGGTTCATGTACATTTACAGAACTGGTCATTAATGACGACCTTTCCTTAAACAGCAGATGAGCTGAGCCTTACCGAGGGTTAAGGGTCCGAAGATCTTGTCCAAAGCACAGGGACGAATTCCAGTGGACTTAAAGAGTGTCCACATGAGACTTTAGTTACCCCTGTCCCACTGCTTTTTTGGACTGACTGGCAGACAGGAGAAAAAGCTCCATCTATCCAAGATTACTTGTTATGTAGGGCTTATTCCTTAACTTGGAGACTTGTCCTTAAGACCATCCAGGACCTCCATGTTACTGGCCTGATCGTGATTCGTTTTCCTTTTTAAACCCCTCTTATGTGGTCAGAATCATAAGTGGATGCGCTCTGCAAGCGCCACTCCCTCAGACACGGACGATTATCGTACAATTGTGCTGTGTGACCAGCCGGAAAACGAAGACACTAAGACTCACAGCCAGGTTTCCGCCTTGGTGGGCTAAGCGAAGGATTTGAACACAAATAGTGATCTTGCAAACGTTTAAACCTTAGTCATTCCAGTTCCATATTCATTTGGCTGTATGTGTGCTCTAAAAAAATGGGACGTCTACTTACTGTTTGTTTCTGCTTCCTTTAGGAAGAAGGTCAAAGCTCCAGAAGCAAACAGTGGGAAAGGTGAAAAGAGAATGCAGGTACAATCAATCAGTTTCACCAGTAGCTACATTTTCTTCATTTAAAATGTCGGTGTTAATATTGATATCATGGTCTGATTTAGTTTTAGATGAAACTTTGCTTTATTTCGTCACTTCATCATAAGATTTAGTCTGGTTTTAGTTACAAAGGCGACTTTCTTCCATGTTTGAACTCAGACTTGGGTGAGTGTTTCATAATCATGAGTCTTTTAGACCACGTTTTGTCCTCATTAAGTTTGGAATGCTTTCAGGCTAAATGCAGATTGACTTTTTGTTTTGTTTTGGGATTGAAGTGGTTTATCACCAACCAAAATAACACCGCTTGAGTCGAAACCTACCAAACAGCGGCGTGGTACTAAGCCAGGCATGTTGTAGTATTGATGTGTGAGAAGTCTGTGTTTATCTGCGTGTACATTTATTTTCGAAAACCCTGTGCTGTCATGTTTTAAGTATCGTGCACGTCTTCCACCTGTGTAAGGTCTGCAATTTTGGCTCCTTACAGGCGGCTAGATTACAATATATAACAGGGCGTCAGTTATATAGTGGACTATTATAAACACTGCACCGATTTGGGCTTTCATTGTTCTAAATAATACAGAATACAGTCCAATCCCCAAACAACCAGCGCCCGACACCCATAGTCTAAAGAACACTGTCACTTCTGCAAATATAACATTCCGGATATAACGGCTTGCTTATAGGTTCGAGAAGACAAATGTGCAAAGCCACAACCAAGCCAACTTCGTCAAGTCAGCGAAGAAGAGGAGATAATATACGCATCTGTGTCCCATCCAACCCCAACAGACCCACCAAAAGTAAGAACTGCTACTGCATGAATACTGATCTGATATTAGATGTTGTGGTTTGGTCATAAACCCAAACCACCTCAGAGAGAATGTGAAGGAGTTAATAATATGGCACAGGAAGCAGGGATAACCGCACGAGGCGCCGGAATCCGGCAACACAAAGGAAACTGCACTTTGCCGAGCATGCTTCCGAAAAGAACAAAAGCACAGGAGGTGCGGAATACAAAGACGAATGCGCAAGCAAGGGGCTTAAGTTCAAGGGAGAATAAAAACAGAACAGGGACTAGATGACAAAAGCTGAACAGGGTGTTCAGGAAGAGGAGGGTTGCAAATACTGAGCCTTGGCTTATATGCATCACTGATGAGAGGAAATCAGCACCAGGTTGTTAGTATTCCGGGCAAATCAGGCCATTTCCATTGCTTCACAGTGCCAGAAATGTATTTTGCCAAAGAGTTGTGCTCATTATTGCTCAGTATGTCCCTCCACCAACCTTGCCCCTTCTTCCCACAGCGCACCCTGGTGCCATCGGTACACTACAGCATCCCCATACAGCATTGATAAGTACAGTGTATAATATGGCGTACGGATTAGTGATGGGAATTCCGGCTCTTTTCAGAGAGCCGGCTCTTTTGGCTCGGCTCACTAAGAAGAGCCGGCTCTTTCGGATCCAAAGTGTCTCTCTAAATCGGCTCACAATCAGGAACCGGCTCCCGTCGTTCATTTCAAAGAGCCGGCTCTTAGAGCCGGATCGGTCGCGACCGACACATCACTAGTACGGATGGCATTAAGTGCGATTCACAGAACGGTTCGTGGACATTAAGCGACGTGTGCCTGTGCCATAATGGATTTCGTAGTAAATAATATCGTATCCTATACTATATTGTGTTCATACGTCTATAAATTCAATGCTCTACTGTCCATAATGAATTCCCGTGTCATTACAGGCCAGTCCCGCCCAAGCAGCAGGAAGACAGCGAGTCTGTTATCTATGGTGCCGTGAAAGTGAAGTGATCAGGTTTTTACACCTCACGCACCTGGAGGCCAAATGTGTTTCCTCAGTCACCATCTTGAAACCTGCGAATCTTCCGATGCGTGTAAGCACATTTGTTTGTGTCACGTTCCTTACGTTCAGCGCTTAATACGTTCCGAACTTGTTTGTGGATCGTATTTGTAATTTTGCACCTGGTCGTTGTGCATATAAAGACTCATTCGTGGAGGAACTTCGACTTTGTTGAAATTCTGATGTAGAACCTCTTGAGAAACAGGATATTTCAAGTAGAACTCTGAAACTGCAGGAAGATTAAAAAAAAAAAAAAAAAGAAGAAATGGTTACGATGTAAAGTAGTCTAGTGCTCAAACGTGGCTGTTTTACTTGATCACTAAAATGCATGCTCGTTAAAACTCGTCTGTTAAGAAACCACTAGGGGGCGGTACATGGCAATCTTTGTAAAGTGTCTATTGTTACTTTGTCGTTATAATTGTACAGTATTTTAATATTTTAAGATATTTGTAATATAAAATATTGGTTTTATAATAATAATAATATTAATAATCTCAATAAAATGTATGTTTACCTCAACCAACATTTCTGTCACTTCACTCATATCAGGTAAATCAGAGCTGCTAATAGAGGGTATTATTTGGGGAGATGGAAGGGACTCATGAGGAGAACATACCAAACCCCACCCAGATCCCAATTGGACTTGAACCCTGCAGCTGGTTGCATCAAGCTGTTTAAACCATTCTTAGTCTAAACTACTACAATGATACACTTTCTTTCTCTCTCTCTCTCTCTCTCTCTCTCTCTCTCTATATCTCTTTATCAGCTCCATAATTCTTAAATTGCTTCTAAAATTGTGCAAAGCTCTTTACGTTGCACTTGCGTCTAAAGTAAATTCCTTCACCTGACCTCTGTCTGTCTTCTGTTTGTCCTTCTATCTTGCTTTCATTTATGATATCATTATGATAGTCGCTATTAGAGACACAAATTCTGTCTCAGACTCAACTTTACTTTAGACTCGACTTGGAAACACAAGCTAGAGGCTCCACACTCGAGTCGAGACTTGATTCAGACTCACACAGCAAAAACAGGAGACTCGACTCGGACTTTCATAGCAGAGACTGGAGGCTTGACTTGGACTCGCATGGTAGAATTTCAATTTGGAATCAAGCTACAGACTCGGGACATGACTCAGACTCATAGCCTCGAATAGTGGCTTGTAAGTGTACTTGGACTTGGATACTATGCACTGAAGACAAATCTATAGGCTGGAGCTTCGGCTTGGGCTTACATACTACAGACTTTGAGGCACAACTTGGAAACGCAAGCTAGAGACTCCACAATCGACTTGGACTCTGACACTAGAGGGTCATGAGTCGACTCAGACTCACAAAGCAGAGACATGAGACCCGCCTTGGATTTGCAGTGCAAAGCTTCGACTTGATGTGTATTGCCTTGACTTGTATTGAGACTCGACTTGTACTTGCACTATACAGACTTGCTGGAGACTCCACTCTCGACTTGGACTCAGATGCTAGAGGGTCAAGACTTGATCCAGACTCGCACAGCAAAAACAGGAGACTCGACTCAGACTTGCACAGACAAGTAGAGCTTCAATTTGGACTAGAGACTTGAGACACGACTCAGACTCCTATAGCCGAGCCTCAACTTAAGTCAACCTGGACTTGAATAATACCTACTGGAGAAACGACTTGGATTTGCATGCTGTAGGCTCGTCTCAGACTCCCACATCAGAGCCTCAGCTCTGGGCTGAACGCTGACTACGGGCTGAATGCAAGGACAGAATAGTTACCTCTCATTGTCTTATTATTTTTTGATTGGATTCCCGTCTTGTTTCTCCTCAGCCCTTTCCTCTCGCCTCAGGCTCACTCTTGTTCCGTTGTGCCATCTGTTGTTCGAGTGTAATTGGTGTCTGACGTGTTTAATTTGTACCTTAATGAGACCACAGGCTCTTATCCTGTCTTACTTCATTACTGAATCACGTCACTGTGCAGGTCACGAGAAAAACAGGGCTGGATGCTGGATGCACGGCCCTAAAAGAATTTAATCGTGCTATTACGATACAGCCCATAAAGGATCCACTTTATTAGAAACCTTTATTAGAGAGGAAGATCCTCACTGATCATGTCGTTTGGTTTGGTAATGTGGGAATTTTTCTCCAAATTAAATCTTTTCGCCATTAGCCGTTACGATCCTCTACACAAAACAAAGGTTTGTGAGCTGAATTACAGCCTCTGTCAGAGAGAGCACTGTTTACTTTTCCTACCGCCAAATTGCCAGGTTCTGCCGGGGCCTCTGCCAGCTTCTGTCTTCTGTTAACGTGAGCCATTAGCGTGTTTAGGCTTGGTTTACGAGTTTATCCCGAGGGAAGAGCGCCCGATAACATGATTCCGCTTGCGCTATAAAGCGATCCGTGAATGAACAATTTGTGCGCTCGTCCTAAATCGTTTGGGAAAAATGTTAAATCAGAGGTTTATTCCAAACAGACGCGTAAAACCGTCAATTATATAACAAAGACGCTTAGATAAACATGCTAAAACTATAATCTGTTAAATTGACTATATACACATAAAGCGCTACTCTAAACATCTTGGGAAAAGGATGTTTTGGATGGATGTCCTCTCTCAGAGCCAGGTTTTTCTCAAAAGTGGTGGAACCATGTTGCAATTTGTCCGACGCTTATCACTCCGGTGAAACCCTCCGCTTAAGGATCATGAAACGTTCATGTAAAATTGATGACGATTCAGAAACTCAATGCGTTTTGGCTTGACCAAGATGAGCTGCTGAAGTGCAAACTGAACGTCAGACTGGGGAAGAAATGTGATTTAAGTGGCTTTGAACGTGGCATGTTGGCTGGTCTGGGTGTACAGCTCATCTGCTTTCGTTTTCACACACACAGCGCCATCTCCAGGGCTGAAGGGGGGCGGTCTGAAAATATCGAGAATTTGACGTACACCGCACGAAAGCATGGATTCATCCTGACCAACGGTTCAGGCTGCTGGTGGTGATGTAAATGGTATGGAGGGTATTTTCTTGGCACTTTGAGCCCCTCAATACCAATTGAGCGTTGTTTAAACCCCACAGCCTACCTGAGTATTGTTGCCGACCATGTTCGCCCCTTTATGAGCACAGTAACCATCAGTAACCAGCTCGAATCACTTCAGTCCGGCTTGAAATGTGTACTCAAACGGCCTCCAGATCTCAATCCCGCAGAGCACCCCCTAGGGATGTGTTGGATGGGAGATTCGCATAATGGATGCGCAGCCGACAAATCTGCAGCGACTGCATGATGCTGTCACCGTGTCAACACGGACTAAAATCTCTAAGGAATGTTTCCTTGTTGAGGCGAAGCCACAAATGCGAAAGGGAGTCCAACCCAGTCCTGACAAGGTGTACCTAATGAAGTGTATCTAAGGCACGACATCGATTTTTCATCTTTCGTGTCACTTTGATTTGGTTCATCTTGTTGTCAGAGTAATATCAGAGTAGCTATTTTCTTAATCTCTGTTTCGTTCGACTCGTCTCGTCAACGACTAATCTAGTTCTACATCGGTGTGTACAAGAGTCTGTGCGGAGATGCTGCGGATTAGCCCGGGTGCCTCCTCCATTCTGTGGTAGCCTCGGCGCTCACCTGTGACCTCGGTGGCTCCTGGGGGAATCCGGATTTATTACATAACCATGCCAAATCCCTTCAGCATCCCGAGTGCATCCGCGGGGCTCTCGAGCAGGTATTATGGGACTGCGGGCTAAATTAGTTTTCAATCCAAGCTCGGAGGGGTCCTGACCTCAATAGCTCAGTTTTTGTTCGCGTCAGCCATCGAACACGCGAGAGCCCGGAGAGGGATGTGCAGTGGGGTTACTTCAGGCAAATACTTATTAAAGATCTGGATTAATTCCTCAATAAGCAGCAGTCTAATGAGCGTTTGAGTGTCCTTCGCAGTAAGTTATGCTCTGGGTGTGATCCTAGGACGCACGATCCTCTATGGAAAGCCAACAGTATGGACTTTACATGCACTTCTTGAATGAAGAAGAGATGATGTTTAAAGAATAACTGAGGTTCTTTAAGACTTAGGCACTTGCGAGGACTTTTTCTTGCAGCTTTTATTTGCTCCATTCATAAATTTGAACTCAAACTCAAACCCATCGCTAATAAGAAATCCCGAGACGTGACTTTCTCCACACCGAGAAGTGTGCCGAAAGTTTTTTTTTAAGATTTCACGGAGCCACTTTGATCTAAATATTCCCCTAACAATAAGCGCCAGCGCTATAAATATTTCACGGAGCCCACAGTAACACGCGGCGATTGTTAAAACTCCCAGGCAGGGGCACGTCTGTCTCCCGCTGCGACTTATCGACATGTAGGCCAAGATAACAGTCCTGGCTGCTTTCATGCAGTAAGCTGCAGGCCTTGTTTGACCTCTGTTGAATCGCTTACCAGGGGCGAGTCGTTAGAGCGGCCCCGACTCCTTTCATGGTGCTAAGTTGATTCGAACGCGGCGAGAAGATTAAAGCGAGTGTAACGGTGGAGACGCGAAGCTGTGATCCTCTCCTGACCTGTCAAATCTATAATGCAGGGAGCAGAACGTGTAGCTCGGACGAGGCTAAAATTTGAAAGTCCCGGCATAGGATTTCTAGGAGCAGAGGATTCTGAGGTGCTATAGATCCATTCTGCAGGTGTTCTGTATTTCTGCATAAATATGACCTAAAACATCATCAGATTTTCACACCAGTCCTAAAAGTAGATCAAGAGAACCCAGTTAAACAAATGAGACAATATATATATATATATATATATATATATATATATATATATATATATATATATATATATATATATTTTAGCCCATTCCTCCGTACAGAACAAGCTTCAGCTCTGGGATGTTGGTGGGTTTCCTCACATTAACGGGGTGCTCACTTCAGGTCCTTCCACAAACATTTTGATCGGATTAAGGTCAGGACTTTGGACTTGGCCATTCCAAAACATGAACTTTATTCTTCTGTAACCATCCCTTTGGTAAGAACGACTTGTGTGCTTAGGGTCGTTGTCTTGCTGCATGACCCACCTTCTCTTGAGATTCAGTTCATGGACAGATGTCCCTGACATTTTCCTTTAGTATTTCTCTGATATAATTCAGAATTCATTGTTTCCATCAATGGATGGCAAGCCGTCCTGGCCCAGATGCAGCAAAACAGGCCCAAACCATGATACTACCACCACCATGTTTCACAGATGGGATAAGGTTCTGATGCTGGAATGCAGTGTTTTCCTTTCTCCAAACATAACGCTTTTTTTCTTTTAATCTATTTTGATTTCATGCATTCACAAATCATTCTTCCAATATTTCCAATTCTTTCTGGCTTGTCCATGTGATTTTTAGCAAAACTGCAGACGAGCATTGGCAATGTTCATTTTGGAGAGCAGTGGCTTTCTCCTTGCAACCCCTGCCATGTACACCATTGTTGTTCAGTGTGTTCGGCCACTTAATGTCGATGTGCATACTTCACATTTTATTCGAACTTTGACTCCATGACTTTAGTTCGCTCTTAGATTTATCATCTACGCCGCCCTAGGAGGTTGGGTCCCTTTTTGAGACTTGGTCCTCCCAAGGTTTCTTCCTATAACACTCAATGAGTTTTTCCTTGCCACTGTCGCCCTAGGCTTGCTCAATTTGGGATTGGACGTAGGTATTAGGAGATAATCTAAACTTGTAAAGTTGCTTTGAGACAATGCTCCATTGTAAAAAGCGCTATATAAATAAATATGACTTGACTTGACTTGATGGTGGACGGAGTAAACCCATGCAGACTTGGTGAGAACATACAAACTCCAGTCAGGCTTGTAAGGAGCTGTGAGGTGACCATGCTAACCACTCAACAGCGATGATAAACAGCGATCGAGAAACAGACGGATAATGACAAAAACTGTTGATCCACAACTGATTCCTGTCTGTCGGAATTCAGTGACAGGCGCCGGTCCATCACAGGGTTTGGTATACACTCGACCCTGGATTTGAACCCAGGTCACACAAATTGCTGTTTCAAGCAACACTGAATCACTGGATGTTGTTTATTTACAAGTACATTTTAAAATACCTACGATTTACCATATGCAAAAGTTTGTGGACGCTCTCAGACGATTCCGTACATACACACAACACACTCAGAAAGAGCGCCTTAAGACGGATTACTGCGTACAAAACGGTTCTCGAACGCTCAGCATGCATGACGGCCCTCACATACCTAACCTCGCAAAGCTCGACATTCAAAGACGCCCTAATCCTGCGCCTCATTGTTTCCCGTCCTCCGGCTCTGTGCCTTTTTGAATTCACATGCCTCTCTTGGCTGCGATGAGACCGAAGTTTTGCTGAGTGCCTCGGCCTGTGTTCGGGCGGGAACGGGGCCGAGGAGCTCGAATGCGAAAGCAGGTATTAAACGAGCCTGTTTGTGTTGATATTCTGCTCGGTTCCAGAGTCCAGAGTATCGTCTAATGTCAGAGGTGTACAAGTGCTGCATGAGTGTAGCCTCGTGTTTGTGTGTGTGAGGAACTAGCCTGAGAGGGTCAAGTCAAGTCAAGTCAGATTTATTTATATAGCGCTGTTTACAATGGAGCATTGTCTCAAAGCAACGTTACAAGTTTAGATTATCTCCTAATAACTACGTCCAATCCCAAATTGAGCAAGCCTAGGGCGACAGTGGCAAGGAAAAACTCCCTAGTTCTAGGAAGAAACCTAGGGACTGTGGTAGCCTAGCGGTTAAGGTACTGGACTATGGACCAGAAGGTCCAGGGTTCAAATCCCACCTCTGCCAAGCTGCCACTGTTGGGTCCCTTAACCCACAACTGCTTGGATTGTAAGACTGCATCAATTGTAAGTCGCTCTGGATAAGGGCGTCTGCTAAATGCTGTAAATGTAAATGTAAATGTTGGGAGGACCAAGACTCAAAAAGGGACCCAACCTCCTTGAGCGGCGTAGATGATAAATCTAAGAGCGAAACTAAAGTCATGGAGTCAAAGTTAAAATAAAATGTGAAGTATGCACATCGACATTAAGAGGCCCGGGTATGATGGGGCTGGAGCTGATGACGGAAGCAGCTTGACTGGAGCTCCATCAGATGAACATCATGTGTGGGGCTGGAACTGCCGGACACAGCTCGGGAGAGAAAACAGAAAATGTAATTAGTTATTGATTAAGAGCACAGTGTCTATTAACAATCACTGATGCCATGTCAATCACTGATGCCGTGTGTAGCATGAGACCCGGCAGCATTAGCTATAGCAGCATAGCTAGAAAGAGGAGAACTGGTAGGAAACACAGCCAAGAGGGAATCACATGAGACATTGGCAACCCCACGGGAGGCAGAAGACAGCAACCCAACGTCTCTGATCCACCATAAGACTCTTTGACTATGAACTCCCAGCTCTGCCCTTTGTCTAACACAAGGATGCATGAGTCAAGATCACGAGGACCGAAGCCCAGTTCAGCCAGACCACCCACTCGACACTCCCGGCTAACGACAAAGGCAGGCAGGCCAGACATGACTCCAGACTCCGGCCCCAGTGACCCAAGCCATGCATCCCGGTCTAAATCTAGTCAAAAGCCTGTGTAAATAGGTATGTCTTTAGCCTAGACTTAAAACTTTGGAGGGGTGTCTGAATCTCGAACGAAAGTGGGAAGTTTATTGCACAGTTGGGGGGCCATGTATGAGAAAGCCTTTCCCCCCGGCTGTGACTTTTTTTAATTCTAGAAACTAAAAGAAGTCCTGCACCCTGCGAACGAAGTAGACGAGTTGGATTGTAAAACTCTAAGAGGTCACTCAGATAATGTGGGGCCAGGCCATGTAGAAGCTTTATAAGTTTATAAGAAGTATTTTTGTAATCAATGCGGAACTTGACTGGTAACCAGTGCAGTGATGATAGAACAGGAGTGATATGATCAAATTTTCTAGTTCGAGTTAGCACTCGGGCAGCTGCATTCTGAACTAACTGAAGTTTTATTTATAGATTTACTAGAGCATCTAGTAAGTAAGGCGTTACAGTAATCCAACCTTGAGGTTATAAACGCATGAACAAGTTTTTCTGCATCATTAAAAGAGAGGATATTTTCTAAGTTTAGCGATATTACGTAATTGAAAGAAAGCAATTCGAGTGATGCTGCTAATGTGCGCATCAAAGGAGAGATCTGAATCAAATGTGACCCCTAAGTTTTTTACAGACGGACTGGGCAATACTGGACAGCCATCTAGATTTAGGGTAGATGTAGCCAACCTGTCTCTCACAGCCTTGGGTCCCACTAATAGAACCTCAGTTTGATCTGAGTTAAGTAAGAGAAAATTAAATAACATCCAGAGGGTATTCCTGTTATAGGGTACATGTGTTGTATTAAACAAAAATACGAGTCATTTATAGAAATAATTTTATGCTGTATTAGAGTGTAAACAATAGAAAATGTCCGATTTTAAGCTGCTTAACAGTACATTACAGCATTACAGAGCCATGCCATGAAGCTAGCATAACAAGATATTTAAGCAAGTTAAGCAACCTGTATGGAAACAATCATTTACTGCCGCACAAGCCTGTAGGTCAGAACATGATTGACGTTCTGATTTTTCTTGGCATTTGCAAATATCACAAAAATGCCTATATCACAAAGCTAGCCCATCAAATCCAGCTTTTTCAAGATGGCTTTGTTAAAGTAAGCTTTTACAAACAGTTTTATTCTACACAAGCCTCCAGACACAACGTGGCTTCACAGTTATACAAACTAACAAGCGAGTTTGAAAACAAACTAACCAGCATGAATCCTGATAAACAAATCCAGCTTATCTGAAGATACCTCAGTTAAATTAACAACAAATTCAAGTAATGTTTGTATGAAAAAACTATTTTGATGAGACACAAGTCTAGACATAAACAATGGCTAGGTTTTCTTAATGTCGCTTTAGAGCTGGAAAACATACAGACTTTATTGTGGAGCCGATTTTTGTAAATACCTGCCGCTTACTTACCTTTACTACTACATTTGTTAGAACCTAATTTTTGTTTTGTAATTGAGTCGCCTGATATGTTCACCAGTTCAGACCCAGATATTTCTAGCTCACTTTGACTAAACAGCAACAACCTGCCCTAGTCTTGTCGAGTAAGTTGCCATGGTAATCCAGCAGATAAGTTACCGAGCCGAGTATAAACCACGGTGAAGCCTGAGTGATTCCCAAATTTAACTCTCCAGCCCCAAAGTTCTTGATATACCGAACCATCCTTCCTTTCAAAATCACATCACACCAGGACCGGCTCTAATAGCATGATTTTTTTTCCGCCTCGCCCGGCTGGAGAAACAGCGAGCTGAAAGGCCGACGTGACTGATGCTTTATGGCGATGAAACCTTGAAAATGAGAAATAACGCCGAGATCCAGCCAGGCAATTAGTGCAGGGTGAGGAGAAAGACCCGGCGGCGTTTTCCCCGTGGCTCGGATCTGAAATTAGCCTTGATCAAACAGCTGTCTTTATTATGGGAATTCATTGAACGTGTCAGACAGATTTGCATATAAATGGTCTCTCCCGGCCTGCAGAGAGAAGCGGAGTCGGCTCCGTGTCATCGTTACCGGACAGGTTTGTGCTCGTGAGCAAATGGTGCTATTGTGAAATGAGCCGTTGTGCTCTGGGCCTGGCCTGGGTCCGCATGTCAAAAGCCAATTTTCTCACTGTCAGTGGAATTTTTTACTGGCCTTACTATCAGTGCATGTATTAGGAGCAACCTTGATTGTGATGTCTCGGGTTTAGATTATGATATAGTGTGTTAGGGAGGGTTTCGGGTTTGGCCTCATGTACACTATGTGGGCAAATGTTTGTGGACACCCAAAAATTTCAGAGGTGCTTGAAAGTTTGTGAACCCTTTACAATTTTCTATATTTCTGCATAAATATGAGCTAAAACATCATCAGATTTTCACACAAGTCCTAAAAGTAGATAAAGAGAACCCAGTTAAACAAATGAGACAAAAATATTATACTTGGTGATTTATTTATTGAGGAAAATGATCCAATATTACATATTAGTGAGTGGCAAAAGTATGTGAACCGTTGCTTTCAGTATCTGCTGTGACCCCCCTGTGCAGCAATAACCGAAGCTAAACATTTCCTGTAACTGTTGATCAGTCCTGCCCACCGGCTTGGAGGAATTTTAGCCCATTCCTCTGTACAGAACAGCTTCAGCTCTGGGATGTTGGTGGGGTTGATGAGTTCCTCACATTAGCTGCTCGCTTCAGGTCCTTACCACACATTTAATTAGTAACATAAAAAAAAAAAAACCCCCAACCCCCCACCACCCCCCCCCCCAAACAAACCCCCCAAAACCCCCTCACATTCGTCTGCTCTGCTTCCAGGTCCTTCCACAACATTTCCAATTAGAATTAAGGTCAGGACTTTGACTTGGCCATTCCAAAAACATAAACTTATTCTTCTTTAACCATTCTTTGGTGGAACACTTGTGGTGCTTAAAGTCGTTGTCTTGCTGCATGGACCCACCTTCTCTTGAGATTCAGTTCATGGGACAGATGTCCTGACATTTTCCTTAGAATTCTCTGATATCATTCAGAATTCATTGTTCCATCAATGATGGCAAGCCGTCCTGGCCCAGATGCAGCAAAACAGGCCCAAACCATGATACTACCACCACCATGTTTCACAGATTGGATAAGGTTCTTATGCTGGAATGCACTTTTCTTTCAAACCAAAAAGTTCTATTTCGGTCTCATCTGTCCACAAAACATTCTTTCAGTAGCCTCCTGGCTTGTCCATGAGATCTTTTAGCAAACTGCAGATGAGCAGCAATGTTGGAGAGCAGTGGCATTCTCCTTGCAACCCTGCCATGCACACCATTGTTTTTCAGTGTTCTTCTGATGGTGGGCTCATGAACATTAACATTAGCCAATGTGAGAGAGATCATAATTATGCAGAAAAATAGAATTATGCACAAACTTTCAAGCACCATTGTACATCTAAAACAATGCTTTCTTCTAAGAGGGCTTTCCACTAGATTTTGGAACACGTCTGTGAGTTCGGCTTCTGATAGACAATAAGCCCCGGCTTACTTTTACCATTCCAGTGCATTTTCAAGCTGAGGCCTGTGCAAGCCAGCCAAGTTCTCGAATGAATTTGACAAACCGATTCTCATTGTTGAAGTTGATGATCTGACTTGTTGGAAGTGGAAACCTCTACATGTCATACTGAGATTCGCTGGGGTATCAGTACCACCCGTTCCACTGCCAGTGTTTGTCTGTGGAGAATCCATAAATGTTCGCTTTACATTATGAATTCAAAGGGGTGTCCACAAACTTTTGTCTATATACTATTGTATTAGGAGTTATGAAGTATTTGGTTATGAAGTCAAGAATTAGGAGGTTATTGGATATGGTATGTCGAGATGGGCTTTGATTATGATATAATAATAATATGAGATTTGGATCCGGTTTTGGCAGTGCTCTGTTTATAATGTAATGTGTATTGTCATATATTTTGGCTGTGAACTTCTGTACTGGTGTGTAGTTTGTTGTAATCCTTAGCAACATATTTTGGTTGTCTAATACATCTTTGCAAGGTGGTTGCATCTCCATTGCCTTTTAGATCTACTGAATTGGTTCGAGGTGTCAGTGGTTGACCAGCAGCCTGAGGCTTTACTGCCAAACGTTCAGTTGCTTGGATTGTAGCTTCAGACTTCATGAATGCTAAATCGCCCCTGAAAAGGGCGTCTGCCAAACGCTGTAAATGTACCAGATTTAAATGCATATTAGGTCCGCCGGGCTTCTCAGATATAATGATAGTCAAGCTATTTGAAATGATCAGGGGCCCAACAGCAGTGAAGCAGGAAGGCCATTTCTCCGCGTGGTCGTAAATATCCAGACTTTTAACGCAGGGGGGGAAAAAGGAGTTTGTGGAATTAGAATACCTCCGGCCTCACCGTTGATGAAAACCCCGAACAACAATAACTGACGGGTGATTTCATTCGCTCGCAGATAAGAAATGTACGTGTTTGCTGAGCTCTGCCTTTTTTTTTCACGGGCCCGTGGTTTTACTACATCGTGCAGACACCAGATACTTTCTATCTGCTCCTCATCAGTCATTACAGTGGAGTCACGACAAGTAGAAGCCTGTTCTCTCCGCAGCATTTCAATTACATGCAGCGAGAGCTGAGAGGCGGTTTCCAGCAGTTCAGCTCCAGGGATTCATGCATTAACCATCTGTTTCTGCTGCATCGATACTTCACAGGAAGACAAGCCAAAAGAGGAAAAGCTACTCTTACTGTGTCCGTTGCATCGTCACGGATAATGGATATTGATGGCCGCAGATTTGAGCATTTCATATTAGGCTTTGCAGCTGTAGACGTGCCACTCTGGGTAAAGACAGTCTGGGTGTGACCGGGCCACAGATACATTTAGATTTAGAAGTAGGAGATGCTCTTGTCCAGAGTGACTTACAACTGATACGGTCTTATGGTGTGCAATTTATAGAAATTGTGTTTGTAAGCTCCTTGCTCAAGAGCCTAACAGTGGCCAGCGCTGTGGTTTTTGATGCTGGAAGTTTCATAGTAAAACTGTGTGAACTTTCACAGTTTGACCATAAAATATTCACAGATCTACAGTTTTTGATGGTAATTTCTCCACTTTGTGGTTCTGCTGTGATATTTCATAGCATAACTGTAAAACCTGGTTGACATGAGGGTTCACAGTTAACTCATGGTCGAACTACATTTTACGTCTTTTTAGCAGACACCCTTATCAACTTTTTTAATTTTAACACAATCCAAACAATTCTGGGTTAAGGGGGCCTTGCTCAAGGCTCAACATGGCAGAGGTGGGGATTTGAACCCTGGACCTTCTGCTCCATAGTTCAGTATCTTAACCACTAGGCCACCACAGTCCCACAGAACTACAGTGGTACGTCGGTCTTTGTCGTTTGCTCGGCACTTGCCGCACTTGTTTTAAACCTGTAAGAGTCGAGCCATTTTGACTCGTATTCACTTTTCGGTACGAAGTGATTCAGTGATTCAGATTCACAATAGCTCTCACTCAAAGAAGATCTTCGCTGATTTATATATATTTTTTTTCTTTATTTTTACATTTAAAGTACTGTATTCTTAGTGCAAATAAATCTCCATGGGTCCCAAAAAGGTAAAAACAGGAACTGAATCCTCCAGAACACAAAGAGTTTTGCACTTTCAATTCATTACTAAAATTACATGAGATTTTTTTTTCAAGACCTTTTGTAAATAAAATAAGCATTGTGTTAATGATTTTGGTCATCAGTGTGGGATTTGTTAGGGGTCTGGAATGGATTCATTCCATTCACATTATTCCTTGTGGGAAAAATTTTGCCTCAGTACTCGTCGTTTTCAGTTTTTTTTCGCAACACTCCTGGAACGAAAGTCTGCAATATGCCACCACCACAGACCCCACCAGATCCACCAGCAAGGTCACCAACCAATGTTTACATCTCGCTGAAAAAAAAAACAATTATAATGTGGAAGATATTGAACCGGATGTTCTCCAAACATGAACAGCAATCTCACAAAATTCACAACCAATCTGCTATATTGCTTTGATTAAGTGCCTGATGAATCGATTGCGACTTCTGACAACCACCTGGATCTTTTGCCTCCAGCATCTTCCGTCTTCTGCTCGAGTCTTTGTGCTTCTTTGTGTTGCTATTTAGAGGAAATTGTAGTGATAAATTAAAGATGGGGAGGTGGAACAGTCTGGGTTCCTTCTGTGTGGAGTCTGCATGTCCTCTTGATGTCCGCATGGGTTTACTCCAGATGCTCGCCTTTCCTTCTACAGTCCAAAGGATAATGGTGTCTCTAACATGCCCCTAGGGTGAGAGTGTATGTAGGATGGGTTGGATTGGTGCCCTGTCTAGGGTTGTTTCCTGGCTATTCTCATGAAATGTGCAACAAATTAGATTAATTATCTTCGAGAGGACTTCTGCCGCCCTAAAAGCCAGGTAAATACCACCAGGCGTGTGTGGGCCAAGTTTATATATCAACATGAGAAAAAAATGTTTCCACAAGGATAGAAAGATCTGACATTTTTACCTCATGGACCACAGAGGTAGCTTTTCCTTTTGGTTACTGAAGTTAAGGTTCGGGTTAGATATTAGTCCTTAATAAGCTACAGTAACGGTTATATCAACGGCAAGTCCCCAGAACATATGTTTTTACCAAGACGGCTTGTGCTTGCTCGAGCACCTGCTGCCCGAGCATCAGACTGCAGCTTTATCTTTGTCATGCCGAATCAGAATCAGCAGCTCTGAGAAAATGGGACAACTTGGGGCTGGTGGGAAATGTGTTGCTCCCCGTCACTTCCAGTTGTTTTCACACAGCGAGTCGAAACCCAGACATCGGGACACATCTGGGACGGTGGACTCTTTGTAATCCATTTTCATTAACCGTGGAGCTTGCTCTAATTCATGTAATGCGTGTTTAGGTACACGAGTAACCTGATCATGGAAAAACTACAGTTGGTCAGCAGTTTGATTCAAGTTTAAATACATCCGTGTACCTCTATAATCACTTCTAGACTTTAATGTCGAGTTAATTAAATAAACCTCCTCGCTAAACAAATAGGTTTTCCATTTGCACCTCTATAGCTTGAAATCCTAGTATATTTCCAGAGTTTGGTGATGTTAGAAGGATATATGTGGTTGACTGTGGTGGCCTAGCAGTTAAGGTACTTGACTAGGGACCAGAAGGTCCAGGGTTTAAATCCCACCTCTGCCAAGCTGCCACTGTTGGGTCCTTGAGCAAGGCCCTTAACCCACAATTGCTTGGATTGTAAGATTGTACCAATTGTAAGTCGCTCTGGATAAGGGCGTCTGCTAAATGCTGTAAATGTAAATATATTTTTGCAGACCTGAGCTGATCTGAAGTGCTTGGGGATGGCCAATATTATTTCATGAAAAGTATAACAATCCAGATCAATTTAGGTATTTGGGTCTCTTTCCTAAAGACGTTTATTGTCTTTAAACCTAATAGGTTTGGTGGTAATGTAACGTGGGCTATACTGCTTCAGGAGGGCAGTAAGATATGTCAGAACTAAGTAAGATCAGAGAAATAATTATCGATACATTCACGATAGAGTAAAACAATGTTCTAGGGTTATTCTAGAGCTTCTGCTGATTTTCATCTGAACAAAGTTCCCAGGATTGGCCAGACTGCTTCAGGAGATCAGTACCATATGCTGGAGCTAAACCATTTAGGATGTTAAATGTATTTTACATTGGCACACAGCCTATGTGAACTCAATAAGGCCAGTTTTTATGCTTTTTTTCCCACTTTATTCTGGTCACGGTTGTGAGAGGAGTGCTGTCCTGGAATTTACAGAACCCAGGTGAACAGGTACCCTAGACGGGGAGCCTTGCCTTTGAAATAATCACGGTTACAATGGACCTTCCCTCCATCAAACTTAGCTGGCTTGCACGGACAGTGCCAAACGTGAGCCAGGGCTTATTGTCTAACAGATGGCGACCTCATGGTCATGTTCCAAAATCTACAAAATCTTTTAGAAGAACAGCAAAAGTGGGGGGCAAACCCTGTACTGATATCCACGCTTTGAGTGTCCACAAACTTTTGTCTATGTAACATACATAGTCTTGACATTTTTATGGAAGGGGAAGATCCTAGGCTTTATTCCTGATGCATCTAATGTGAAAACAAGCAATAAAAAAACATATTTAAGTACTATTTTAATTATTTATAATGTTTCAGAGGCTTATTTTTCACAGCTGTCATTTTTCCTTGTTAGCTATTATTAAAACCTCTAAACACTATTGTTTGCAGAACGCTTCATGTCTGTATCTGAAACCCACGTGAGGTTCAGGGTTTCATAATTCGAAGTGAAGTGCGAACCTCACGTCTGTGTCGCTGTCACAGTGGTTGGCTTTTTATATTTAAGAAGAGCGAATAAACCGGGAACTGAATGAAGCATGTCTTGGCATAAGAACCAGCCATTAGCCCGCGCACACGTAAACATTATTCCGAGGCGAGTAAAGATGAGTTAACGATCTGTGAAAGCAGCCCGTGCTGTTGGGAGAATCTAAATGACCCTCCGTCGTCTCCGGTTGTCCCAAGGGTGAGCTTCATCCTTAATTGAAGATGGAGGCGAACCGAAGCTCGTCTGCTCTCAGGCCTAATGACATCCACACGCCACCTTTTCCCATCGCCATTCACTTAGCGTCAGCGCTATCCTATTAGCCGGTTCAAATTGGGCAAACTAACCACGGGCGATTCCTGCATACAGAGCGAGCTCGGATATGAATGACTGTGCAGAATTTCCGACGCTCGATCGCAGAAGGCTTTAGCTGAAGGTGATACTATGGGCTTCTGATCTTATTTTAGGATTAATCTTACCCATCCTGGTACGTCCTCAAGCCACGGCCAGTCATTGTTCAATTATTAATGATGTCAGATATAAAATATGCAGCACCTTCACCTCCTTGCTACAGATCTATAAGGCATGCAAATGCAAAAAGATCCAACCATGCCAGTACCAGACTGGACCCGCTTTTGTCTTTGTGGCATAGTTTCAACAAGGTGCTAGAAACATTCCTCAAGATTTCGGTCCACATTTTGACGATAGCATCGCGCAGTCACTGCTGATTTGTCTGCTGCACATCCATCACGGAAATCTCCCATTCTACCTCCTCACTAGGGGGTGCTTTTTTGGATTGAGGCGGGTTATCCTGTTGGAAGTAGCCATGAGAAGATGGTACACTCTGGCGAAAAAGGGGCGCACATGGTCAGCAACAATACTCAGGTAGGCTGTGGGGTTTAAACGATGCTCGGTTGGTATTAACGCCCAAAGTGTGCCAAAAAATACCCCCCACTGAACCGTTGATTCAAATCAGGATGGATCCATGCTTTCATTTGTATTTATTGACACCAAATTCTGACCCGACCATCCGAACGTCGCAGCAGAAATCGAGACTCGTCAGACCAGCCGACATGGGTTTCTGCTGTTGTAGCCCATCTGCTTCAAGGTTTAACGTGTTGTGTCGTTCAGAGATGCTCTTCTACGTACCTAAGTTGCGACGAGTGGTTATTTCAAACCATTCAATAAGGCATTTTCACCCGGAGAACTGGCCTCACTGGATATTTTCTCTTTATCGGACCATTCCCTGTAAGCCCTACAGATGGCGCTATGTGTGAAATTGCCAGTAGATCAGCAGTTTCTGAAATACTCTGAGCAGCCCATCTAGCACAAACAACCATGCCGTGTTGAAAAAGTCACTTAAATCACCTTTCTTCTTCATTCTGACGCTCGGTTTGACCATGACTACATGCCTAAATTATTAGATAAATGATTCGATATTTGTGTGGAACAGATGTGCCTAATAGAGCGACCGGTGGCCAAGGAGGTTGGGTCCCTTTTTGAGTCTTGGTCCTCCCAAGGTTTCTTCCTAGAACTAGGGAGTTTTTCCTTGCCACTGTTGCCCTAGGCTTGCTCAATTTGAGATTGGACGTAGTTATTAGGAGATAATCTAAACCTGTAAAGTTGCTTTGAGACAATGCTCCATTGTAAAAAGCGCTATATAAATAAATCTGACTTGACTTGACTTGGCTGTGTGTGTTAGCGTGTCCCGTGGACGGTGGAACGGTTTATTGAAGAAACTAAATGAGCCATGAAGGGATCACAACATTTCGAGAGTTTGTACAACGCGAGACACTCCACAAACGTTTACATTTGTAAACAATTAAAATGTAAATCCGTGCGTTATCGCCGTTTCACACGACAGCCGACTTGCCGTATCGCTTGGTGAGCTTTCTGCATATCATGCTGACATTAAAGCCGATGCTATTCAAAAAGTAATGGGCAGGGGAAGCGCCTCATTGATCAAACACAGACATAAAATATGAACTGGTCTGAGAATTGATTTCCTCTTCTCAGTGCAATCTGAAGTGCATTTCTTTGCCCCTGCTAGGATGAAAACCTTTCATGATCTGAATGCATTAAAGCCATTTCTTGAGACTCTCTCTGCGTGTACTATTAACAGCCAGCGGTGGATGAAAGACAGGGAAGGAAGGAATGCCGAGGAGAAAGAAGACTAGGTAAAAGCCAGGCTTTGATCACTGGCCCATAGGAGCCACCGCGCACACACACAACTAACATGGAACGTGGCTTTAAATTCCTCCTCGTTCCCTTTTTTTCTCTCGCCGTCTCAAATCCCATCCCTCAGAATCGGCTCTGCTCGCTCAGATCCGAGCAGGTGTCAAAACAAGGCACGTTCGAGCAGGTCCAGGATGCCTCCTCAAACGTCTCATTAGGACAGCGCGCACTAATTTCCGATTTCGTCTACCTTGGTGGACTTTTGGAACAGGGCAGTAATCGCCTCGGTATTTAAAGCCGTGTTTAATGTTTATACAGTACTCTTGTCGGGTTCGTTTTAGAAGGGCTTTACCATCTGGGAAAGTCAAAACTGTGATACCTATCATCGCTGGGATCAATATGTATTTATTTATTATGTGTTCGGCTCATTTTCTCCGGTTTTCCAGCTGTCAGCTTACTCTCCTGGCATCCCAGTGCTGCGTTCTCCTAAACACCGATACTTGCTATGACGCTAACAAAAGGTCCAGTGAGATCGCTCCTGAAGGGACTAATCAATTTGGTCTGTACCTTGTATCTACCAAGACTCTTCTCTGTAACACACTCAAGTAGTGGAATGAGCTCTCATCGTCTTCACACAATGGCCAAGGTCCACCTCTTCCAGCACTCAAGCAACGACTGACTCTCAACCGACTGACTTGGTAGTTTAGGGTTGTGTGATCAAATCCTGGCTCTACCAAGTTGCCACTCTTGGGCCCTTGTCTTCCTAAATTTGGTCTGGATCAGGGCTGGGTCCCATTGGGAGTCTTGGTCCTCCCAAGGTTTCTTCTTTATAACTTGTAGGCACTTTTCCCTTGCCACTCTCACCCTAGGCTTGCTCAGTTAGGGCTGTGGGCCTAGATAGCTAGTTATAGAAATTTGATTTGAGTTGAATTAACAGGCAGACAATAAGAAAGAAGAATCATCCCCTAATTCTGCAATAGCGTCCTCTACCGAGCACTGTGACGGTCTGGACTGCCCACCTGCGCACGTTTAACTGCGGATAAAAGGTGAAAAATAATAACTAATAAGCCAAATAATTATGATGCTAGTAGCTAGTTTCATCAACGTGCATCGTGTTCATTTGTTTTAGCATGAAAATGAGTAAGACGCAAAGTTCATTTGTAGTGCTGAACAAAACAGACAATCAGCAATACACATAATCAAACGTTAATGTAGGATAACTAAACGCTTTTGATTTTGGTCGTATTCCTTTCGGGACGGTTACCGGCTTCGTCCCAAATTGCACCTCACTCCCTAATCCCTACGAAGTGCATAACGTATCCTGAACGCCTATCGTGTGCACAATTTGATCGCTCAGCGACTGCTGTACTTGTTCCATTTTATTCCTGCCCTAGCTGTTTAAAATGAATCTCTGAGAGAGTCGCAAATAATCTTGTAGTGCACTTGATAGGGAACATGGCATGATTTTGGACGTGAAGACGGACGCCGGCTGTGAATGGGTGTCATAGAAGCCCCACCTCTTGTGAGACTGACGTAATAGCAATCGGGCCAATCGGATCGCGGCGTGGCGTGTGGACGAACGTGACGCTGGCAGGCGTCGTGTCGGGATTGGTATGCTACACTGAAACAATCCGAACAACTCGAGCGCTGTGCCTCTGAAGCACCGGAGTTCAGCCGCATTAATTCGGTTTTAGCGATTATTTTGTTACGGGCGACAGTTTTTTAAACGAGAACGGCGCTGTTTGGATCGACGTGGGAGTTTATTTTACCATAGTGAAACTAGGCGTTTATAACGGAACGTGTAGCTCAGGCGCCTCAGAGACTGTGGACCCTGCTGTGTTTGAATGTGTGTAGAAAAGCAAGGATTTGTTTCTAGGTTTTATTCAGTTTGCACACGATGTCTGTCATGAAAACACGTTTTTATGTCTGTCATGTTATGGAATCGAGAAACCTGGAGCTGCGAGATCTTCTCAGAGTGTTTTCCATCGTGCAGTTTACAATTTGAGAAGGATGCATATGGACCGCAGCAACCAAGCAGCTGTGTAGTTTTGTTTTCCAAGCAAAGTGTGTGTATTTTCTGAAAGACAAGTGTGTATTCAGATAGAAAATGTTTGTACACTGTATTGCAATCAGTACGAAGTGTGTTCCTTCTGCTACGGACTTTGACAACGTTGCGCTCCGTGTGTTTAGATAATGCAACGCTTTTTGTGAGAATTGTGTATTTTCTGAGAGAGAGAGTGAGGTTAAAGTCCGTTCAGGTGTCAGGTCAGGATCGCAGCAGCAGTTGAATGTGGAGCTACGTGTTGACGAGGGAGGTAAGTTTAGGGTAAGTAAAAGTCGCCCACATGCTCTGGCTTTGGGAACCGGATCAGAAGAGCTTCGAACCCTTGCAGGCTTACGGACGATGGCCGTGCTTCCCAAACGGAGTTGGTGAGAGCAAACGCGAAGGGCGCGTTGGATTTAACAGTAAGGACTTGCACCCGCACCGGAGGACACATGCAGGCCAAAAAGCGGTATTTCATCCTGTTCTCCGCCAGCGCCTGCCTCATCCTGCTGCTCTACTTCGGTGGGCTCCAAGTCGCCGAAAGGAGCCCAGGGGGTGCTGGTCGAGGCAGGCTGCCCGGCCCAGAAGTTCGCTGGCCTCACTATGCGGAGCGATTCCAATCTTTCCTTCCCTGGGATCACACAGAGGCCGAGGACTACAGCGTACCGAGGCCGAAGAGGTACGCCGGCTCGGACTTCTACAAAGGCAAGCAGTGCCGTATGGACTCCTGCTTTGATTTCTCTTTGTGCAAGAAGAATGGCTTCAAGGTTTATGTATACCCTCCTGAGAAGGGCGAGAAGATCTCGGAGAGCTACCGAAGCATTCTGGGGTCAATCGAGACCTCCAGGTTTTATACGTCTGATCCGGGGCAGGCCTGCTTGTTCGTTCTGAACCTGGACACCCTGGATCGGGACCAGCTGTCGCCCCAGTATGTGCACAATCTAAAAGCAAAGGTCCAGAATCTCAATCTGTGGAACAACGGCAGGAATCATCTCATCTTCAATTTGTACTCCGGGACATGGCCGGATTACACGGAGGACCTCGGGTTCGACATCGGCCAGGCCATGCTGGCCAAGGCCAGCATCAGCACCGAGAACTTCAGGCCCAACTTCGACGTGTCCATTCCGCTCTTCTCCAAAGATCACCCACGGACAGGAGGGGACAGGGGGTACTTAAAATACAACACCATTCCGCCATTTAGGAAATACATGCTGGTATTTAAGGGGAAGCGCTATCTGACCGGGATCGGTTCGGATACTCGGAACGCTCTTTATCACGTCCACAATTCGGAGGACGTCGTCCTGCTTACCACCTGCAAGCATGGCAAAGACTGGCAGAAGCACAAGGATGCCCGCTGTGACAAGGACAACGCGGAATACGACAAGTAAGTGCCGTTACGTTTGGTTTTAAGTTTTGCACTCGGTAAGTCAGGACAGTTTTGGTGTGTTGACCAATACCGCACCGAAATTGTTTTCTGAATCATTTGAGACTAAATTATTGCGAAACACTGGCTCGGATCGGACCAGAAATGCTGTCTGATATGGGTCCAGCATTTATGCCCATTATCGGCACTGATATCAATGCATTATATTTACGTCACTTGGCAGACGCCTTTAGCCGGAGCGACGTGGTGTTAAAATTCAAGAAAATGTGAACACTAACAGCTTGGCCGAGGTGGGATTTGAACCTTGGATCTTCTGCTCCATAATCCAGTACCTTAACCGCCAGGCCACCATCATCCCACAGCATTAATACTATAAATATTTAGTGAATCCGAGGTTACAAAACAAAGCATTCACTAATGACGTTCAAGAAACTGAAAGTGATTCTGGTTCCACAGAAACATTGTTCTGTTTGAATTCATTCCGAAGCGGTGAATGCGCATTGTACTGTACTTTCATTATTATTGCTGCTACCATGCAACGTCTGAACCCGGTTTAACAGTCACGTTTACTTTCTAAGTTTGGCAACCTGCAGCATGGACTGTAGCCTTCAGGGATTTAGAGGGCCTAAGATAAAGAGCTTTGTATGATCTGATCAAGTTATCGGGTTATTATTGGCTCTGTTATGTAACGGAGGGCCGCCTTGGCTACCCGGCATAGCTTTAACATTACATCACATGCACAATCCCGTCTGCGTTCATTTTTCTCGTGGTTACTAATTTAACCGGCGTTACCGCTCGGGCCTCACATGACTCAAACGCAGTTCTGCATTAGTCATAAAACATGACTCATATCCCTGGGTAAATCCACCAGGTAGACTGTGTACCGATCGAAAGTGACCTTTTGGTTGTTTTGTTTTTTGGTTGGTCTGGACTTTTTACACGTCATTCCCAATACCCTTTAGGTTAGGATCCATTTCTGGCTGATTCTTTAATTAAGCAACCGGAACTGTATTTGTGTCGTCATGTTGTATGACCAAACAGAGGTGGGGGAAATCCAATTTTTTGGTTTCAAAAGATCCTCAGCATTCCAAAGAAAAGGTAGTTTTCACCACCTTTTGGGATATATGCTGTTTTGTGTAGCCTACCATCACATCTTTTCTCAGTGAGTTTTATATATACAGATCGTATTGTGATTTACATATTTTTTGTTTTTAACCCTGGACAAGGTCTTGTGGGAGTCCAAAATTCACTACACTTTTCGAGTGTACTCTCAATGGGAAAGTGTCCATCACAGAGCTGGGGGATGATCATCTCATCCCTGGTTCGGTCTGGACTACTTGTCTGTCCTTCAGACATGGCCAGTCGTGTGCCTGCCTTGCCAGTCCCTGCAAAAAGCTCCGCCGGACCTTGAACCGGGTTCACAAATTGCCGTTGCACCAGCTAAGCGGTAGAGTAGGATTTTTGGATCTTTGTTAGGTTATGTCTTTACAGAAAAGCAGTCCATTTCAGCTTGTTAAAGAGGTGGTTGTGCCAAAATTGGGTGGTTTGTCTTCCCCAGGGCTTGATAGATTTGAGCTCTTTGTATGGAATGTGAGATTTGATCTGCTTTCTGCTTTAGACTTTAGCTTTCGCACGGTCACTGGCGATAATTTGACGCCAGTATTCACGCACAGCCATGTCTGACCTCCTATAGGAAGGTGAAGTGTTAAAATCCCCCGGCGCTGCTCAGACTGCCCGGCTTTCTGTTTTTAACCCAGCTAAAGCTGGAGAGCAAACAGCTGTCTGGCTCTGTCTTCCCCACCATGTTTTCTCCAGAGGGCCCCCTATCCGTCGTGGCTATCAGCCCCCTGGGGGCACACTGATGGATTAACAGAAACAATACCCCCGGTGCCGGGGGGAGAGGGGTGCGACCTTTCCTGCTGTCTGCGTGGGCACTTAACACACCGCGGACAATCGTGAATGGCTGCGTCCCACGTGACCCCGGCGAGACCTCTCACCCCGGCGGCCTCGGGTGTCCTGCCTGTGGGCTGCTGTCGCGGAGACGTGCTGAGATGTTCACATGCCATTCACGGAGATGATCCAACGTGGTGACATAACACAGGAGCTTAGCAGCTGTTCCAAAATGACCTCCCGCCTTCATTTTTGACAGGCCGGGTTTTTAAATATACGTGCAAGAACTCGTTTAGAAACCACAGTGAGGTTGTAGGCGGCTGAGACGAGATTGAATGCTGAGCAGTTTGGTGAATCCTCTTGCGTAAATGAAGTTGAATTTATAGTTCAAGAACCCGATCAAGCCCCAGTCTGTTATGGATGTTGATGCCATAATTTCATTCTGTCTGAATAGTGATGCATTGTTGTAATCCGATTTGGTCAGTAATCCGATCAACAAGTAAACATGGGAACCAATGGGTTTACATGACTGGCAGTAATCGGATTTCAACGTTGCAATCAGCCAATGTTCTCAGAGAAATATGTGAAATAAATCTCAAACTTTATAAGTAATACATTTAATAAGTACTTAATATCCTCAAGAGTATAATGTGCTTCAGATTAAACCCCCAAAAGTGTTTGGTAGCCATTTTACTTCAGGCTTGCCAGATCCTGCAAGAGAAACAAGCAACCAGGTCTGTTGAAACAAGTCTAAAAGAGGCTTGAATGAGAGGACCTGGCAACCATATTTGAATCTTGCGCGATGTATATATGCTTCCCAGAAATTCGATTACTGAGATAAAATCCAGCTCTCTTTATTGGGTTTACTAATCGGAATATGCTGCATCATATAACTGGGTACGATTGTAGTTCTTAGAACGCCGTGTGTAGCTCCTACTTCAATTGTCAGCAAATAGGAACCCTGAGCAATGTGAGTATTCGGCGATTGGTCCATAAGTAGCGACACAAGTCCAGTGTTTAGGGAAAATGGCATTTTTAAATAGACTTGTATACGGGTAACTGTATAATACAACTGATGTTCGTGCTAAAAATGGTAAGATTTTGAGGAGTCTAAGCGAAGTTTGCACAGCTTACAGCATTCCTACTGGTGGTGCAAACCAAAAATGCCTTGGAATGCATGTATTTCTCGGGGGAGCTCCATGGTGGGTAGTTTCTCCCAAATTAGTCTCTCGAGCTGTTGGGAAATGGCCGATCGAGTCATGATTTGACTCCATTACCGGCTGGATAATTAATGTAAAGATAGTGTGTACACTACGTAGTTTCCACACAGTACTATTTAACGTGACTGAAACTGTTCTGGTTCTTTTGCGTTCGACTTTCAGACCTGCTCTCATAGAACGTTTAAACGGAAACCCTTTCGCACTAATTACTTTCCTAACGATTGCATATTCCCGTCCAGGTCCGTTCTGAGTCAGAGGATTAGCATTAACGCCACCCCGCCGCGCCTTTTGAAACGCTCACAAAAGTGTAGCTAACCTTTCAGCGCGCTCTGTGTGACTCGAGCTTTTCCGTGCCCTTGTGATTTTCACGGAAGGCTTTTAAATGATTTTTTTTCCCTTCCTGCGCCCGCGCCGCTCCCATACTGCGCGCGTTATAATTGCTCTGAATTAGTCATTCGGCGACACGTTCGTGTGTGTAGTTGTTTTTGACGGAGTGAAATTCATTAGGCCTGCGATCCAGCGGTAGGATGAGAGCCCTGATGCGGCTCATTAAATCCGGGCTGTTGCAGGTGAAGATGGACGTGATTGCTGTGTAACGGCTGTTGGTGCTCGACGGACAAGTTTAAGAATATATTTGAAGTTTGCTCATCGACGAACAAATTTAATTTGAGGTCGTGTATATGTCATGTTGCGTAGTAGTGTACTAGGGGGTGTGCGACATCCTCAAGAAGCCACTATGACCAATCCGAAGCGAGGCCCTGATTTACCAGATCAGATTAAGGTCTGGAAATCAGAGTATGAAGTCAAGATAAAGACGCGATAAAGAGCTGGATTTTATCCCGGTAATCGGATTTCTCAGAGCGTGTATCCTGTCAGTCGGATTTCAGTCGGTCTTGCACGCGAGCGTAACCCGACGGGGTTGCCAGGTCTGCTTATTCTAAGAGACTTTGCTTTTGTGGGCAATCTCTCCACTGACCTGTGGCTTATTTTTCTTGCGGAATCTGGCAACCCTGGAATTAAATGCAGCGAAATGAAATTAGAAGTTTACGTCGCATTGTTCTGTGAGATTATTTCCCGGTTGCAGAGTAGAAATCCGATTACGAGTGCATGTGAACCCGATCGGGTTGCTGTCGAATTTTCTGTAGTTACTGGCTGAAGTGCATGAAATCCACTTCAAAGTAATCCAGAGAGTCTGCACAGCTTTGGCTGAATTATTTGCCAACGCAACTGCATATGACAAGAAATCCACCAGATGGAAAGACATATTAATGGCGTTGCGTCTTTAGGTTCATAAGGCGATGGCATCGGTTTTGTTGCGTGGACCAATGTTATGTAATTACATTTTGCCTGTGTACTTCAGTCTATAAAGTTCTGCTCAAAGAGGCTTCTAACTTTTGACAGACTATTAGAATTTCTTCGCTCATGCTGGTTTTGTTGGAGCAGATAGCACCAGTGTGCCCTTTCACCTATTTTTATGTCTTGTTTACTGCAAGCCATAGCCTGATAGACAGCTAAGAACATCCTGAACACTTGGGAATTCATAAATCAGGCCCAAACGCATCTCCAGACTATTAAGAAACTGTATTTTGTGCGTTTCGTGCGTAGCCCGAGTCGCTGCCGGGCTGTAATCAGATTTTCTCGAAGGTTAACGTCTTAATGTTGGCCGCTTGAGCTGTTCCACCGCTGAGATGCAAATCCGATCCCTTCCAAAACAGTAATGCGCATTGTCTCGGAAGCGTGGTAGCGCGGCGTGAATGATTCTCGCCTCGACAGGGCTCTGCGTAATTGCCTCGCACCACTGAAAAATGCATGGCACATTTTTAGTACAGCAGGCAGTTCATTCTCTTCTCATTTCCTCCCTAGCCATAGGCTGTTTTCACCACCAACCCCCCCCCCCTCCCCCCCCCTTTTCCCGTGACAAGGACACGCGGCGAAGACGTCACACGCGGCCGTCCGTGTGAACCCACAGCTCCGATGGCTGTGGCGATGAATAATTGATCGTCTGTATTTTACTCATGTTTTTCCTCCCCTTCTTTACTTGCAAATTTCAAGCCTTTTATGTCTTATTCATGGACGCCCCAGATCTTCTCCATCACTTCTCCTAGCGCGTCCTCACCGGCAGTGCTGTTTCAGAGCGCTAAGTAGCTGACTGAGGAAGATAAGTCGAGAGAACGTTGGGAAATTTACAGGCCATTTCCTGACTGATGAAGGCCTCGGGCAGTCTGAATCAGAGGAGCCATCCCGGAGTTTTTATCTTGCTAAAACCGGCTGCATCACCTGCTTTGAGGAAACATTTCAAAAGCTTGCAGAGTAATAGTACAGCGTCAAACCTGTCATGTCCAATTAAAGGTTAAAGGAGATACTGAGGTAACTTGTGTATTAATTATATACTGCATTGTACTGCAGGTAAACGCCGTCTAGCGACCATGGAGATCTTGTCAGTTCAGTTTGGGAAATAAAAAATCTCTTTCATTAGTCTTTTAACCGTGTAAGAAGCTGGTCAGATTAAAAAAGGTTTAGCACGTGTAGTTTTACGCCATAAATATTGTTCGCGCCATACTTTGATGCTTTGTTTACATGTTTTTATTTTATTTAATTTACGTTCATGAATATTGATTCACTCTGCATGAACTACGTGTTCTGGAAATGAGTTTCTTCAAGTGGGCTCATTCCCTCTTGGTTGTGTGCAGCCAGTGAGTTAAGTTTATTCGTGTTTGCATTCCATTGTGTGCCTTACATGGTTAGAACCAAGTCATATTTTGGTTCTATGGGTGTGTTATCATAGTGGTAGAGAACCATGGTGTTGTGGATTTCCTGGAGGACGTGATATGTTTAGAATTCGGATTGCGTGTAGACGGTAGCGCTCCACACGTGTTTCCAGCGAGTCTCTGAAAATGAAAAACTTCTTGTGAAAATGCCCTTTATATTGACATTCCAGTAGCTTAAAAGAGACGGTGTGACTATGGTAAATTGTCTCATTTTTGATCAACGACCTGTTTTCACAGAACAAGACATACCTGTACTGTGACTCAGACCGGAGGAGGACAGTCTTGCAACATGTGCAGGATCCTGTGCAAACTTATCAGAGTGACCCTGTTTTATCATAAACAAGAACATTTCAGGACTCTTGGATCGGGTTCAAGAGCAGACGTTCTTGAGAAAAGCGTCTGGTAATGAATAACCGTGTGTCTCCTAACCTCGCAGTTGCTTTGTAGTTCTGTGCCGGTTCACCTGAGTGTGTCATTACGCTAACGGCTGCCTTGAGTCGTCTCGACGTAAGCCGTGATTTCCCAGGCAGCTGCTCTGCCTCCCTTAATAGCAGATCTGGCCACTTTCGCCAAAGAGTGGCTGTAATCATGTGCTGAGACATCACGGTATTTAATGAGATGGTGATGCTCGGGAGATAACAGACTGCTTACAGATCAATGTGCTCTCCACCTCTGCCTTAGTGAGTGATTATGGGTAGGAAGCACTAGGCACTTGGGCCGGAGAACCCTTGATGAGGGAGTAGGGCGAGGGAAATAATGATAGAAATAGTCACCGACTCGCATCTGTTGTTTCGATAACAGTGCCTGAATCCGATTCTCCTAAATAGAGGCTGGGACCTGCGGCGCATGCTTTAAAGGATTTCACCGGATGGGGTGTGAAGATTATCGGAGCTCTTAATAAAGGCAGCGCTTGTGACGAGCGTTTACCAAAATGCCTCGATAGTAATTGAGTGTCTTTCGTTCGAAGTCCTTCAACTAAAGTAGTTCTGTTCTGCTAAAGGCTTTCATATTAAAACAGGCTTACTTTTGAGTTACTGAAGATGAGAGCAACTACTTCTTAGTAGACATTACCACATGCTAGAACAAAAGAACGCCATCTAACCAGGTCCTGCTAGGATCTGACGTAGGTGAATCCACAAACCACTTTTTTTGAGTGAATAGGCCAGTCTTTACTCGCCATTTGGGCATCCAGTGGAAGTTCATTCCACCACCTGGGTGCTAGAACGGAGACATTTCTTGATGCTTGTCGTCCTTTAATCTTGTGTGGCAGGTCCAGTTGAGCCAAGCTTGTGTCTCAAAGGGTACTGGGTACAGAGTGTTTTGATTAGAGCCTTTAGGTAGGAAGGTGCCACTCCAGTTTTGGCTTTGTAGGGTTTTGAATCTGAATGTAATTTGGACGAGGGTTAAGGGCCTGGCTCAAGTGCCCAACAGTGGCAGCTTTTTGGCAGTGGCGGCAGGAATTGTACCCTTAACTTTCTGGTTAAGGTCACCACACTGCGCTCACAACTTGCTCATTTTCATTTAAGACGTTTGGTATATACCCTTGTCCTGAACGACTTATTTCAGATTATAATTTTCCCGACTCACCAAGACAGACTTTCTGTCATGAAGAAAATGTAAAAGACCTGTTTGAAAAGAGTGTATGCCATAAATATAGCCAAATATGTGCAGAAAGGGCATTATAACCAAAAAAACTAGCCTTAAGGGCCATAAAGTGGTGAATTGGAGGCTTGGCACTGCCAGTTTTTGAACTTTTGATCTTCTGATTGTAACCAAGAGTCTTAGCTACTGGGCATTTAAACAGTAACTCCTAGGGACAGCCTATAGGTACGTTTTTGGGAAGTACGGGAAGCCATTGTGTCTGAAGTCAGATTTCATGTCGCTGTGTTATATGAACACTGCTTGCGCCTTTATTCAGTCATCTCGAGTGTGTTCTTAATAAAAGACGAGGGAGTTTGAGAACCATATGCTTAACTGAATTAACGCTATACATCGTATGAGGTTTGCCGAGGTTTCCGTCTCACATCCTGCTGTGTCTGAACATCTAAACCAGAGAGGAAGTGTGAGCTTTGCTCAGTTAATATTCACACACAGTTCGTTCGGTTTCTCTTCAAGCTTCCCTACGATAAAGCGTAGCATGGCTTTTGCAGCTGTCCGTCCCAGGGCTCGAGTGTTGGCCCGCTCATGTGTCGGGATGACGTTGCAGTTTGTAAGTAAGCAGAGCCGAGTGTTTTAAGTCATTGGTCTTGGGTCCAGGTTTGGAGAGGCAGTTGGCAGTGTGGGAAAATACAGGGCCGACCGCCTTCCTGTTTGAGTACGCGCACTGACCTCAGCGCCACACAAACGGTCTTCCTGGCGCAGCAGAAGGAAAGCAAAGCCTGAAACTGGCAGAGCCTCGCTCTGATGCTGCCACAGATGTGGTTTACTGAAACGCTTAGTTTGTCTGTACTGGCACGTCATCGCTAGCCGTGTGTTTTAATGAGGGATCCCTTTTTCCACAGACTCTGTTTTGAAGCTGGGGGCTTTTTTTTTTGGAAATGGTCCACGTTTCCACTGGTAACAGCCAAACTATTATGTAGATGTGGAGGTTTATGGGTTAGAAGTTCTACTTGTGGGCTTTATGGCTATATTATACAAGTCAAAAAGCAGCAGACATACGCGAAGGTTTAGACTGGCAGCTTTTCTTTATGGGGCTGCATCCCAGATATTGTGGTACGTACTTAAATGGTAAATGGTTTATAAACAGTGAGAACACTGGTACTGTATAATATTGTGGCCATTAGTGTTTGGTGTCATCTCCTGAGATCCAGTGTCCGTCAGATTTATTACGTCTCATTACAATGGTCTTTTCCATTTCTGGTTCCACTTCTGTTTTTGTGCTGGAAAAGAAGCGTTTTAGTGAGGAAAAGCCCGGGACAGTCCAACAACCTAATGGAAAAGACCATTAATGGCCAGTCACTCATAGCCTGGCCTTCCTTGGCGATCCCTGCCATGCTTTTCTGTCCTGCTCAAGGCAGAGGACAAACAACTCGCAGTGGCTCGATAGTAAATCAATACGACACCGCAGCGATCCGTTCAGTCTTCATCGATTTTCGTGGAGCGTTCTGTATAAATCCCCACAAGGCATTGTTTTCAGTGTTCTGCTATTTTTAGTGAAATGAGATATGGAGGAAAGGTGAAACTGTTCGTGAAACATCCGGCATTCGGTTCTCCCACATTCTTGCACAGAAAAATGGGGTGTTCTTGAGCCAGCTGATTTCAGCCGTCTTCACAACATGCGTTTTTAAAATGTACAGCTGCCTACGATGGACCAACGAAACCGACTCGTCAATTCCCTGAAATCATGTTGCTGCTTTCTCCGACCTAATAGTTCGTGTCCGGTATCTCCTTTGCATCAACAGAAAATCTGATGTACATTCTTTCTTCATCTCCCGTCTCTTCCACCCACAGATCTCCACCCCGGTGTTCGGCTCTGCCGGCGAAGCCAGGCAACAGGGTTTAAAAGCGCTCTATAAATATAAAAATATAAATCCAGAGGGAAGGCATGATGTCAGTCCATCTGCGTGTCACACGGACCTTTTTTCTCCCCCGTGCTTGGCAGCGCTTCCTAATGGGAAACGTGCTGAGAGCTTTCAGTTTCCGCTGCCGTTTGATCCCTTCAGCTCCCCCTTCACTGGTCTGACAAGGGGCTTCGGCTGTCAATGTGGGGCACGGCTCAATCGCCATCTGTTGCAGAGCTTCTGGTAGAATGTGACTTTTTTTTAGAAGTGGAATTCCAAAGACAAATTGAAAATACTCTCAATACATGGATGATAGAGTAAATCGATTGTTAAGTGACACATTCTCCGCAGGCAGCGTTGACAGTCTGCTCTGTGTAGAGGAACAGGTGGACACGGAGTGGGTGGGCCAATATTAAAGGCTCTAGACTACTAAAAACCCTTGCTCTTCCAAGCTGCCACTGTTTGGCCCTTGTACCTGGATCTTCAGGCGTGGTTCACTGGTGATTGCTTCTACGATGGCCCATCTCCATCTGTCCTTTTGTTTACCTGAGCTTATCTCTTGAACACCGGATATAAGGCTGGTATTCCCAACAAACCTGTGGCAGACAGAGTAGCCAGCCCATGTATGAGCATATTTATTGGAAGATAGGACGAAATCTGAGTACCTTGAGGAAAGGTATACGGACATGCCAAGTTCTGCACAGCCAGCAAACAAGACGAGGATCCAACCCAGCTCCCTGCTGCACTACCTATGAGATGTTACTGCACCAGTAACAGTTATCTAATGTTTTACTCTGATTTACTACCTAGCGGTGGAGTTTTGCCAGTGCTGAGACTTCAATTCCCAACCTTTCAGTCCAGCGCCTTAGTTTCCGCGCCAAGTCTGCTCTCATACCGATCTGAGTTATACGCGTGTGGATGATAATAATCTGACTCTTGACATCGGTGCAGTAACTTTAACGAGCCTGTGTGCTGCTGTTGACAAATTTTGTCAAATTTTATGAGCATGATTGTAAGCCTTGGGGCGTTCTCTGCTTCGTGGTTCGACTCGTTAACATTTCGCAGTGATGATGCTTATGATTGGTTCAGACTGTTGTTGATCCTGGTTCTGAGTCTCAGTACATCCCCTAACGAAGGAAAATCATACAACGTTCTGGTAACCTTCCAAACTTTACACTTTCACATAATTGTAGATGGATATTTCACTCAACAGCCGTCAGAACAGACAGCTCCTGTGACTCACGTGTAATATCCCGTTGCTGACGGCGCTTTCTGAGGAACCAGCCAGGCTGGGATTGCAACGGAAGACTTGCGGAACCCTGGGCTTGACTGGCGCTCTCTTTAGATGTGTCTGAATGCACCCAATAAATCCCGGGAACCCACCAATTTCCCAATGCGAAACCTCCAAGGCCACCCAGACCGGGACGCATCTTTGCAGTCAGAATGTTTCGATCAGCAGTGACGACCTTCTACAACCTTGATTCACATTCGTTTTCCCCTTCTCGCCTTTTTTTTTATCCACAAAGGAGTCGTGCGAGTCATTGAGTACACCTTTCAGAGAACTGACGTAAGGTGTGGAGAAATGGCTTGTTCCTGGAATAGGTTAATAGTTCAGCTTTGTTCACGCTCCACTGGAACTCACAGCCTCCCTAATGCCACCTGCGATAGACAAACTCCCTGGTCTTTTTCAACTAATGTTATTTGCCAAGCTTGGATGGGTTTGTAGTGTTGTAGCTATGCTTTAGCCAGTTTTGCTTTTTGGGCTTATGTAAAAATGTTTCACATTCACATTCTTACAAGAGTTTTGGATGCCAAATCTGATAGTGATATTATGATGGGATTGGAGGTTTTATTGCAAGTCGCTTTGGATGAAGCTTCCTGCTGGATGCTGTAACTAAAACGTCAAGGATTTTTAGTGAGAGAAGCAGGACTCGACCCAAAGCGTTTGCCATTGGCTCGAAGTCAGCCGGATGTGGAGTCCCAGTGTGGAAAACAGAAGTTACAGGGTTACCCTCGTGTTTATTTTAGATTGCCTTCCCTGATCTTTGCCTCTGGTTTGCGGCCTTGGAAGGTAGCATCATCATCGTGCGTAATTAAAGACCTTCCAGATGTTTCCCTATAAAACGGAGGGTTTTCCTGTTGCGCTTTAGAGTTGCGCTGTTGCACTTTTTTGTCAGGCCACGCGGTCATTTATTTTGCCACGGACACGATTTAGTGATCGGATGAATTAAAATTAACGATCGTATTGATTCGTGTAGGCTCTGGATGCTGGTGAGTTGACAAACCGACGCCGCCTGCCCTTTATGTGGCTTTGTTATTGAGTGACTGCGTTTTGCCCGGGTCATCCCTATTGAGAGATGAATATTTGCTTTAAAAACGATCTGGTCAATAGTTGAGAGTGAAGTGTTAAACCCGTGTGACAGCTCCGCAGTTAGGAACCTGCAAAGGATCGTTCTAGCAGCAGTGGCCCATTTTTAATTATTAAAAACGTGTCTGAGCAGCTAGCTAACAAGAGCTTACTTGGCTGGAATTTTTGCTCATTCTCAAAGCACCCAATCCATGTAAAGGCCTAAAAAATACAGCTCTCATGTAACACAACTGGTCCTTTTAAGGGGGTTTATAAGTACGAAAAACGAGACAACATGCTGAGTAAACCTGACATCACAAAATAAGCAGCATTCCTAGTTAAAATGTTTATAGTGCATCATTTTGTTTGGTTTCATTTTGTTTCCACTTAGACTGGCTTGCGCAATTCAGTCTGCGCCCCTCGAGTTCAGTAGACGGCGAGATTCCTCTGAAATGTCATGTTTCTGTAACGAGTCGGTCAGATTCGGTTTTAATTTATGCTTGCATTGTGAGAGAGCAAAGCCAAAGAAATCGGCGCTGTTGCCAAGGAGTCGTTTACACAGCGACGCAGTCCCACGCTTCTGATGGAGAGATGGCTGAGGATTTGGGCCAGGCCCGGACACGTCCGCCTCCAGCCAGGGCAGAGGAATGCTGGGCAATCTGATGGAAAGGTCACCCCCTCCCTGTTCTCTCGGCTGATAATACCTTCCTCACCTGGCCTTTCTCTTTTCCTGCAGCCTCTTTGTTGCGATGAGAGAAGTGACGCGTGCCAAGAGCTTGTGGCAGTGCCATCTCGGTCGCGTTAGACGTGACAGGCTCGGCGTGATGAGCGCCAGTCTATTTTAATCGCCTGGCAGCGCCGGTATGTAATGATTTATGTGCCTTAACTCCGAAGTTTAGACTCATTATGAAAATTAAGGTCCATAAAGATGTACCAAATCTGCAGTGATCCACCTTATGACTTCCATTGTCCGACGTTAGGCTGACTTAAAGCCGAAAAAACACCGTGTAATTACCTGTAAAGTCCTCTTGAGGAACGTCCTTGGTGCTCGTTTATGTAGAATACGTTTTACATAAGCAGACTATCGCATAGCCTCTCTCAGCGAGCCACCGCCTCTCCCCGGGGAGCCCACCGGTGCAGAATGAACACTTGTGATTTGTTTAGAAAGGCTCTCCGTGTACTTAGGCAGGATGATGTATTTGTGGAGCTTGGCAGCACCCAGAATGTGATGTATTAGACGTGGAATGCCGAAGACCGACGGCCAACCACCGCCGCGCTTTTTTTCCCCCACTCTTTTTAGGCCAGTGATGACTTGCTTCGCTCGTCGTGACAAGGCTTTTGCAGCCGCAGATATATTTTTTTAAAATCTCATTTCGGGAGGGGGGCCAGATTTAAGCGGCGCTAAGAGTGCAGGCAAATCCCAAGCGCTGAAGTCCTGTCGTGCATTTTTCTGCTCTGCTTGTTATTATGGCCTCACTGATATAGAGATTAGGGATTACTGGCTGGAGTAATCATTCTGAGCAATGCTGGTCAGCAAAGTTGCCGTACAGCTTAAATCAAATATTTCAGGATTTAACTTTTGCTGGAAGTTTGCTGGAAGCCGCGCTCGAGCACCGCGCAGGTCACGGAGTTCATCCCCGGGACGAGCAGCGACCCGTTACCTGCCATTTCATTTTGGTGATGGTTGTTTTCTGAGTTGACTTTTTTAGTTTAAGCCTAAAAGTCATTTAAAGGCAACGTTTTGGAAGAAAAAGATAAGTCCCCTTTATAGTAATCCTCCGTCCAATACCTTTATCGTAGGGCGCTCGGATGGTGCGCTAGTTTTGTTTGCTACCCAGTACTTCAAGACTCCCAGCAGGCAACTGCTGTGTCTGATCACCAACACCACCAGCACATCAGTGACTGTTTTTAAATGCACTTTATAACCTGATATCTTCAGAAAATCAGATTTTCAATGTGTTCACATGCACTTGAGTAATCAGAAAGTGAGACACCTTCGGGTTTACATAACTCGGACAATGTTTCTGTGTTGCAACCAGTCACAAACTATTTTCAGTATTAAATATTCGGTGTTCAATAGCTGCCTTTAATTCTGGGGTTGCCAGATCCTACAAGAAATTAACTAGGTCTGTAGCAACTAATCTCAAAGGAAGCCTCTTAAGAATAACTGTTTATGGCAACTGTGTTGCACTCTTGCGTTATGTTTTCGTGCATGCGCAGACTGAGAAAACGGATGGAAATCGTAGCATGGGTGTATATGCTCTGAGAAATCCGATTACTGAGGTAAAATCCAGCTCTCTCTGTCGGATGGAGTTGTATGCTGTATACTGTATACATGACCACGTGAATAATCGCAGAAATTCTGCTGTGATTGGATAAAAAGTGCGCAAGTGGGACTGCAGTGCTGAGAATGATCCACCACCCAAGTAGTACCTGATCTGTACTGGTCCTGTGTGGGTCCTGACCCTTAGAGAACAGAGGACAGGGCACTAACAAAGGATGTAGAGAAACAGAAGGACTACAGTCTGTAATCGTAGAACTACAAAGTGCGCTGATAACATGGAGAATGAGCGCAGAAACTGGAAGGTGTACCTAATAAAGAGATTTTGGAGGGCATTATTTAGAGAGAATCCCCTTCTAGATGCAAATCCTCGTTGCCCGTTTGTTGCTGTGAACAATTTGTCAGCCCTATCCATTAGTCGAAATGACCGCCACATGACCGCCGCTGATTAATAAACAGTTTTGAAGCCGCACTGTGCTCTGTCACGGCGTCGGGCGAGAAAGCACTTTAAATCCCATTTTCTCAGCTCAGAGGTAATCACGTTCCCTCACTCGCTGTTTAACCTTGCAGACCCACCGCCGCTAAACGTTGATTCATTTTCCTTAATGTTTCTTTAAATCCCGAATTAGCATACACATCCCCCCCAACGCTTAATGGATTGGCTTCTTATCTCGTGAGTGCTTATTTTTCCACTCCGTGATACGGGCCCTGGGAAGGTCACCAGGTGGTCCTGCTGCATCTGGTGTCCCGGCGAAAAACACTGGCTTCCTTTTCCTCAGTGTTGGCAGCGCTTCATAAAAAATGCCATGCTCCTCCTGCCACCTCTGTGAAACTTTTGACTTCCCCTCGCGATCCCATAACCCGAGCGCTCGCCAGGAACTCTGCTCTTTCATCCTTCCGCACTGTTGAACTAATTACCTGCCTGCAGTGATGGCCTGGGAAAGCATTAACCAGGCTTACTGGACGTGATCTGTTGCCTAATTCGGACTGTGGGGCCCTGGCGCTTCGTGCGGGCGTGACTGCGCACAAGCCGGAGCGCAAATGGGCCCCTTGAGCCAATGGCGCGTTAGGGGGTGCGAGTGAAATCCGAAAGCAATTAGAAATGTCAACGGGGGGAATTATTTTCTCAGCGCAACGCTGGTTCCATCGTGCTTTCTGCTCGAAGGTTTTGGTTTCGGGTTTTCCCTTGACTTTTACCAGTTTATAACCCAAACCTGTTTGCATTCCGATTTTGTTCAGGACCACCTTTGGGTCCGATACAAAACAAGGTGCAATTACAGTATTTGAGAGCTAAGGTCCAGCTTGGCAGTGCCAGGATTTAAACCCTCCACCATTTGGCCAACAGCCTGGTACCTTAGCTGCTGAGCCAGACGTCCTGTCCTATTGTAAATAGAACTAACCTATGACTAATATAAACTGGTTGAGTCTCTGGTTCATCTGGCTGATCTTCCATGTCATTCCTAATACCGTCTATCGATGCATTTTTGGTTTCCGTCAGACAGAAGTATCAGTCGCTCGTGTTTGCAGCCGTATCTCTGACGCATTTGCGTATTATTTGTACGCAGTTTTCTTGTGAAGATGCAATTTAAAAGGCTACGCAGACATGGTAATATCCAGTCAACGTCCTAGAACGTAATAATTCCTACGTGTATAGAATTTTTTTTTTGCGTTTGTTCCTTGTGCCTTTTCCATCCCCTTGCCGTAACCCTACGGGATTGCTGCCCATTCTTCTCTTACCCCTGCATTCCTCAAAGTCCTGTTCCAAACTTGGTGTACTTTCTTCCGGACTTGGCTCGATACTTCATCTTAGATCCTGCCAGGGATGTCCACATTCCAACCCTCTCCGTGTTTATATCCTGCCAGAACAACAAACATATCCTGTCTAATTATTTATAACAGGGCCTGGAGAGCTCACGCCAACACACCTGGTTTGAGGTACCAGCCCGTTTCATCGTTTAGGTGTGTGCGCGCCTGTGTTTCCTGCAGTTCTCTCGACATTCCTCGGGATTTGTGATCACGCTTGGTGACGTGCCAGCTCGGCCGGCGTTCTGATCAATATTTACAGGTCTGGACTTGTCTCTAATTTCCTCGCTGCCCAGCTGTCTGTGCTTTCCTTGGGAATTAATTATTCAGAAGGCTGCATCTAACGACTGAAATAGCAATTGTGGTAGCAGCTTGAGATTGGGGGTGGTGATGGTGGGGGGACTTCGGGCTTGTCCCAGGGAGTAGGTTTGGGAATGAGGAGGGGGTTCTCTGTAGGCCTTATCACTGACACCTTGTTTACATCTGCTGGTTTTGAGTCTTGTACCGGAATCCTATCCTGATAAGACTTTAAGCACATTCACTAGAATAGCCAAATCTGTTCGTGAGAACAACTGTGACATTGCACGCTGCAAAGGTGATTTTTCTTTGACTGCCATCGGGCCGTCCCTATAAATCACACACGGAATCTGTGCAGCAGTGGCCCCATTATCACATAAACGTCTTACAGCGAGGAGAAGGTCTCGTTTATATTCAAAGCAGTTTGATCTACGTTCTGACCTGGTCACGTCGCTCTTTAAGACACAAGCCATTTTTCTTTCTCCCACATCCCTCTCTCTCGGTTTGGCGTGACCCGGCTGGCTCGAGAACAGACGAATTCCAGCTATGTAATTATCTGTCCAGCGTAACGTATCTCTTTCAGGAAGTGAGGCTCGAGTTGCGCGCATTTCACACAGCTGAGTGAATCTGGATTAAGCTGGGTGGTTTCTCCCCCCAACTTGTTTTGTCCTTCTTTGTAATGGACCGGATTTTCCTCCGGTCTTTTCGAGATTTGGTCTGTAGATAGAAATTGGTCGTTTGGTACATTACTCATGGTGGGACGCCTAGAATGAAATATTAGTTTAGTGAGCGTGTGTAAGATTAAGACACGGCATTGGGGAAACTTGCTGGCTTTCTGATAGGCCTTTATTTTCCATTTCCATTTCCAGCATTTAGCAGACGCCCTTATCCAGAGCGACTTACAATTGGTACAGTCTTACAATCCAAGCAATTGTGGGTTAAGGGTCTTGCTCAAGGACCCAACAGTGGCTGCTTGGCAGAGGTGGGATTTGAACCCTGGACCTTGTGGTCCATAGTCCTGTACCTTAACCACTAGGTTACCACAGTCCCATTGTCCTGACATTTTATTGAGCAGAAAGTAAAAATACAAACTTTTCTATGTTCATACGTTTTAGAATACGTTTTGTATTGTAAGCCTATGCAGTCAAACCCCGTTGTCCTGACTGAATACTTCGGATAAGGGATACTCCTATAAAGGGAGGCTAATTTAATTATTTCCTATGGGGAAATCCCTAAATGGTTCCTGATATTCAAAACACCTCTTACTTTCCATAATGTCAGGGTAATATAGCGACGCTTGGGACGTTCTTACTGGTCTGCCTGTTATCTGCAGGTTCTTATCCACTAGTGAGGTCTTTCTTCCAGCACTTAACTACAAAAATATAAGATGGTATTTGTGTATTTGAAAGTTATGTATGTATATTTAGCATTTAGCAGACGCCCTTATCCAGAGCGACTTACAATTGGTACAGTCTTACAATCCAAGCAATTGTGGGTTAAGGGTCTTGCTCAAGGACCCAACAGTGGCAGCTTGGCAGAGGTGGGATTTGAACCCTGGACCTTCTGGTCCATAGTCCAGTACCTTAACCGCTAGGCTACCCCAGTCCCAAGTTATATGGGGATCTATAAAATATTAGGCAGACATTTTAAGATGTTGAATATTAGGGGACCATTTTGGCCACCGCCTATAACTGTGATGGCTTGGTGTTTAAGGTACAGGACTGTGGAGCAAAAGGTCCAGGGATCAAATCCCACCATTGTTGGATAAGGGCGTCTGCTAAATGTAACTGTAATTATGGGTGCTTCATAGTCAAGCATGGTCAAAGAAAAATAAAAATGTAAGCTTAATGCATTACTGTCATGCCTGTATGTGGCGTGATCCAGAGGCTTTGCTCCGGCGTTAAAGCGGCAGTGTGAGAGTTACCGAAGGAGCAGGTACCGAATCCGTGTGGTTGGGATGTGGGGCGCCGAACGAGCAGTTGATGCGCCTCTTTTGTGTAGCAATTAGATAAATTAACCCGGGGTCAGAGAGAGCGCTGAGGCAGGAGGGCTGCACTCTGAGCGACTCTGAATCTTTTATGAGTCCTACTTTGAACTCCAGTGGCGCTGCAGGAACCCGGACCCCCTCGTCTCTGTGGGAAGCCTTTGATACTCGCTTTTTTATCAATTTTAATTTACTGGAGCGGCAAATAAAATTAAGCCTTAATGTATTCCCCCCCTCACACATACACACACACAATGTCGTTTGTCTAATGTGGTTTATTTATTTATCCAGATTACAGTCAGCTTGGCACCGTTGGTAAAGATGGATTAGAGACGGAATGGAAAAGATGTGGCTCATGAGCTTCGTCCCACACTGAAAATGAGAGATCTAACCTTTAATCGGCGTAAACCCGTTCTAAGACGATATTTTTGTTAAAACGTATGCCTTTTGTAGAAACCCCTAATTCTGATGAGTGAAGAGCGTTCCTGTTTATACAGTATTTAGCTACGTGCCAAAATTCTTAGTGATTCATCATAACGTCTTAACTTGATTACGATTCATGAATTATTTTGTTTTGGGTTTTTGCTGTAGATGTTGTTGCAGTTTTTTGCCCTCATAGTTCAAGGTTTGTACTGTAAATATGCTTGACGATTAAAACTGGGATTCTTTTTCTAATGAAAGAATGCGTGTCGTTGTGATCTTAAAATAACTGACGGAAACACACGGGTGAACTGTTTATGGTTATCTATTGAATATCTCACCCTTTGCGATTTTGTAGGATGTGAATCCGTTATTTCCTTCCATCTTCTTCAATATCCCTTCATATTGTGCAGCGTTTGTAAACACACAGTTGGGAACGTATTAAGAGAGAAAAAACAAGACAAAACTGAACTGAATGTCTGTTTCGATTAATTGCCCAGCCTTATCGTGATATATCTTTTCATTCCTAATAAGGGCGTCTCTTAAATGCTGTAATTGTAAGCTATTAGCACTGAGCCTCGTTCCGTTGAATCCATTAGCGTTTTGGAAGTGAAATCACAAAAGAATGATGAGTGACTCAGCCTGTAGGAGCCAGAGCCTCATATTTTGGACACATGTTCCACGGGAAGTGTTTATTTTTTTTGCTTTGCCAGTAATGGAAAGGCTGGAGTTTCCAGTATGAATGGAAGAGGATGAAGAGCAGGAGCCTAAGTGGGGAATTAATGACTGTATGAGGGTGGGTTTTTCCTATTGTGCCGACCAGAGCTGCTTGGATAAATAGGGCTGGAATGTACGTTTCCAGAACCTCCCCGATTCAGGAAGATGATCCGCTTGTTTTTGTTGAAGTAATGCCCGCAACATCTCCAAGTTTGAGCTCTTGGGTGCAGATACAGAAAAGAGCAGTGAAGAAGTGAAGAGGTTAAGATTTGTTTGAACTTTCACGTGACTTGGGCTCTGTGCGAAAGTCTTAGGCCACCAGTACATTCTTTTAGACTCAAATCTACTTGGATTTGTCACTCTATAATACAGTTTTCCGGTTATCTTTTTTCGAATCTTTGGGAGCTTTGCCATATCTTTTGACCCTGTTCCCATTCTGAGAAAGTGGTTCCTTGGCTGCTACCCTTCCAAAAACCCCATTCCTGATCAAGCTTATTTGGGTCAACTTGGCATCCCGATGAAGCTGCTATTGCTCGAGTGTAGCCTGTGGATCTTTTTAATAAGGCGTACAAATTTCCTTTATTTTATGGTTGTATTCTCATAAGGAGACTGAGAATTACTTATATATGGTCGTTATCTGATCTTATGGTGGCCTTGGACTTTTGCACAGTACTGTATGTGAATTAAATAGCTAAAGGAAGGAATGAGGTCTTCCACACACTTACTCCAGGAAGCCAGTGTGTTACAGTCAGGGAAGAAAGTGAAGTGGACAGAGACGTGCTCTTTACGGAAGTTCCGATAACAAAGCAGGGATATTTCGTTTCGACATATCAGCAACGCATATTATGAGCAGGGGTGCCTAAACTTTTGCTGATGTTTTGCTTTGAGGTGGAAATTCCTTGGGCTCGATCTGATGTTCTTAGCAACGCCAAGCTCTCTGGGAGGGATTAGACTCGCAGAGCCGGGCTCACACAACCATCCACATGAAAAACGGCACAAAAAAAGTACACTCACACTACCGCTCACATCCGCACGTCAGCGCACACAACCGAGAAAACTAAGCTAGCCCACGATCATACATAACAGCACACTACCACACAGTCACCCACGCAGACGCGCAACACACAGCCTCCAATAGCAACCCACAAACAGGCACTGGCACCGACACAAACGCACACAACACCGCTCTTATCCATACAGTAGGAACATAGGCGCACACACAGACACACACAAACATAGCCACAGGTAACCGCACAGACGCACACACTACCCCCCACACACACAGCCTTATAAATTCAGTTTTTGTGTCAAGACTTTCAAAGCACAGCCTGTGGTGTTAAAGCGCCCCGCTGTTTCGGTTCAGAATAGATGTCGCGTATTAGAATAGAAATCAGTAGACTCTCTGGTTAGGTCATGTTTTCTCAGACTTGGGATAAAACCGAAGAGAAATGAAGCAAGCTTGAAATAAAATACGTGTAAGAGTTGGAAGTTTATGCGCTGCTCTGGTGGAGGGCTCGGTTTTGAAGTCGCTCGGCAGCCGAAGAGAATGCGAAGTACTTACGTAAGCCACTCTGAATGAAAATCACAATGCATTTCTATATATAGCGCCTAGGGTGACGGTGGCAAGGAAAAACTCCCTAAACGTAACAAGGACGAATCCTTGGGAGGCCCACGTAGGGCTGGGAGATGTGTCGGAAATATCACAATATTTAAAGAGTTTCGCGATACACGGAATTGATCGCGGTACATGCGATGACACGGAGTGCATCAGTAGTGATGGATTCTTAAACTATTCAAATATTGTCCTTTACTTAAACAGTTCTTTAAGCATCACAAAATGCATCACAATACGATGAAATGTCGTCATGTTGTGTGGCGGACATATCAGAGAGCAATCATTAGAAGGGGCGTGTGCATACTTTTGGCCTTGTAGTGCATTTGTGATGGTTCTCTGTCGGACCAAAGTTATTTATTTACAAAATATTTGTTGTTTTTCCTTCTATAACTAACGGTTAAATGGCGGCGTCTTTCTGATTAGATTACCCTTCGTGCTGTAAGCTCGTGGTTTTGCACTTGTGATACTAGATTGCGGTTTCTAATATTACAAGTGGTTTCCAAATTGCAGCTGTACTGCCGGCGTCAGCACTTCTGACACCAGCAGTGTGCACTTTGTGGTCCGAGGGGTTTACAGTTTAAAGGCAGTTTTCTTTGCGTCGGAAAGCGCACACTCGCCAAATTCAAATACGTGCTGCTTTTTATTCGACGCATGTACGTCGCTTCTTGAACGCCTGTTCGAACGCCACTTCAGACCGAAACGGCATTTGAGGTTTGGCGCTGCAGCGACAGGATGAAGGTTTGAGGTGAACATCCAAGTCAGATGCTCAGCATTGTTTATTAACCAGTGGTGACTAATTGATGAAGCTTTTTGATTTAACCCAGATTAATGTTTGATAAACTCCCTCAGTAGTGCATTTAAGTCTTTTATGCAGCTCCTCTGAAGCAGTGCAGAAGAGTCAATTATTGAAAACGTATTGAGATGACGTACTTCTGAAGTTCTGTCAGTGCTCCTAGTGCAAATTTGTGCAAAATTAAAAAACGTTCTGAGTTCAGGGGCACTTTGGTGTCGAGTCGAATCGACGCTCCTGCCTTGTGTAATCGTAATAAATGAATTGTCACATGCTCGGGTGGTGAAGACTCGTCTGACCTCCAGTATTCTCTCGGCTTTATTGAAAAAGCTTAGCAGAAAGGCTGGAGGAGGGTTTGAAAGGCTTTTCCTCTCTCTCCCATTTAGAAAGGAGGGATTATGGGATAGGGAGTAAAGTGGATTCCGGCTTCGATACGAATGGCTTTATATTACGCGGACAGATTTGCATTGCGCCGCTCCTGCGGCCTCGGTGCCAAACGGCGACTTATCAAGGATGTAGATGTTTGCCGGAGGAAGCGCATCGTCGCGCGCGGTCATTATTTTAAGTTATTGCATTTCCTCCCTTTTATCCGGCCTAAGAGGTTTAGGGTTCCTCTTCTCGAAATCATCGTGCAGCGCCGCACTTGATTAGCAAGGAGTGGAAATTAATTCTGAAACGAAGCAGCTCCAGCTTTCCTACGTCAACCCAGAAGAGGATTAGAGAAGTTCGTAGGTTTTGGGGTTTTATTGTTAATTTGCCACTCGGAAGATCACGGACGGGTTTGACCTGGGAAAGCTTTGCATGTGCATAATTTTTGTAGCATTAGTTTTATTTTGCAAACAGAACTGAACAGGACCGAATGCTGAAACTTGGGGAATTCCTTTTGGTCAGGATGTGGCTTTTAGGTCATTGTTTGTGAAGAAAGTAAGGTGGTGGTAGGCATTCCACTTCAGCAGTGTGACTTCAGCAGTGTTTGTGTCTCTGTTCTTTTTAAAAAATTCTTAAAAATTAATTCTTAAAAGTCAAGCCCATACGGCAATCCAGAAGATGGAGCAAGAACTATGACTCTGAAGTTAAAAATGTGGTAAACCAATGGAGGAATGCAAGGAATAGATGTAAATACAATTTTATTAGGCATAGATTTTATTTAATAGGGACTGTGGTAACCTAGAGGACTCTGGGCCACAAGGTCCAGGGTTCAAATCCCACCTCTGCCAAGCTGCCACTGTTGGGTTCTTGAGCAAGACCCTTAACCCACAACTGCTTAGATTGTAAGACCGTATCAATTGTAAGTCGCTCTGGATAAGGGCGTCTGCTAAATGCTGTTAGTGTAAATGTAGTAGCGATGTATAGCCCACCACCGCAAGGACCTGGGTTCGAGCCTGGTCATTACCCCAAGTGTCAGGGGAAAGAAGAATAATGATGTGTCCAAGGTCTTGTACAAAATGTCCTCAATGAAAGCAATTTAGGCTTGACGTTTCTGCAGAACAAAACTACAAACGTTTGGACTCCATTCCTGAGAAAATCTTTCTGTGAAAACCATAACAGCAGGTTACCCAACGGGTATTTAAGGAAACTGCTCTTGCTCTTTCAGATCCGACTCCATTTGGATGTCTGCGATTTTATTTAGCAAGGATGTCGGAAATGCTTTCAGGACTGAGTGTAGCGTCGGGAATTATCGTTGTCTTTTTTATCGGCAGGAACCCGTGACGGCTCCCGTACTGCGGGCATGCCATGTGGGCTTTAAATCTGCCACTGCAACCTGCAATTACGCGGCGTGTAATTAGCGTATGAACTGTCACAGTTGCTGCGGTAGGATAATTGGCATGACATCCTTCTGGTCGGAGTTTTGTCAGATTCATGTTTGTTGGCATGGTGCTGGGCGGTTCTGTGCATGTGTGTGTGTGAGAGACACTGATTTAATCTTGGTCTAATTACACGGTTATTGCAAACTGGTTTCCAGTAGTCGCCGACTGCTTTTGTATACTCGCTAAATGAGGCACGGTTCACATACTGATCTATGCCAGCCGGTGCCAACGACCTTGGCGTATCAAAAACACGGATATGTTGTGAATTTGCTTTGTGATTTCATTTTTCCACGAGTCGTGCCCTTTAGCAGATTCATAAATTGTTGTATGATTAGACTTTGGTAAATAATACTATAATAATACTGGAGTGTACAGAAGTATTTGGACTCCAAAACCATAGGCGTTAATGTGGAAAGTGTTCCCCACAAGGGCCTCCACTCTTCTGGGAAGGATCTCCTGTACATTTTGGAATGTGATGGTATGGATTTGCAATTTATTCCTTTACTGCATAACTATGGATTGCACTACTGATTTGTTTTGCTTGTGTGCTTCTGCTCAGTCATGGCAACCCAATCCACGAGACTCCAGACGAACGGTTCAAGCACTTTTGAGCCTTTAGTATCTGCTTTAGTAGAGAAAAGACCTCTGTATGTGAGTTTTCTCCTCGATTCTTCCACAATACTAGCAATTACATTATAAAGAGTGTCGTCCTGTGTCGCTAAGCTGTTCGGCGTGTGACCCAATTCGCCGCCCTTGTCTTGCCTTTGTAGGCTGTATTTTATGCACCTGTTCGGGTCACCCCCGCTATTCATGTTGCAGACACTTATATAAGCTCGTTGAGTTAAGAGCCTTGCTCGAGGCCTCGGCAGTGGCAGCTTGGCAGCGCCGAAACCCTTAACCTTCTAGTCGGTAGTCCAGTGCCTTAACATCTGAGCCAGCGCTGGGTGGAAGTGCCTGTGAAATTGGCGAAACAAGTCATTAGGGGCGGTGTCTACATACTTTCGATCATGTATCAGCTCAGGTTTTTGGATACCACATTGGAATTAGAGACTTGTTCTTTTTTGTAGGTGTTTGGAACATTTTCTGGCTGTTCTTCTTGCTTATTCTTTGTATTTTCCTGCGTGTAATATGAGGCGGACGTGTGAGCTGCACACCATTAGCCTGTGTATGTGTGCTGGCTTGCATAGGCGCCAAGTTGTGATGCATTAGCTTTTCCCAGAGACGTTTCAGAACTCTGTGCAACTTGACCTGCGAGGCAGACGCTCGGAGCCTTCGGTGTAGAGCAGAAAGCAATGCGCATGAGAAAGTACAGTTTCTGCAGCGCAGCCTGAAAACCGTGCAGATCTTTCAACGAATCTGATTCTCGTTGTGATCAAAGCTTGTAGGCTTAATACTGGGCTAGTTTTATGGTAAAACCAGTTGCTACCATCAGCTGACATTGGACCATGGAGCTGGTTGATATTATAGAGGTATGAACAACATTTTCCCCTTTGTCTTTTAAGGCAGTGCTGCTCAAAAGTCTTAAGCCACCATTAGATTAGATATACCATTGTTTTAGCAATATATAATGCCCTTATATAATTAGAATGCAGTCAGAAAATACAGGACATTTCTGCAGTCCCTATCCCTTTGAGCAGTAGCAGCATCTTGCAGCTTCATCGAGATGCCAAGTTGACCTGTTTCCAGTCCGAAGAAGCTTGGTCAGGGATGGTCTTTTTAGAAGGGTAGCAGCCAAGAAACCGCTGAAGAAGCACAGGGTGAAAAGGCTAAGATGTATTAAAGCGAGGAAAAGAGGATGACGACCCCAAGCTTGAAATTATATAGGGGCACGATAGCAATGCTAAAACAGTATCTAATGGTGGCCTGAGACTTTTGCACAGTACTTTTTGTTCACCGAAAGCCTACGCTTGAATGCGAGCCAGTGCTGAAATCCCAGTTGACAGCCTGCCAGGATGGCTGGGATTTCTTCCTAGAGGGTGTCTCATATGTGAATCTTGTCGAGCCCCGTGTTGAGGCGTCTGATTTGGAACACTTGTACGAAGAACAGACGAAGGGAGGAGATGAAATGCTTCCAAATCGATGCATTCGGGAATGAGTTTAGCCGAGTTTCGAGCCGAGAGCAAGATTCTGCTGTAAGTGACTAACACACCGCTGTGACACTCTAATTTTGGAACCAGTCAGGCGCAAAGGTCGATAGATCTCGAAGGTGCAGGATGGGTTTGACGTCAGGGCTCTGCGCGGGTCGGTCAATTGTTTCCAGGCGAAGCTCTGCAGTTAATTTCATTCTGGAGCTCGCGGGAACATCTGGAACGGCTATGATGCCACGAGGCAAAAATGCGAGGGAACGCGCACCGTGATGCGTGTACGCGCCCCTCGAGGCTCGCTTTTGGCAACCGTACGCGCCAGCTGATGGAGTGTGAGAACTGAAGGAACGAGGCCTGAGAAGCTGAGGGAGGGGAGGATACGTGGACGAGGAACGTCGGAAGGGAGATGATTTTAAATGAGGGGTTCCGGGCGCTTCACGATCCATGTTTGGGTGTTAGGCACTTTTAAAGGGCATCGCACTGATCTTTCATTCGTGGCGTCATGTGTTTGCGGTTCATACCCCGTCACCGGGTCCATCCCCGCCCCACGGGAGCGACTGAAGGGATTACAGAGTGTGAAGCGGCGGAAACTCCGTTATTGTGCGGTTCTTCCCTTATCAGTTTGATCAGCGCTCAAAGCCAGTCAGGTGATTGTCAGACTCAATGGGGGCAACGGGGCAGTAAATGTGTGAGGCTATCACTGGATAACTCAACATGGCTGTCGTCTGGGGAAGAGTGCAGAACATTAATCTAAATGTCTGCCATGTTTGTTTCTACACTCGTCCATTTTATCGCTTTCACTTTCCATATAGGAGCACTTTGGGGTTGCAGTTAGAGACTGTAGCCCATCTGTTTCTCCACTATCTTTGTTAGTCCCTTTTACTGTTTTCTTTAATGGTCTGGACCCCCACAGGACCACCACAAGACCACCACAGATCAGATACTATTTAGATAGAGAAGGTAAATTCAATTAACACTTCCACCGAATTCTCTGACCGCCTCCCAACACAGTTCAAGTGATCCGGTGCGCCTTGGGTGCATTCTCACCTGACCTGTCACGCTGCCGAGTGAGATCCGAATGCTATCCGATCCCCAAAAGCACTCGTTAATCCAAGGCGTGAACAATCTCATACACCCCTCAACGATGAGGATCTCAAAATAAACATAGACGCTTCCCACTAAACAGGAAAAAGCTAGTAAAGCTGGATAGAGTTTGGATGTTGGAACCAGAAGCGTAGGCCAAAATCAAGGCTGTTTGTAGATCTGTGGGATCTGAATCATGAAAGGTGACCTACGAATACTTCTGAGCTAAGAGTAATGGCGGGGATCCTAGAGTGAGATTTGCCGAGGCACGAGTTGTTGCCTGAGACCTAGGGAAGGTTGTTCCATTACATGTTGGCTTTTCAAATTATATTAATAGTGGCAATCCATAGGTGGAACCTGTTTGGTGATATGTACCAAAAAACATCAAAGATCAATGAGTATAGGTTAAATGTTCTCTTCCTTTTCTGCCTAGGTATGACTACAAAGAAATGCTGCACAACTCCACCTTCTGCTTGGTGCCTCGAGGACGCCGTTTGGGTTCCTTCCGCTTCCTGGAGGCTCTGCAGGTGAATTTCTATTCGTCAGATCAACTGCTGTATCGAGATCACTGGTTTTTACCTGAAAGATGCAACGTTTACGTGACTAGTACAGTGGTGCTTGAAAGTTTGTGAACCTTCAGAATTTTCTATATTTCTGCATAAATATGACCTAAAACATCGTCAGATTTTAACTCCTAAATGTAGAAAGAGAACCCATTTAAACAAATGAGACAAAAATATTATACTTGGTCATTTATTTATTGAGGAAAATGATCCAATATTACATATTAGTGAGTGGCAGAATTATATGAACCTCTAGGATTAGCAGTTAATTTGAAGGTGAAATTAGAGTCGGGTGTTTTTAATCAATGGGATGAAAATCAGGTGCGAGTGGGCACCCTGTTTTATTTAAAGAACGGATCGGTCAAAGTCTGCTCTTCACAACACATGTTTGTGGAAGTGTATCATGGCACGAACAAAGGAGATTTCTGAGGACCTCAGAAAAAGAGTTGTTGATGCTCATCAGGCTGGAAAAGGTTACAAAACCATCTCTAAAGAGTTTGGACTCCACCAATCCACAGTCAGACAGATTGTGTACAAGTGGAGGAAATTCAAGACCATTGTTACCCTCCCCAGGAGTGGTCGACCAACAAAGATCCCTTCAAGAGCAAGGCGTGTAATAGTAAAGTTGCTGAGGTCTCAAAGGATCCCAGGTAAACTTCTAAGCCAACTGAAGGCCTCTCTCACACATGGCTAATGTTAATGTTTCATGAGTCCACCATCAGAAGAACAACTGAACAACAACGGTGTGCATGGCAGGGCTGCAAGGAGAAAGCCACTGCTGTCCAAAAAGAACATTGTTGCTCGTCTGCAGTTTGCTAAAGATCATGTGGACAAGCCAGGAAGGCTACTGGAAAGAATGTTTTGTGGACAGATGAGACCAAAACAGAATTTTTTGGTTTAAAAGAAAAGTGTTTATGTTTGGAGAAAGGAAAAACACTGCATTCCAGCATAAGAACCTTATCCCATCTGTGAAACATGCTGGTGGTAGGATCATGGTTTGGGCCTGTTTTGCTGCATCTGGGCCAGGACAGTTTGCCATCATTGATGGAACAATGAATTCTGAATGATATCAGAGAATTCTGAAGGAAAATGTCAGGACATCTGTCCATGAACTGAATCTCAAGAGAAGGTGGGTCATGCAGCAAGACAACGACCCTAAGCACACAAGTCGTTCTACCCAAGAAATGGTTAAAGAAGGATAAAGTTAATGTTTGGAATGGTCAAAGTCCTGACCTTAATCCTATCGAAATGTTGTGGAAGGACCTGAAGCGAGCAGCTAATGTGAGGAAACCCACCTCACTAATATGAAATATTGGATCATTTTCTTCAATAAAGAAATGACCAAGTATAATATGTGTCTCATTGTTGAACTGCGTTCTCTTGATCTACTTTTAGGACTTGTATGAAATGTTTTAGGCCATATTTATGCAGAAATATAGAACCTTTCAAGCAGCACTGTACATCAGAAAATTGGCACTGTTGGTCAAGAACGGTCTAAAGATTATTGAAAGATGTGTCGGCGCTGAAGGAAAATTTATTCTCGGTTGAACTCATTTGAACGGGTGAGTTTTGTTAGGCTTGGAGCGTGTGACTGGTGAGAATGGAGGCTGGTTAATGACGCTGAAGGGATTAACCCAGAGAGAAGGATGATACGCGAGCCAATCGCACGCCGACATCCAGCTTAAGAGATTAGCAGCGAGACGCGGACACACACGTATTCCTAAGGTCCTTCTGTTGACTCGTCTGTAACTGCGGGTAAATACCGACACGCTACGCCTAACCCTAACCTCGGTACACCCAAATCAGCCGTTTAGCAGCTTTTTGATGAAAGAGGAGGCGCAGTTTCATCTCCATGTCTGCTAGAATAAATACGAATAAGAACCGAAAGAGGTTTCAAGTTTTTGTCGCCTCACCGTCTTCACATCGACGGCTGCTTCGCCTCTTGTTGCCTTTTGTTTATACACCAGCAAAGTCTAATCGCGTGTTGTGCCATTTTGAAATCGTCACACAAAATCTCCTCTGGAAAGGAGCTCAGATAAGGAATATTTCTGTTATTTTCTATGGGCAAATCCTTAGTTGGTTACTGTGTATTCAGAACTCCTCCTACTTTCCACATTGTCAGAGTAATATAGTGGGGTAGGGCATTTCTGATTGGACTGCCCATCCTTTGAACTGTAGATAGGGACTTTGTCTTTCTAGCATGCAGCATGTTGTCCATCACTCCTGGAGCATCAGGCAGCCTCTTCTCTCGCAGATGTCTCTTTTAGTGCTTAATGCTACAGTGAGGCACAAGAGACCCATTGTCATGGCTAAGGCTGTTATTAGGTAGCTGTAATCAGGTTTGTGGGTAGTGGTGAGAAGCCATTTAGAACGCCGTTTACTCCGTATATGGCAGTCTGTAATGTAATCACAGGACTGCGTATAGTTACCATGGCTGTATGTCGTATCGGTAGCTATCAATCTAAGCATGTCATGGTCCGTATCGGTGTGAATGCGTCTTTAAGCACTTTGTTTATCTGTACCATCGTGGAGCGGCATGCAAGGACACCGGTGGCGCCAGGTGTTGGCGCGGTCGTACCCGGGTCCTGCGGCTTTGACATATAACTGGGCTCCCGGTCTCGCCGAGCGAATTGCTCATGTTTAATAACAACCTGCATTGCTGTCCGTGTGTGCGCCCAGGCCGCCTGTGTTCCTGTGGTGCTCAGTAATGGCTGGGAGCTCCCCTTCTCCGAGGTCATCGACTGGAACACAGCAGCCGTCATCGGGGACGAGAGGCTGCTTCTACAGGTACCTTCATCAACCCGCGTCTATTTTAGGCGAAGTCCAGAATGAAGAAGAAAAATTCAAAAGGTCTTAAAATAATGGCGAAAATCGCTGAGCGGGAACAGTCAGCACTTTGACTTCTCGTTCGGGGTACAGCTGCAGAATGGCGCAGGCAAATATCACAGCACGTGTGGCTTTAAATTAGGCAACAAAAGTCGTCAGCATGCCTTTTTATGGTCTTCATGCAGATCCTTATCAAAGTTCCTCTGCGCTGCACTCTGCCCCCGTCAGCAGTCGCATCTGGCTCTGACTTCAGTCTAACAGACTCCAGTTTCCCCCCAAATACAAATATTACTCACCTCTGTTATCATCCAGATAAACGCATTTATATTTGTAGCCACATGCAAAAGTAGAAATAGCGTTCGTTTCTAGTTTCAGTCAGATACTAATAGTTTTGTTTTCACCCACATATGAGTAGGTTATGTTTCTGTTTGACCTCCTTGTATTGATATATAGTTATGTTAAAAATATTTATTTATATATATATATATATATATATATATATATATATATATAGAGCACAATTTGCTCGTTTTACTCGCTTCTTATTTCTGATTTCAGCCAAATGCAAAGGTCAGCATTTATGTCATTTATGGCATTACCAGTATTCAAAGAGACCCACTAGATGTTATATGTAAGAATTAAACTAAACTGCCTAATGTTTATAGGAATATTTTACATAAAAGGAAACTTAATATAATATAAGTAAAAAAAGAACACAATTACGTAAAATGTAGATGTTACAATATATTACAAATAAAAGAGACTATAAGGCTGTAGAATATGACACAACAGCGTATGTATTGAATAAAATAAATATATATAATAATAGTCACTGAACTGATGAATGGTGAACTGAAATGCAAAAGTTTTTCTTGCTTGTGTTTTTATATATATAATATATACACACACACACGTGTTTGTGTGTGTGTGTGTGTGTGTGTGTGTGTGTGTGTGTGTGTGTGTGTATATATGTATATGTGTGTGTGTATGTGTGTATATGTATGCATGTGTGTGTATGTATGTATATATATATATATATAT
>JAJAGP010000477.1:298949-308949 GCA_025084515.1 Ancistrus triradiatus | reverse complement strand
GAACAATTACATTATCTTCCACTAGGGGGCAGTAAGAGATCAGCTTTGTGTTTAACTAAACAGGCCCAGGTTTCACGCAGACTAGATTTTCATTATATTTCAATAAAAATACTTTGTGACATTTTTGTATGGTGGTGTGCCTTGTGATTTTTCTGATGTGAAATATGAGCCGTGGCTCTAAGAGATTGGGAAACGCTGCTCTAATGTACCTTTAATACAAGGATTATATATGTGAATGCAGCTGTTTGGACAGTGTTTTGTAACACCTTCATTTCTGTTCCACCTGTGATTTCGGGACCCTGGCGCTCCGGTGACTCCGTAGATGGAGTCAGCTGCTGAAAGTGGTAGCACCCAAGGACCTGGGTCCAAATCCTTGCAAAGTGAATGCCCTTTTACAGGAAATAATTTGCAATCATTTTGTTATTGGAGCATCAGGAAGGGCCAAATCTGCGCCAAACTTTGGTTTCGGACCACTGTTTCTTTCTGTCTTTCTGCTGCACTTTGCCCCACATTGGCCCGTTCGCCCCTTTGAAACCTGAAAACACCTTTTTTCGGTTGTTAATTGTCTGTCAACTTAATAGATCTCACCTGTGCAGGTGCGGTTGTGAATTAGCCACATGAAAGCCGGATCTCTTTTCATGTGGCGCCTCTATTATGATTGCTCGTAGATTATCCATGACCGCGTGCTGCAGCACATGAGACGGAACAGTGTGATGTGGAACAGCCTGCCCGGAGGTCTCTTCTCCCTGCCGCTGTACTCCTCCTACCTGGGACACTTCCCCTTCTACTACTCGCTGCTCGGTGAGTCTCCTGCATGCTTATACACGCGAACCGGGTTACTACACGAAAATTGAGTTGCCGTGGGATTTGGGGACGAGTACGGAATAGTTGTTCATAATAGTTGAACATGTTCAGGTAGTCGCTTAGATGCTTTGCACGTAGTGTTTTAAACAATGATATGAAGTAAAACACAATACGAAAATGCTTAATAGAGTACCATACTGTACGATATAGTAAGTCTCAGCTTTGTACCTGGTAGAAATTTGGAACGCTACAGTGTTTGTTATTCATGGCTGTGATTCTCTTTTCTGTCAGCAGGTGTCGCAGGATTTCACTAGTTTTCTGTCATTCAGACACGAATTAGGTGTATATAAGACAGTTTTATGTCCCGTCAATACTCCTTAGACCCTCTAAAGTCGGATGGACGTTAAACGGTGCATTATTACCTGTTCTTTGAAGTCATAGATGAAGTTTGAGTTTTAGATGCATTCAAGAAAAGCCACACAGAATCATTTGATATTAACATCTTCAGGCATTCTGGTCTATGATTTTTAAATTATTCACGCTCTCGCATTCTCTCGTAGGACCAATTGAAGTGACTGCATATACAGATCTCCTACTTAGAAAAATGAGAGAGGTCTGTAATTTTCCTCACAGGTACACTTCAACTATGAGAGACAAAATGAGAAAGAAAAATCCAGGAAATCACATTGTAGGATTTTTAAAGAATTTAATTGTAAATCATGGTGGAAAATAAGTATTTGGTCAGTAACAAAAGTTCAACTCAATACTCTGTAACATAACCTTTGTTTTCAATGACAGAGGTCAAACGTTTCTTGTAAGTCTTCACCAGGTTGGCACACACTGTAGCTGGTATTGTGGCCCATTCCTCCATGCAGATCTCCTCTAGAGCAGTGATGTTTTGGGGCAACACGGACTTTCAACTCCCTCCACACATTTTCTATGGGGTTGAGGTCTGGAGACTGGCTAGGCCACTCCAGGACCTTGAAATGCTTTTTACTACGAAGCCACTCCTTCGTTGCCCGAGCGGTGTGTTTGGGATCATTGTCATGCTGGAAGACCCAGCCACGTTCCATCTTCAATGCTCTCACTGATGGAAGGAGGTTTTGGCTTAAAATCTCACGATACATGGCCCCGTTCATTCTTTCCCTTTAACACGGGCTCAGTCGTCCTGTTCCCTTTGCAGAAAAACAGCCTCAAAGCATGATGTTTCCACCCCCATGCTTCACAGTAGGTATGGTGCAACTCAGCATTCTTCTTCCTCCAAACACGGCGAGTTGAGTTTTTTACCAAAAAGTTCTATTTTGGTTTCATCTGACCACATGATATTCTCCCAATCCTCTTCTGGATCATCCATATGCTCTCTGGCAAACTTCAGATGGGCCTGGACATGTACTGGCTTAAGCAGGGGGACACGCCTGGCACTGCAGGATCTGAGTCCCTCTCGGCGTAGTGTGTTTACTGGTGGTAGCCTTTGTTACTTTGGTCCCAGCTCTCTGCAGGTCATTCATCAGGTCTCTCCGTGTAGTTCTGGGATTTTTGCTCACCGTTCTCATGATCTTTTTGACCCCACGGGATGAGATCTTGCGTGGAGCCCCAGATCGAGGGAGATTATCAATGGTCTTATATGTCTTCCATTTTCTTACAATTGCTCCCCACAATTGATTTATTCACACCAACCTGCTTGCCTATTGTAGATTCACTCTTCCCAGCCTGGTGCAGGTCTACAATTTTCTTCCTGGTGTCGTTCGACAGCTCTTTGGTCTTGGCCATGGTTGAGTTTGGAGTCTGACTGTTTGAGGCTGTGGACAGGTGTCTTTTATACAGGTAACGAGGTCAAACAGGTGCCATTAATACAGGTAATCAGTGGAGGACAGAAGAACTTCCTAAAGAAGAAGCTACAGGTCTGTGAGAGCCAGACATCTTGCTTGTTTGTGGGTGACCAAATACTTATTTTCCACCATGATTTACAATTAAATTCTTTAAAAATCCTACAATGTGATTTCCTGGATTTTTTTTCTCATTTTGTCTCTCATAGTTGAAGTGTACCTATGATGAAAATTACAGACCTCTCTCATCTTTCTAATTAGGAGAACTTTTTTTTATATATAAGGATCCTGCATGGCTTCTGTAATTGTGTTACCAGTCGTGGCTGTACCCGTACGGTGCCTAATTAACCGTGCCGCACAGTTTCCGACTAAAATCCTCATTACTCAGGCGGCTTTGTCACATTTGAAGGCAAACGTCTGTAATTTCATGCTAATGGAAACGTGACTGAGCCGGAATTCGTCCTCACAAATGGGACAGAGATGAGTCACAGTCCAGTCGGTTCTGCTTTTGGCTGCTTTGCGAGGGTTTTCGGACCGCCGTGTCTGTGCGGGGATGAACGCTGATCATGTGAACACCTCTGCCCACAGGGATCAAACCGCAGCAGAGGTTCACGGCTGTCATTCACGCCGTGACGCCGCTGGTCTCGCAGTCGCAGCCCATCCTGAAGCTTCTGGTGGCCGTGTCCAAATCGCAGTACTGTGCCCAGGTAGGCAAGGATCGACCATTGCCTGTTTTACTTTTGCGTTAATGAAGCCCAGGAGGAATTACAGTGCTGTGCAAAAGTCTTAGACCACCTTTAAATGAGATGCCAGTGTTTAGCAATGGCATCATGACCATATGTACAGTAACGGGGGCAATAGCAGCATATGGGAGCTTCATCAGGATGCCAGGTTGACCCTTCTACAGTCAGTACTCGATCAGATTTGGAAGGGTGGCATGAAGAAACCACTTTTTCAGAAGATGAAAAAGCTACGATATGGTGAAGCTCACAAAGACTGGAATGCAGATCAGCGGGAAACAGGATTATGGAGTATTATGGTCATTCTAATGGTGGCCTAAGACTTTTGCATGGGACTAGACGTCACACTTTTAAAGACAAAAGTAAAGACAGTTTAGGAGTAAGGGTCTTCTCGTGGACTCGGCAATAGTAGTGCTGCTACTTGAACCCCTTACCCTTCCTAACAGAAGTCCATCACCTTAACAACTTCACTATTTCCAATGATTTCCAATGCGACAATAATCAAGCCTTGCTTTTGTACCTGTGCTGTTCCGCCTCTAATCATTTCCACTAAATCTGTTCAGATTATCGTCCTGTGGAACTGTGACAAGCCTCTACCTGCAAAACACCGCTGGCCTGCCACCTCTCAGCCCGTCATCGTGATCGAGGGGGAGAGCAAGGTAAGAGTCGACACCCTGCTAAACGTCCTTTATTCTCTTCCTTCCTTCAGTAATTGAGAGCGCGTCCGGGGGGCAGATTTTGCAAACGTTGGCGTCGATAATAAATTAATCGGGGCATGCGTCCGTCGAAGGAGGGTGCGTTTGCACCCGGTGCAGCTCTGCAGATGTTTCCCTTTTAGCTGTCAGTTCTCGAGGACGTCGAGGGGAAATTGCAATCCACGCCCACTGGAGCTCATTCCAGAGCCGTGACCGGCTTGTGGAGCATTCGTGTGTGTGTGTGTGTGTGTGTGTGTGTGTGTGTGTGTGTGTGTGTGTGTGTGTGTGTGTGTGCTCGCTCTCATTTTAAATCCTGGATTCTGCCATTTCACCCACATCCTTTGTTAAAATGTACGATTAAGGGTTAAGCTCCCTGCTCACGGATCCGGCGCCGAAGGTCGAACCCCATAACCGTGTAGTCCGTAGTCTAGTCGCTGACCCGCAGCGCCACCTCTGGCTCCTGAGCAGCCATGATCAGGCAAACAGCCGAGCAATGGGCAGAGCTTTTTCTTTCAAAGTGGCCCTGTTACAGGTACGATCGGTGCTTTAACGTCTTGGGAATTATAAGAAATAAAAATCCGTCTTCTATCTAATAAACGCCTGAGTGACAGAAAACTAGTACGAGCGAGCCCTCGCGACATTTGCCGATAGAAAAGAGAGTCGCAGTTTGTATAAAGGTACAAAGATTAGAATCGCTGCCAAAAGTTTTCGTCCTGCGTTTGAGTTGATGCGGCGTCTGATGTCGTGACGTTCCGGTGATGTCTGCAGGTGATGAGCAGCCGCTTCCTGCCCTACAGCAACATCCTAACCGACGCCGTGCTGAGTCTGGACGAAGATACGGTCCTCTCCACCACCGAGGTGGGTCATTTTTGGCCCTTAATCCCATGGCCTTGTTCGGAATCCTCTCGTTTCAAGGTCTTGCTTGTTTCACACTCTAGGTGGATTTTGCTTTCACTGTCTGGCAAAGTTTTCCCGAGAGGATTGTGGGCTACCCCGCCCGGAGCCACTTCTGGGATGCCAACAAGGAGCGCTGGGGTTACACCTCCAAGTGGACCAATGATTATTCAATGGTGCTGACCGGAGCTGCTTTCTACCACAGGTAAGCGGATCAGTCTGTGGTCTTATGTCGGCCCATTTAAGCATGAGCCTTCGTGTTTGTACAGGTCTTTGTAAAGGATTTTATAAAGTCCTACAAGTCGTAAAGATACGTAGTATTCACGAAATCGGACATCTGATGGACGTCTTGGTCCAAGCAGAGTCACGGTCGTGCCATGATCTTTCCATTTCTTACTAGCCCCGTCTGTTTTCCTTTCTCCTCCAGATATTACAACTACTTGTACACGAACTATCTGCCAGCCAGCTTGAAGGGCATGGTGGATCAGCTGTCAAACTGTGAAGACATCCTCATGAACTTCCTCGTGTCGGCCGTCACTAAGGTGCCTCCCATTAAGGTCACACAGAAGAAGCAGTACAAGGAGACCATGATGGGACAGGTACAACTTTCAGCCTGATCGGCATTTTTTTGATCGGGTTTTTCCGCTTTATTCCTGCTTTTAATCATTAATTCCGTATGAATATAGGCGACAGAACAATCATTTGGGGGTCGGGAACAGATGTTTCCATTACTTCTCATGCGAACGCCGAGGTTCCGCTGTTTTGTCCTCGTACGTACATGCACAGGGTTTGGAGTTTTAGGAGCTTTCTGTGGGTTTAAAATCATGGGAACAACGCTGCTCAGTACGTCACTAAATCATCAGTCAGCTTCATTCTGCAACAGATTTAGATCAGATTGTCTCCAGGTAGGGAAAAAAACAGCGTGTTATCGAAAATGCCTTCGCTGACTGTCTGACCCTTTCCTTTCCCAGCAGACGTCGCGAGCCTCTCGCTGGGCAGACCCGGACCACTTCGCCCAGCGGCAGACTTGCATGAACAAATTTGCCAGCTGGTTTGGCACCATGCCCCTGGTCCACTCCCAGATGAGACTGGACCCCGTTTTGTTCAAGGACCAGGTGTCCATACTGCGCAAGAAGTACAGAGACATCGAGAGGCTCTAACCAACCCGAACCCCCTTCCAGACTAAACGAAGGGGAAACGGAACAGCAGGGCCACCCGCCGCCCCTCCGTATGGGCGGGTGAACTGGGGGCGGCGGCGTGGACCGGCCACGGGGGGACCGGAGTGTGTCTGTTTCAATGAAGTCCCGTTTGTCCAAAAGTTCAATTGGTGAAGTCGGAAAAATGTGCTTGAATGATGATAAGGTGCACATAATTTATTACACTACTGCAGGGGTGATTTTGGGTCAGACCTCCACCCTGCCGAGGTTACCACACCCACACAATCACGCACAGAAACGGTTCCGGAGATCAGGAGAGGATCCAAAGGACTGAAGGCGACTGGATAAGAGGTCCTGGTTGCTCCCCATAGGACGTCCTACAACGTCACGGTGCCTGTCCTCTCGAAACAAGGTGCGTCTGTGGAAAGAAATTGGGATGGATGCAGAAACCCTCCTCCATCGTGCTGCTTACGTTCGGTCAATCAGTTCCAAACGATGGAAGTCATTCTCCTTGAAGTGTTTCTTGCTGGGTTTTTTGTTTTTCTGTCACTGATCATTAGATGCGCTTCCGTGTCATAAAGATAGGCGAGTTCTGCCTGGACGAGGACGTCTTTCAAGTCAGTTTTTCGAAAGTGTGACTTAATTCCGCGCTCATGGATCTGATTTAGACCAAATCGGCTTGTCCCTCATTTTTATAGGCGATTGTTTCTAGATGTACACGATTAGAGTCTTAAACAGGGCTCCTCATGAAAGGGACCCAGTGCCGATTTACATTCTAAACACGAATACCGGTTGAACTCCTTAAACAATCTGTCTCGCGCTGATACGCAAAGCTGCACGACCTTTATATACTTCATAGCACTAAGGATAAAGCGTTAATGAGGATCCGCTTAAAAGGGCTCAACAGCGATACTAGTGGTCAGAAAGTGCATCGGATACCTTTTAATCTCAGAAACAATGCAGGCAAACCCCAGTGTCTGAACTCCCATAATATGAGGCGTTTTTATTCCCCCTGGTTTGTAACTGATACCGATGGTGACAGTATTTTGCCTCTACCTGCACCTTCCATTTCCTGTAATAAGCTACGGTTAGGGTCTATAAAGGGATCCATTAGAAGAACATTTAGTGAGGACACTCCCCGTGAGACAGCAGGACATTTTCCTTGCAGTTAAAGAAGTGAAGACAAGAAAAAGGTCCTCATAAGCATGGGTACACCTGTGCACACACCTTATGGCTAGGTAAACACGAGGAACACCTCGGCATCCCAATTCCCAAACTCTAAGCACTGCAGGGACTCGTACCTGGCTAGTATCTGGGTAGCGGGTAAGGTACTGGACTATGGACCAGAAGGTCTAGGGTTCAAATCCCACCTCTGCCAAGCTGCCACTGTTGGGTCCTTGAGCAAGGCCCTTAACCCACAATTGCTTGGATTGTAAGACTGTATCAATTGTAAGTCGCTCTGGATAAGGGCGTCTGCTAAATGCTGTAAATGGAAATGGAAATGGAAATGTAGTATCTCCCCCACCCCTCGGAGGGATTTATGTCTTATGAACACAAAATGGAAGTAACGAGAGTTGAGTTCAAACGTTCCGAGCACGATCTGGGGCCGGAATGAGGACGAGGCTCAGGTGTAAACACTCAGGTGATCGGAGAGCGCTGTCTGGGTTTGGGGACGACTCGGAGGCGACACGTTCATTTCGGTTACAGCCTGTTTTAGACGCAATGTCGACGCACACGCAAGGGTGAAAGAGAAAGCACAAAAGCCTCCTGCACAACTATGAGCGACATCGCCTCATGCCCTAATGTAGGAAGGGTTTTCAAGAGGTAATCCCATAAGGAATGATGGATCCAGTGCTCTCGTTATCTGAATATGGGGTCTGTTATATGGGGTCTGTGGTAGCCTAGCGGTTAAGGTACTGGACTCTGGACCAGAAGGTCCCGGGTTCAAATCCCGCCTCTGCCAACCTGCCACTGTTGGGTCCTTGAGCAAGACCCTTAACCCACAACTGCTTGGATTGTAAGACTGTATCAGTTGTAAGTCGCTCTGGATAAGGGCGTCTGCTAAATGCTGTAAATGTAGATGAACATTCATTATACGAGCCATTATCAGGAACGAGGGGAGTTCAGAGAACAGGGTTTGACTGTGTCGTCTCTAGAAACTGAAAATCGATTGGAAGAGTAAATCTGGGTCTGCACGGCCACGACATACACTACATAGTCGCTCTATTTTTCAGGGTAAATATCGTCATAATAATAATCACTTCTTCTTTTTAGTAACCTAAGCGACGTTGGCCCTTTTACGGAAATATGTTTTGCTACTTTGAAATACTTGTTTGCACCTTAAACGTTTTAATATGAAGTCTTTTAATCTCTGAGCTGTTTGGGCAAGTCGTAGTTAAATAAACAGAAAGGGCAAGAGAGTTTTCTCACATTTTAACCACCTTCCGTCTGCCGTTCCTGAGGGCCTGGGATCGAATCCAGGATGGTGCTTTCAGCGTGGACAAGCATGGCATGGATGGGATGCCAGTCCTGTTCACTTTATTGGGAGTTCTGCTTGATCTAAACCTATTTATCTCTGCATACTAAGCTCACTGGTACTGACTGTTCACTGAAAAGATCCTGATAACTGACATCTAGTGATCAAATCAAACCCCGGTCATATTAAATAAACAGGGCTTTACTGGCGTTAATTGGGCACACTCTGACATGCAAAAGGTCTGAAACTTGATCGTGCTTTATATCTGCAATATCCTAACGTATTGCTGTTCGTGTGCCCGCTTTTAAAGTCGCACTGATGCAGCTGTGGAGGATGTGCTGCTCTACAGCGCTACTAGTGGTTAAAAAGTGCATTGGGATTACCTTGCATGAGAAAACCCTGTCCTCATGCAGATGGTTTATAGGACAGGGTTTCAGTAGATCCTCACGAGGACCGAGTCCAGGTTCCTAAGCTTGTTTTGTACGGCTCGTTCATAACGCCGGTTGTTTTCCTGTTCTTATCCCGTGCCATTCCGTTTGCTGTACCGGATTTGCCGGGGGATACTGCCAGAAATTCAGTTTTGTCATCGCAATCAAGGGAATTAATGACTGGGCAGGAGGCGTAATCCTGTCTTAAGTGTTATTCAGAGCACGTCGTGTGATGAAAGGGCGGCTTTTTTTCCCCGAACGTTGTGAGGAAAAGCCACTCGGTAACAATTCATAAAATGCCGTCCCTAATCCCGCGCATTCTCGCCGTCTCTATTCTGACATTTTCAAAGGTCTCTTAATTACACAAACGTGCCTTTCTAGAGACGCTCCTGAGCTGTATTTCTTTTCGTGAGAGCACGCGCCCATTCCTGACACGTCTCCTTTTTTATTTATCCGGTATCACATTTCATTTCATTTCATCCGTTTACTCGGTCTGTCTTACACTGGATATATATTGTTTTGTTTTGTTTGCTTGCAGTATTATACTGTGATGTACTGACATTCCTACCTGTTTCGTAGGAACATCTGTTTTTCTTTTCATGACCACACTTCTCTGTCTGTGCCCGGTGTGGACGACGATGTAATTCACGAACGTATTTTACAGTTAAGGACAATAATATAGACAAAATGACTGACAGTTTTGTAAGAATGGTTTTATAAAAAAAAAAAAAAAAAAAGAGAGAATAAATACTGTTTACTACATGTGGTTGTAGTGTGTGTGCTCCTTTGGTGAGTGTAATGTCTGGTAAAGGAATGCTTCAGTCTTTCCTTAGCTAATCAAAAATCAAAGGTAAAGATTTTGTAGAAAAAGTTTGGGCACCTCAAGACACGTTTGGTAATTCGCCGAATGAAACCTCAGTGTTTATGGACTGTGGACCAGAAAGTCCATATCGAATTCACATTATGATTAAAGACTTCCC
>JAJAGP010000477.1:158949-293949 GCA_025084515.1 Ancistrus triradiatus | reverse complement strand
TGGCAAGAAGGCACTGCTGGGACTTGAACCTCGTCATTACGGAGGAGGGCTAGTGTCTTATGCAGGCCTGCACCAAACGACTTTTCAAGAGATTACACAGTCGTGGACAAATTTCGAGTGTCTGCATAAAATCTTTCATGTGAGTTTTCTCGTCTTGATTTTCTGATCAAATCAACTTAAGTCTTGGCTCACAAATAGTGACGTGAACATTGTCGACAACCAGTAGGTGAGCTCTCTCTCTCTCTCTCCAGCACCAAACGGGAAGCAGCAAAGCGAGTACAGGCAGGTAGAGAAATGAGACATGGATGAGACTCTGGGGCCTTGGAAACCATGGTTCTGTTGGACTGCACAAAAGGAGGAGAAACTGGTCTAGCTGTGGACTGATTATAATACAAAAGGAATAATTCAAAAGGAATCTAGTTGTAGTCTTGCAAATAGTGACCATGCATGATCCACAGTCTTTATAAACGTTTTAATACGAAAAACTTGTCTTGGCTTGTCTTTAGATGTGAGAAAGTGTCAGATTTTAGTCTTTTCATAGTCTTCTAGAGTATGCTTAGCATTAGACTGCTGCGCCACCTAGACACCCCTCATTTTTACAGGTCTGTGAATTTGGAGTATCCATACAGCTTGGCGATGGCAGTGTTCCCCATTTTGTTTGTTTACTTCTAATTGGGCGTGTCATATGGTTCCATGTTCTTTTCCACGCAACCTGTTCAAACTAGTATTGGATGCAGGTCACATTGAAAGGAAAATCCTATCCGAAAATCCTGTTTGGACTTGCGACGTGATTGTAAAAAATTTCCACAAATAAAACTTTGACTTGGTCATCAGCCTAAGTTATGACCGTAAGATTCTGCTACTGAGACACAGACCTGGTTATTTTGATTAACTTCTTAGTATCTAACCGGAGAAGATGCACGCTGTTGTAGGACCATGACCTACTTCGTGAGACAATGCTGCCATCTTCCCCTCTGTAACCCTACACTGCATGGGGCGTTTGACTTAAATAGAGGGCAGACGTTGATGGGCGGGCTCACCGTCTATCATGTGGCGCATCAACCAATCAGATAACACTCTGACCGTTAGGCGCGTTCTGTCACTCAAGCAGTAGCCACGCCCACCTGTCCATTTTGATCGTAAACATCCGGCAGATTTTAAAGCGTCGCTGAGCGGGAGGACAGAGCGGCGCCATCTTTGTTCCTTTCAATGAAGGAGGGAAACGGGTTATAAACTTGTGCTCGGCTGTGCAGAGAGCGCTCGCACGTCTCCGGTTCCAACCGAACATTGTTGTTGAATGGTGAGTTCGAGCTCGGGCGCGTTTAACGGTTTTTCTTCTTGCAGTGCGTCAAAATTTGCACACGGCTGTTCGTTATCCCGGCTGGTTAGCTTCGTTAGCTTGGGTGAGCTAACGTAAACTTGACACATTTCGAGCTTGCTTTCGGTACAGAACGCCGCGGAATCGTGACGTACAACATAGGTGACGTTTATTTGACCTGTATGCGCTAATTAAATAAATGTATACACTAAATACTAATTATTAGACGTAACCAGCGGTTTCGCCAACCAGTTTATCTAGGCGGTGCCCCAAACCGCGCCGTATACACTGAAAAGGGTGTAGTGGTGCCATTTTTGTTGTGACTACTTATCCACCCTGGTAAGTGCTGATATCGCGGTTTGGGACACAGCCTCAGTTTTTTGCCTTTAGCATTAGCTACGCAACTGCGCAAACAAGCGAAATAGCGGGTTCTTCTAAAGATTTAAGTATTACTAATTTTCATTGTATTTGCATACAATGCTTGATTAGATGTTTATAAGTGTAGTGTTTTGTAATATTAAATCATTTGTTGTTTATGTTCCGTGAGTTTGCGTCTGTCGTTTATTGTCATTAGCTAACCAAGCTAACGTTCAGCTCTGTGGCCACTTAAACTATGTATAGTTTTTTGCTTTGGATGTAATCAGATCGCTTGGAAAGTTTTGTAAGTATCAATCAAGACGATTTTGCGTTATTTAGCTGTTATTTTTTTGAGCCAGCTGTAGCCATTGCTTGTTTTGACGTTTGCCTTGTTTAGAGATTCCGTTATTTGTGCTCGGTGTAAATTGCTTGCAAAACACTGCATTTAAAATTAATGACCTGGTCAGTTTTTGCCAATAAATATTTAATGTAGTTTATATGCCACTGAAAGCAGGGCTTCATTTAGTGAAATACTCTGGCATATTTAAAATCCAGGTCTAATTTGATGTTAATGCTTAGAATTATGTTAGAATTTTTCATTTATCAGAGGAAAAGGTTGTAAGTCCTAAGGTTGAGTTGAGTGTTAAGTGCAGATGTTTGGGATTCTCGGCTCTGATTTTTCTCGATGACAAGTTGCACAACCTCTGCAGTCCCTGCAAGTGTTAGTTGACAAGCCAATTAAGTTCTGACATCCTGCATCTGCAACGTTGTGGATTCGAATGAGAGCCATGGGCTGTTGTGGTTCTCTGCCTGCAGGTGTAGCCGATCCACCACTTTGAGTGAACACCGGGGCAATGTTTTACGCCCACTTCGTCCTCAGCAAGCGTGGGCCGTTGGCCAAGATCTGGCTGGCGGCCCATTGGGACAAGAAACTGACCAAAGCTCATGTGTTTGAGTGTAACCTGGAGAGCAGCGTGGAGAGCATCATTTCACCCAAGGTGCTTGTTTTATCCCGTGTGCTTTGTTTTGTGACTCCGTGTATACGCTCTGTCAGGGATCGGCTTTTACCAGATCTTTGTTGTTCTTGCAGGTGAAAATGGCTCTGCGTACATCCGGTCACCTTCTCCTGGGTGTGGTGCGGATCTACCACAGGAAAGCCAAGTATCTGCTCGCTGATTGTAACGAGGCGTTCATCAAGATCAAGATGGCTTTCCGTCCAGGTAATTACAGGATCGCGCCCGTGAGGTCGTGCGTTAGAAAGAGCGGAGCCTAACATTTGCCGTCTCTCTGTATCAGGTGTGGTCGATCTGCCTGAAGATAACCGTGAGGCTGCGTACAACGCCATCACCTTGCCTGAGGAGTTTCATGATTTTGATCAGCCCCTTCCTGATCTCGAGTGAGTCTTGAATGAGTGTCGTGGCGCTCTATTCTGGGTTTGAGATGTGTTTAAGGGCTGATCGAATCCAGATGCAAAGGTAGAATTCTGCAGCAGTTCATCAGAAAACAACAAATTTCCGTAGGAAATAAAACTGAAAGTACGGTTATTAAAAAGGATGCACTAGCTGGGTAATACCCCGAGGACCTTGGATGGCTGTTGACTAGTAGCACGGAAGAATTGCCAGTTTATAAACGAAATTCCTGAGCGTATCGACTTGTAGTAGCTTGAACTAGTTGGGCATGAAACATGATCAGCAGCTTTTTGAAACTCATGGGCAGCCAAACGTTCTGAGGATCTGCCAGCCAGTATCATACAAGCCCCAGTTCGAGAGCACGACCTGTTCAGAGTAGTGTTTATAAAGGTCGTGGTACTTTTGTGTGAACAGCCTGATTATTTTTAGGTTCTGTGTGGGAAACCATTGTTGTAAACTTTATACCAGTGGCTCCGCTCCCCATCGGTCCCACATCATGTCAAGGGGGAGCAGAGTATTTGGGCCAGATCACCTTCTAGGAATGCATTTGTGCATTGGTAATGGCTGTTTTGGGCAACGGGGCCGTCAGTTCCTTAAATAAGGGACGTGTCATCACTGACCCCAATTAACCGTCTGCTATCACCGCCCTGTATTCAGCAGAAATGGAGGCTGTTTGTGTTTTCCCAAGCTTTGCATCGTTTAACGTTGAAGCCAAGCGCAAGGGAGGGGAGTTATGTTTGCAGCATTTAGCAGGCGCCCTTATCCAGAGGGAACTATACTATAGCAGTTATGTTGTGGTCATGCTGACATGCTTGGCAACAGCCTATGAAGAACACGATCCAGCTAAAACCAGTAAGATTTGATGTAGGTAAAAGCACAAACATAAAGGAGACTTAATATTTCTTACCAAATATGACTTTCAGTCTTAACGTGAAAGAAACCGTGAGTGTAGTCGATGTTTAATCAGCGAGAGGCTTAGCCGTTTGGGGCCACAGTGGAAAAAGTCTTGTTTCTCTCAGACTCTTCCTTTGATCTTGTGTGGCGGCTCCATCCGTGCCAAGCTCGAGTCGTGAAGGGTACGAGGTACAGAGCGACATTTAATTAGAGCCTTTAGGTAAGAAGGTCGATCCGTTCACGGCTTTGTAGGTGAGCGGCAGGGTTTTTAATCTGACGCAGCAGCTACAGGGAGCCAGCGAAGCGAACTTCGGTTCTGGTTTCACCTGTGGGTCGCCTGAATATATAATATTGGCGTCTAAAAATGTCAAGCATGAGATCTGACCCTGAATATTCCTCTACAGTGACATCGATGTGGCACAGCAGTTCACACTGAACCAGAGCCGGGTGGAGGAGATCACCATGAGGGAGGAAGTGGGCAACATTAGCATCATGGCAGACACCAACGACTTTGGTTAGAATAAAGCTCAAGCTGATTGGAAGGAAATGCGTTCAGTGCCTGCTTTTTATAACCTGGCGTTTGCTGCTGGCAGATAACTTCGGGATGGACGATCGGGAGATCATGCGGGAGGAAAACGCCTTCGAGGTGGACATCATCCATGGGTCCTCTGCCGCCAACCTCCTGCCAGAGGCAGAGCCAGGCCCCGCCCACTTGCCCGGCAAATCCACCAATCTCGACTACGACGACTTTGGTGACAACAACCTGGAGAACAGCGATGGCGGGATACTCGGTAAGGACTGTTTGGTTATTTCGGAGTTTCTAGAGGCGAGATGTATTGCTTTATGTATTTATTCGTCTCCATCTAGTGGACAAACTGTTGAGCGACGATCATGGTGGAGGAATCTTTGACGATCCTCCGACCATCACCGACAGCGTCATGATGCCCCAAGACCACGGAGATGATGATGACGACGACTTTGGCCCCCTTTCCCGTAAGTTACGGAATATCAGCTGCCCCGGGGGGCATATTAAAACTTGTGGTTAATTGTATTTATTTTCAGGCTGCCGCTTTTAATCCTTGCTGGTTCCTTGTCTTGAGTTGTGTATCTTTTTTGTTCTGCTCTCTCAGCGGCGGGCGCTCCGGACAGCCCTGACTCAGGCCCCGCAGAGGCTCTGCCCAATACTACAGACCAGACCGAACAGACCACGCTGGTACCCAACGAGGAGGAGGCTTTTGCTCTCGAACCCATTGACATCACCGGTAAAGAAACAGGCCTGATGTTTTGATTTTCACTAGGATTTTTAAAATGGCTGGCTGATTATCACATAACTGGCTTTTCTTACAGCATTAATGCATTAAATGTATAGATACAAGGAACTGGGGACTTAATTTCTATTTTTTAAATATATACATCTCCAGGATGGTTCAACAGTGAATGTAAACAAGCAGGGTACCCATATAAAGGACCTACTTAAGAATGCATCACCAGGCAAAAACAACTTTTTATCCTACATAAACATAAAGCATGTTTTATAATCCTTTTAGAACATCACAGACTAGGGTTGCAACCTGCCCACTGGCGCGTAACTAGGCTTAGTGTGCCGATTCGGCACAAAAAAAAGGGTTCTGACGTTCCTGTTGTCGTTCTCAGTGAAAGAGACGAAGGCGAAGAGGAAGAGAAAGCTCATTGTGGACAGCCTCAAGGAGCTGGACAGCAAAACCATCCGTGCCCAGCTGAGCGATTACTCTGACATCGTCACTACACTGGACCTGGCTCCGCCCACCAAGAAGCTGATGATGTGGAAGGAGACGGGAGGCGTGGAGAAGCTCTTCTCTCTGCCTGCTCAGCCTCTCTGGAACAGCCGACTGCTCAAGGTACGTCCAAACCCGGTCCTAGTCTCCCCCGTTAGGGTTTAATCTGGCTCACCGTGGGGTCTCAATCATTGGATCGGCTCGAACCGTCCAAAGTTAAGTTAATAAAGGGGCTGCGGTCTGTGCGTGCGGCAGATGTTCACTCGCTGCCTGACGCCGCTGGTGCCGGACGAGCTGAGGAAGAGGAGAAAGGGTGGCGAGGCCGACAGCTTGGAGGAGTTCCTGAAAGAGCTGGAGAATCCCGAGGTTCCCCGCGAGGACCCGCTGGGCCACCGGGCCGACATCATAGGTAAGGATCACGTACGACTACGAGTCTGTCTGGGGATCGCTGTGACCTGCCGATCAAAACAGCCTGTGTCTCCCTCAGATCAGACCATAGTGGAGGAGCCCAGCATGCTGCAGGCCTCGTCCATGGAGGGGAGCCGAACCGCTCTGGACGAGACTCTCATGCCTCCTCCATCAAGGCAACGTGGAGTCAAGCGCAAGTCCCAGGAGCCTGACGCCGCCCTGCCTGTGAGTCTTAATCATGGATTCCCATATATATGTGGACACTTTTCTGCTTTAACCTGCGTGTTTATCTTTCTCATAACCAGTACTTTCTAACTGCTCAGCTACTGATTCTCTCCTCACAATGCGTGTTTTAGACGATGAGCATACTGGATCAGTCGGTGCCTCCCATGGAGCCGTCGGTGCTGTCCCAGCAGCTGGACATGCCCCAGGTGGACCTGCCACCAGAAGACAGCACGAACCTCTCGAGACTCGTCCCCGAGCTGGACCTGCTGGGAGAGAAGAACAAGGAAAAGGACGACAGCGAGGAGGATGAGGTACATACCGCCTTCCTTTGGTCCAAATAATTGTTTTAACTGAAATATCACATTGATTAATTTGTTTGCTTGTAGTGAATGCAGAGAATTAAAAATCCAGGCGTGTCGAACTGCATTCTGTGCTTTTCCGTCCTCTGTAGGCTCACGATACTGTAGTGTAGGGTGTAGTGGTGATGGGGCGATTTAGACACAGCCCGCTAACGTGAGCGCCCGCTGTTAACGCGTCAGCTTTGGCAGCCCCAGTTAATTAGCGCTATAGTTGGACTCCTCATGGATTTGTGTACCTTTTTGTAATGCTATAATGTGCAATGGTAATTTCTTTGCTACAAATAGGAAGGAGACGGGCAAGGTGGCGACCAGGATCAAGAGGAGAGAAGGTGGAACAAGAGAACCCAGCAGATGCTTCATGCACTTCAGGTACACAGCTGGAGACAATCCGATCACACGCTCTTTCATAAATGTGTGTTATTTGGAGGTGTATCTTGCTAGATGACCAAGTTGAAAAAGGGTTAAGGTCAGACAGGGCGATGAGGTTTAACTAGGGAGAGGCCGAGGACGGTGCGAGACAGTCTGAAGAATGCTTTTAGAAATAATTTAATGGCAATAAATATCAGAAGTGATCCAGAGCCGGGCAGCCGTGTGGAGCCATGGCATCTCCAGAGACTTTAGGTAAGCCATCGGAGGCATCCATAATCGAATGTATTGAGCCTCACTATGTATGCTCTGTATATATATTATATCTGAACGTTTCAGTGGCTCTGGAGAGACTTGAGAATGTCGCTTCGTTTTGCAGCGTGTGGTGGCTAAGACCGGAGCCCAGTCCATCGGCCTGCTGGACCTGTGCAGGAACAACAACAGGAAACAAGCCGCCGCCAAGTTCTACAGCTTCCTCGTCCTGAAGAAACAGCAGGCGGTCGAGCTGACCCAAGCCGAGCCCTACAGTGACATCATCGCCACGCCGGGGCCGCGCTTCCACATTGTATAGATGCACGTTTGTTTCGATTTGGCTTGTATTTAACTTTTTATCCGTCGCGCTTTTTTTTTTTTTTGTATCTATTTTTTGGGCTTACCTTGGACCAATTTTCTATGTGGTCGTCCCGGCCACGTGTTCATGCAGATTTTACTCCGTACAAACAGCAAGGTAACACGAGCATGTCGATCCCCTTTCGGTCTCGGCTCCGGTCGATGTTTCTGTATTTCACATCGTTATGTTTTATGATTATGGTTTTACCCCGATAGGTTTTACAGTGGAGTAAAAGTAGAATAGCTCTATACATTTTTACCTTTTTGGTAACGTCACACTTAAGAGATAAAGGTTTATTTTTGAAAATCTGGTGTACTTGTTGAATAATTACAAAAGCTCAATGTTTTGTATCTCTTTTAATGATGGTTATTAAAGGTTTATTAAAATGATGGACGTACGCTTTTGTATCTGTGACTAAAGCAGAGTTACACTGGTCTGTTTGTCCTGATTCATTCTTGATCCCGAGTTAAGATCGGTTGACTTGACCTAACATGACCTGCGTCCTACTGTGTTAAAGTTCTCCTCCTGGATTGAAACCTGGGTGTGAGCACTGCTAAGAGGTTTTTTGGAAAGTCACCAAAAGGAGCATGGTGAACGCTTATGCCAAACTCTACAGCCACAAACAGTGTTGGAAATGGCAAAACAAAATGTAAATTGGGAGTGTGTAGGCCTAACGGTTAAGGTAGTAGACTATGGACCAGATGGTCCAGAATTCAAAAACCTGCCATTGGTGGATCCTTGAGCAAGGCCCTTACCTCACAATTGCTTGGACTGTAAGATTGTCAGCTATCAGTTGCTTTGGATAAGGGGGTCTGCTAGATGCTAGAAATGTAAATTGGTGCAGCACAGAGCATTTACGCTGCCTCAGTTTGATCACAAAAGGGATATGGCATGTATTCTGTATACTCCTGGGCACAAACTAGTCACCTTGCATGTTTATGGTGGCAGTAACTTCAGGCTCCTGCAGATGGCGTTTCATGACGATGATCAGGGTGTGTGCTGGGATTCATAGATTGAGAAGAGGTGGTACGGTTCAGTGAGCGTCTCTCATGAGGTGTGGAAAATGGGTCCCGAAAAAGGAGCGATTGCATTTGGGCGTGCCAAAGGCTGTAGTGTGAAGGAAGTAGCTGAATTTGCACGTGTGTCTAAGTGGACGATCGTACAGGTCTACCAGCAGTGCCAAAAACATGCCAGTCTACAAGTTCTCAAAAGAGGAAACTATTAGGTACGCATCATGGGTAACTGCTTTGGACGGTGAGTACACAACTTAGCATCTTGGGAAATGTAGTGCATTTGCGTCCTTGTCCTCTAGTTCTGTTTAGCAATTCAGGATAAAAGACTTTTTACAGCTGGCACTTTAGTTGGGCACTGCAGCACATGTCTGTCCTACCTCTGATTAAATCTGTACCCTAGTGTTCTCAGTTTAACTAATTGTTCTGTAGCAGGAAGACAAATGCAGTGCATTTGCTACAACATACTACAAGGAAACCACTTTTTAGAGCTTCAGTTTCTCTTGGTAAACTAAAACAAACGCACACACTACTCAACTGTGGCCTGGAATCTAGTTTATGTATCAGCAAATCTTCAGGTTGTGACATGCAGGACTCATTTAGTCCAGAAACAAAAACGACTTGCAGTCCATACATAACAGAAAATTAAGAAAACTAAAAAGCTATAAACGAACACATGAGCTGACGGAGCAAAACGTCACGGTTTCGCTCATGCGCACTAAGAGGTAAACAGCACTTTCTCCGGAGCTCCTAGGATAATGGACTGGATGGGAAACAATATGTATTATACAAGAGGACGAGAAGTCATCAGAGGTCTGGTGGAGTCCATGGTTCTTCTGGGACCTGCACAACAGACAGGTGGTTTTAATGTTGTGGCTGATTTGTACACAAACGCACACAAACAATAACACACTATCACGTGTTTATAAAGACACAACAGGTATTTTTGAAAGCAATCGTGCTAATAAAAAGATAATAGTCTTGCCTCTTGGTTTCCCTTTAGTCGTCTGTTCTTGTAACCCATCCGAGCTAAGGCGCGACGAGTCGTGCGTTCGGACACGACCGTCGGTGCCCCCTCGTTGTATTTGTCTGCAATCTGCTTGACCGTGCATCGACCGTTCGCCTTAAGGATCATCGACATCCTCTCCTGACCACTTTCGTCGACGAGATGTTTTCGTCCGCACGATGCCCTTTGGCTGGATGTTTTCCCCCGGTCACACCATTCCCGGTACACCCTTGACACCGTCGCACGAGAAAACCCCACGAGGATGGCGGTTTCCGTAATGCTGGCCCCGGCTCGTCTCGCACCGATCACCATGCCTCGTTCGAAGTCGGTCAGATCGCTCGATTTTCCCATTTTTTAAAGAAAACGTCCATCCACTACGAAACGGGTCCACGGAAAACTTGCTCACTTCATCTTTATGCTGCACTCCACGGTCACGTGTCTAATTTCCATACAGGGAAGCTCCAATCGTGGAAGGCCAGGTGTTTCTAATAAAGTGGCCAGCCAGTGTGTGCCGTCTTATGCATTTAGAGATATAGGAGTATATGTCTTATAGAAATACTGCACAGAAACATGTAAAATAGCATAATCCCTAATACAGAAACTCGCTCTACACCAGGGACATGCCCCAGTAAAATGTTTATGGCAATAAAAATCAGTTTTATCCTAGATTGCAGACCAGAACTACAGGCACTACATTTCCCATAAACCCCAGAGTCGTTCCAAAAGCTTGAGTAGATAACGTGTTCCATCAGAGCCACTTTCTTTCAGTTTTTCTCATGGAGTAATGGACACATTTTAAAAGAAAGTCAGCCGCGCTGCAGACAAGGTAATGGGAGCTCACAACTAAGTGTTTGGTCAAGTCACTAAAATTATTGCAAGTAGTAAAAAGTCTTCATTCCTCATCCGTGGGAGATTAGCGCCCACATTAGTGTTAAATCACTTAATCTAGTTAGTGTTTAACAGGCTTATTTTCAGTGCCTCTATGGCTGATCGGCCATCGGAGGGGTGCAGCGGTCCCCCTCTAAACTCTGTGTGTACCCCAGTACGCCAAGTAATCTGGAAACGCCCTGCTCTGGACAACGATATAGTTCTGTGCAAACAATTTTCTGTATGACATAGGTCTGTATTGTTCTACAAAGACAAAACTTCCAACCGTCTACCTGACCTGTATCCCAAATGGACAGACACTTCCTAGGTGCACTACCTAGGGTGTTGGTCCAAGATGGCTGTACCAAGGTACATTTACAACATTTACATTATTTAGCAGATGCCCTTATCCAGAGCGACTTACAATTGGTAGTCTTACAATCCAAGCAATTGTGGGTTAAGGGCCTTGCTCAAGGACCCTCTGCAGCTTGGCAGAGGTGGGATTTGAACCCTGGACCTTCTGGTCCATAGTCCAGAACCCTACCCGCTAGGCTACCACCATCCCACATTTAGCAGACTTACAATTGGTACAATCTTACAATCCAGGCAATTGTGGGTTAAGAATCTTGCTCAAGGACCCAATGGTGGGATTTGAATCCTGGACCATCTGTTCCAGAGACCAGTAACTTAACCACTAGGCTACCACAGTCCCAGTTGGTGATGGTTTAGCTGGTGAACTCACGGAACACGGCACAACATTTGCCGATCTTGGCTTTTATTAATGGCAAGATGCAAACAGGCTGAGAAGACAGGTAAAAGGTCGGGTAGCTTTTTTATTGTATAGTATTCCAGGGTTAGAATCTAGCTACTGTTTTAGTATACAGCCTAGCCAACCAGATATTTTGCAGCTTTCTTAAGCAAAGCATTTAATTATGGTTCATCGTGAAATATATATTTCCTGTTACAAAAATAACGTATAACTACTGCAGATAATACTGGGAAAGTACATGAACACATGTTGCTGCAGCACATTGGTAATGCTACAGCCTGTACTCGTCTGCACTTTAAGATCAGTAGTCGTGATGTGACATTTATATAATATAGGCAGCAGTTCTCTTCTATTGTACTATATTCCTTTTACAAAACACTTTTTAATCGTTAGCTTACTTCTGTGTGTACTTCGAGTTCACGATCTATGGAACAGCCATTTCTCGTCGGAGATTAGTGAAGTTATCTTAACGCAATCGTTCCTGAGATCACACGAGTACTTTCAAGTGCTTCTCTGAGTTATAAATCGCGGCACAACAAAAGCACACACACACACACACACACTACTCAACCGTGGCCTGCAATCTGCTTTATGTAGTCAACAAATCTCCAGGTGGTGACACGCAGGATACACAACGAACTCAACCAGAAACGCAGTGACTGCCTGTACATAACATAAAATTTAAAAAGCGATAACTGAGCACATGAGCTGACTGAGGGGGGGAAACGTCACGGTTTCGCTCATGCGCACTAAGAGGTAAACATTCTCCGGAGCTCCTTGTCATGGACTGAACATAAAGCAATATTTATATACAGAAAGGGTCCAAACGTCATCAGAGGTCTGGTGCAGTCCATGCTTCTCCGGGGACCTACACAATGCAAGACACGTGGTTTTAATGTTATGGCCGAGCGACACAATCCACAATAACACACTATGACGTGTTTATAAACACACAAACTCGTTATGAAAACAATCGTGCTCTGTCATGAAGGTAAGACTCTTGCCTCTCTGTCTCCTTTAGGTCGTTTTTTGTAATAACCCATCCGAGCTAAGGCGCGACGAGTCGTGCGTTCGGACACGACCGTCGGTGCGCCCTCGTTGTATTTGTCTGCAATCTGCTTGACCGTGCACCGGCTGTTCGTCATAACGATCCTCGACATCCTCCTCTGTCCCCTTTCGTCGACGAGATGTTTACGTCCGGACGATGCCCTTTGGCTGGATGTTTTCCCCCGGTCACACCACTCCCGGTACACCCTCGACACCGTTGTACGGGAAAACCCCACGAGGATGGCGGTTTCCGTAATGCTGGCCCCGGCTCGTCTCGCACCGATCACCATGCCTCGTTCGAAGTCGGTCAGATCGCTCGATTTTCCCATTTTTTTTTATTCCCTTTAGCGCGCTTTCACGCGGAAACGGATTTACAGAAACTTTTTCAGGTCACTTTTATGCTGCGCCCCGAGGTCACGTGTCTAATTTCCATACGGGGAAGCTCCAATCGTTAAGGGCCAGGTGTTTCTAATAAAGTGACCACTCTGCGTAGTTTATAGATGACTATATACGAAGGCAATATGCGCGTAAATCGGCTTCTGATAAAATAAATGATATATACGTATTCATATTTTTACATATTTATGGTCCAAAGGCATGACATAATGCTTATAAGGACAATAATCTAATACAAAAACTCATTCTATATAATATATTTATGTACAAAAACAATAAGTCGCTGTATTTATTCCCCTACAAACACAGATCTTCCGTTGAAATGACCCGTATTCCAAATAGACAGACTCTCCCTAAATACGTGCACTATGTAGGGTGTAACGTAATGATGCAATCGACCGCAGTTAGTACGCTTCAGGGCCAATAAGAAGCCGTTTGGTATTCGGCCTCAAATCTCCCGCTGTAGGTCGTAACGGAAAGCGCTCGTGCCGGTTTCCTCTTCGCCTCAGCAATAATGGCGACTCGCAAGGACTCGACGGCTGCTGCCTCATTCTCAGTGGATTCTATGGTTAAGAAAGTGCAGATAGACGGACTGGTGAGTGTTTTAGGGATTCTTAAACGTAAGGATTTTTGAATTTGATATTAAACCGGAGCGTTAGGCTTGAAAATTGAGACTTTTTTTTAGAAAGAAGGTAGCGGCGTGGCTAGGCAGCTAAGCTAAGTGGCTACATGAGTTAAATAGCGTGAGTCATTAATTATAGTTTTCATTATAGTCATTAATTATAGCGTATAGTTTGTGCACGCATTGTTCATTTTTAGTTTCATGTACCATATAGACGCATTTTGTAGTTTTATAAGTACACACTGTAGTCCCAGCTGTTTCTCTACATCCTTTGTTAGTCCCGTTTAAAAAAAAATCTCTTCTCAAATGGTCAGTACCAGCAAAAGTCAGGCACTGTTTGGGAGGTGGATCATTCTGAGCACTGCAGTGACATTGCTGTGGTGGTTTGTTAGTGTGTGTTGCGCTGGTAGGCGTGGATCGGACACAGCAGTGCTGCTGGAGTTATAATACACCATGCACTCTTTTAGACTCTCCTCCCATACTGGTCCACATTGTAAATGTAAAGCCAGAGACAGCAGCTCGTATGTTATTTCAGTTTATGTTAGTCATCCGCTAATCCGTCATCAATGAGCTCAGGATGCTGGTGGCTCGACATTTTTGGTAGGTGGACTGTTTTAAGTCCAAGTGTGCATACAGACACTAAACATGGTTACAATCACACACACGTTTGTGGTTTATTCAAGATGTGTTGCAGGTTTTCCAAAGACCACCTCGATGTTAAACTGCTCAAACCGACCCAAGCCTGACTGCTGCAGTATTGATGCCTGTGCGTTTCCTTTCTCTGCCAACAGGGGGCAAACTTGCCCTAAAATATATGAGCACGTTGTACTTAATGCAGCCGCTTAACACGGTTGAAGGAGCTTAGATCATGAGTGTGATCATTTCGCCAGTCTTACAAAAGTATCCACACGTTCCTTCATCTTATGCTGGTTTTACTGCAGCTCTACACATAATCAGACGGTTTGCTTTGCTTGTTTACTCAGCGGTAGCTCCGAGCCCACAGCAGTCTGAACGTGGAGACCATGTTCACTAAATAATTGACCTGTGCTTGTAAGGAGCGCCGTACTTTCTTTATGTTGCATCACTCCAAGGCGGAGAGGAGCTTGGAACATGGGCAGAACTGTATTTAAGTCGCAGGGTCGTGCAGATTTGCCAGGGAGCTGCAGATGTAAAAAAACAGGGGGATGGAACGTGTGCGGAATTTGATTTCTCATTAAGTGGGAGGGCGTACTGGGGTCCGTTTGGATGACCGTGGTGGCGCAGGTGTTCGAGTGGTGCACATTTCACGCATGTGGTCCCGTGACCTGCCATTTAGTGTTTACATTGGCTGGTTCATACTATCATACCATCTCTCTCTTCCCATATTGAGAGCGAACAGATTGTTTCATGTTCTGTTGACAGAGACTAATTGAGCGTTGCACAGGATAAGACGTTTTGTTTGTGTATCTAAACCGGTTCTTCTGAACCGTGACTAGGCAATAAGCACAGAAAGAGCTGAAATGGCGAAATTAATTGGCGTATCACGGCCTAATTGGACCGAGCCTCGGCGCAAACAGTGTCAGGGATGCAAATGGCGCATCGTTTCTAATCAGCAGCCAATTGGCTCCTCTTTACTCCTATTCTCTCTTGTTTGTGCGCTGCGGAAAAACTGTTTGACGATAATAAAGATGGAGATTGGTAGCAGATGCAGATCTCGGCGTCGACTTCCACGCTCCGTACGTTTCATTTGGGGCAGCAAATAAAAGGTGTTGGGTTAAAGTAAACGAAGCAGAACCTGTTTCCGAATCCCGCAGAGGGCTCGGGTTTGTTCTCGTCTGCGTCACATGGCCTTTCTGGAATGGTTCTGGTTTACGTCAGGCTTTTAGGACAAGCTCCTGGCAATGGTTCAGAAAAGAACTGAGTTCAGGCAGGGTCTGGACTTTATTTTTCCCTAATCACAGCTTACTAGTTAGTTCAATAACTCGCACAACTTGTTGGCTGCCGTGCCTTCATACTTGGCTTGTATTAGAGACGGAATTTAAACTGATTTAAGGGGTTTATGATGGTCAGACCATACAAGTGGGCAATATCGGCGTCATCAGCATCCATTTAATTACTTTGTAAAAAATCCAATAAACACAAAAAACCCAGAGCGATGCCATTTTAATGCAAAGCGATCATTTATTTTGGTGCTTTTATTAGAGACAGCATATGCAAGCTGTCATCTTGGGCGCCAGGCATGTTGGTAAACCGAGCCGCATCGTGTTGACGCGACAGAATCCACTGTCTACTGTTTAAACGCGTTTAAAATTGTTTAGACTCATAGTGATGTGTATGGTAGGAAAATATAAAGTATTTTGTACACAGCCCACAATTAATTACGCCTCACGTGCACAAGTAATGGAGATGACCACTTAACGGCTGTTCGTTTTGGCAGCCCTACCGAAAAACCTGTAGCTATGTGAAGACTTCGGCGCAAAGTTCTGTACAAGCCAAAGGACAGGGTTTTGTGAAATTGAGACCGTGTTCCATTAAAAACCACCACGCTCCGGTCTGGTGAACTTCACCCCTGCGAGATTTAATCAAATGTCAAGCAGCGCACTTTACTTCGTTATCGCTGTGCTTTTTAGTAGCTTCAATGGTCAGTAGGGTTAGGGTGCGAGCGCTGGTTTATTAAGCCGCACCGGTCCTGTTCATTAGCGGCTGTAAGGTTGGAGAAACGTGAAAGCGAGAGAGCAGGAGAGCAGGTCCTCTCACACGGGGTAATGACGCCGCCAGTCAGGAATGTCCCGATCCAGCTTATTTTTGCATCAGATACAGATTGTTTTCACACTTAATCCGATTTAGTGTCGTGGGAATAAAGGGGCGGCGCGGGATCCAAAATGGGACCCTACCCAAGACAGAGCCCCAGTCCATCGCAGGGTACATCCATACGCACTTAGAGATGTCAGCTCACCTAACATGTCTCTGGAAGGTGTATTTTGTTGTTTTGTTTATTGATACTACTGTCTTATATATGTGCTAGTTTTATATTCTGTATTTTCTTATGTTCTTATACTAATATTTTGTACTGTTTATCATCTTAGCAAATCAATTTCACGATGAATTGCATGTTTTACCTTGATTTTGATTAATGAACGATTTTTTTCTGATAGTTCTCATATTTACCTTCTGTTTATTTCAACTACTATTATAAACTCTAATTAGCTCTTATGTATAAATCTAGGCTACTCATGGAGGATGGGTCTCTTTGAGCCTTTCTTCCTTGTAATGTTAGAGGAGTTTTTCCTTGCCACTGTTTCCTCAGGCTTGCTCAGTTAGACCTGACTTGTATATCTATCTGCTTCAGTCTGAGTGACTTTGTGTCTGGCAGGTGGTGCTAAAGATCATAAAGCACTACCAGGAAGAGGGCCAGGGCAGCGAGGTGGTCCAGGGTGTGTTGCTGGGACTGGTTGTGGAGGACCGGCTGGAGATCACCAACTGCTTTCCCTTCCCCCAGCACACCGAGGACGATGCCGACTTTGACGAAGGTAAAAGACAGAATCAGCTTTGGGCTCGCTGCGTCATAAACGTCTACAATTATCGAATCTTCCAATTAAATCTCTAAATGTCAGCTGTAATTGCTTTTCTAACCTTTATTTACCAGCTGAATGTTGTGAAAGCCTCATTTCATCATGGCTCCTAATGACACCTGATCTGAATCGTTACTATAAAAGTGCAAATGAGGAAAGATGATCATGTTGTTATCAGGAACATATTTTTAACAGACTGTTTTCTGTAAAAGGCCGCAGCCATGGGTTTAACCCGAGCAGAACGGTTAATGGGATGCGCTGGCCGGTTCGCTAGCGGCTGTGATTCGGTGTCGGCCTTCTGTCAGGCTGGCACTCGGCCTGCGCTGGAGGTCAGTGCCCGCTCCTCAGAGGGCGGGGAACAACTTTGTTGATTTGGACTGCTCATTCGAGCTCGTCTGATCGAACGGCGTCCAGATCCGCTAATGAGCCCCAGCCTGGACGTGGGAGAGCGTTTTAGTGTTTGCTGAAACTTCCTGATAGTGCCGCAGATCAAAGTACTGCAATGTCCTACATATATAGGACTGCAAAGTACTAATCCAGAAAACTGTGTGTTTAAAATGAAACTGCTGTGATACAGTTCCGGCTTTTTCTGATACCACTGTTGAATTGATAAACCCTATGACCATGTGGGAGAGACTTAAGGCGTCGGTTTTGGCTTAGTAAATTTGTAAAACAAAATATAACAAACGAACACATGGATATAAACGTACTAAGCTATTATGTGTCACAAAAATAGAAGTATTTAAATTCAGAATAAAAACGGTGATTAAACTGATTTTATATTAGTCATTTATTAATATATTATTAATGAGTAATATGTTGCAGTCTGCAGTTCCAGCACGCGAAATATTCCGATACCCGCTCCAGCTCATTTTGTTGATATCAGAACCTATACCTGATCCTAACCTCGTATTGGCGCATCCCTAATTATTACCGAGAGGTAGCCGTGGTGTTGTAACAGATCAGCAGGTGAAGCCCCTGCAGGCTTTGATACGATACTCAGTCCTGAAACGTGACACCAAGAGTCCCTTTGACTTCTCTCAGAAGTCATAACCAGTGCTTAGGCTGCACCCTGTCGCTCTTGAGATCAGTTTTCCGGGCTGCTTTCTGCTGAGCCAGTCCTCTCGCTCCGGTGACGGATCTCGCCAGAACTCAAAGGGCTTTGCCGTATATAAGCTCTGCCGCCTCCTTCCTCCTCCCGAGTGTGACGGGGGACGTAAAGGCAGCGAGACGGCTTTATTGTTATAATCGCGCTGCCTAGGTTTGAAAAATTCCTGCTGCTGATGCGGAGGCTGATGGTCTGCGTCCTGTCGTTATTCCTCGAGCCTCTCATGAGGTGGCAGTGTTGTTCTTTGGCTCTCGGTTCTGCTTTCGGTCTCAGAAATGATGCCGCAAAGCAGAACTGCCTGGCTGATCTAGGAACTGTAGATTTATTACCGAAGAGCTCATCCCGGCCGCGGTCTCTGCCTTGCAGTGTTAAATGGGCTGTCGGCCAGTGAGGTTCTGCCAGTGCATTAGCCTGATCATTGACCCCCGACTTGAATCAAAATGCCCGTGACCTTCTGCGACTTAACGGAGTGTGTTTATAGGTCTCGGGACAGAGAGTGACACGGTTGAGGGGGGACCACAGCGCCGGATATGGCGGCTGAGGTCCTTTAGGTGAATTCGATCCATGTATTCAGGCTTGCGGATAAGCTTCGTGCTTCCTCTGCTCTGCGCTGTACGTTCGGCGTCCCGGCCCTCCTTCCAAGGGTTGTTAAGATGCAAGTCAGGGCAGGCGCCTCTCGCTTATTAATCGACTCAGATCAGCCGTTATAGACCGGCGTGTCATCTGTTGCTTGGAGGGTCGCTGGGATTTGGACGCATAATCAGCATTAAGTGCCAATCTCGAGGCAGTGATGGGATTCCGGCAGACGCCCTCTAAACCTCCAGACGAGACCCTTGCACCTCTGGGGACGAGACGAGACGAGATGAGATTCATGACACCCATTCTGTTTGTGGGCACGGAGTGCTGCGGTCCTGGCTCGGGCCCAATCTTTTCCTCGAACAGCTTGGTTTATTAATGGCCGTCAGTACCTTGACAGCGTATCCCTTGCAGCGTTTTAGCAGATTGCTTTGTTACCTCTCTCCTCGCTACACAAGCTGTAATTAATCACAGAGCTCTGGACAACGGGGTGGGGGGTGGGAAGCCTTCAGCTGCTGTGATGTAACATTTCCTCACTGGAATTATCAAAAAGGGAAGCTTTATGGAAATGTTTGCATTTTCTGCGTCCGTCAGACAACCTAAATCCAATCTAATACGCTCTCAATTGCCTCAGAAATCAGGCCAGTTGAGGATTAAGGTCCAAACTGTGGCAGTACCTCGGTCCCATCCTGATTTTGCGAATTAATTCCAGATTCTACACTGAGCCTCTGACTATGGGTTCTCGTAGTATTGACAATTTTGGCACTGAGATTTTAAAGTGAAAGAAAAAACCATCAAAAGTTGATATGGCACACGTCTAACACCAGTTTTGGGTGTGGGCAGTGCCAGTCTTGTAATGGTTTAAATAGACAAGCTAAATAAACACCAGAGAAATCATGTTTAAAACATAATTAAAATAAGATACAATGTGTAGACTAATAAATTAGAGATAGCAATATTAAAAGTATACTAAAATAGAGAATTTAAAAATGACTAGTGTAAATGAAAAGTTACACAGTAAATACAGTCGCTGTAGGATCTTGTCTTTGGCAGGACAGATTTGATGGGGTGGCGCAGAACGGAGGACGTTCTTCCCTCTGATGTGGTCTGAGTAACAGTGCGAGGGCTGGAGCTGATGACGGAAGAGCAGCTCGAGTGGATCCAAAGCGGAGGAACATCTTGGTGTGGGACTGGGACTGGTATCGGGTCAAGATCTCGGAGGGAAAACAGAATATGTAGTTAGTTATTGTTTTACAGTGGCCACATTTATGGAGGTCTCGTTTTGAAACTCAAATGGAAGTTCCTGTTGAGTCAGAGCTTCAGCTGCACCGCTGCTTGTTTTGTTCTGCGTGATAAAGGACTTGCCAAGTGATGCACCGATCTCCCAAGACACCTCCCACCCTGCTGAGCTGCTAATCTTTAATTCGATGGGTCATGAAAGTGTGGATCGCTCAGATATTTCACTGATCCAGCAAATTCCCTCTTGCACCGGCAACAATCACACACGCATACCAAAGCCGGGCTTTTATTGTTTGCCACAAAGGGCGTCTAATGCATTCATTAGACATTTGTTGCCCGGTCGAGTTTTGAAAAAGCGGACGCGAGAGGATTCCGGCACTCGCGCCGGGTGGCTTTGATTTCCCTACAGTCGGCATGTTCTTCGTTTCGCTCGTGACATCTTTATTGCCTCGTTGAAATATTCAGACCTTGCACTCACCTGAAGCCGAGCGCCAGCGTCGCCGCGTCCGCGTCATTGCTTTGTTTACTCCCCCTCTCTCGTTCGCAGTCGTGCCCTGACCGTAGCCGGGAAATGAATTCATTACAGTGCGAGGGAACGGAGTGGCGAGTGCAGATTGCTTGCCATTGTACGGTTTTAATTGCAGCACCAATGATATCAAAAATGCAGGTCAGACGACGTGCGCTTGTTATTCCGTCGTCGTGCCGCCATAAATCCTGCTGAATTTTCTTGTGGCTGCACTTGAGATCCTGCGGGTCATTAGAGATGCAGCCGGGTGCTCTTTACAGAACGGCTGTGAAATATGAAATTGTCTGCCATTTGCAGGTATGCACACGGCCACCATTTGCTGGTCGAGCCCCCGCCCCCCTCTCTTGTCCCTCATTTCCTTCTCTCTTATTTTCCCCCCTCGCCATCTGAGAGGAGAACGAAATTGCCGAATATCTGCCACTGAAACAGATGCCCGGCGCGCAGTGTCCCCTCGTCTCCTTTTGACAGATGCAAGTGCGCCTGGAAGTAAACAGCGTCTCGAGCACTTGCCTCTCTTCCCAGCTTCACTAGGCTTATATATATTTTTTCCTCGCTAGCAACTGCGTAATGGGATTTGCACTCTTCCCTGTTCCGTGTTCCGCCGGGCATCGCAGATTAGCTGCAATTAATCTTACTTACGAGAACTGAGCGTGTGCCTGACACACTTCTTCGCCTACAGGGCAGCTGGATGCAGCTCGGCGAAACGCGGGCCTGACTAGCGTGAGCGAGCGTCGGGCAGTCCATTAGGACAGCTTGTCACAAGGACGGCCCGTTTGCTTGACACAGTTAGTTTCACTTATATTGATAGTTCCTTTGTTCCTGGGAGTTTTTTTTTTTTGCTGACGGGCTACAGAAGCGGCTGCTTTCTGTGCTTATCAATTTCCCCTAGCCTTGCTAGTATTATATTTTAAAGTATGCACGCTCTGCAGCCCTACTAATGTCTAGACTGCTGAATTCACAATGCCGTGTCACACGGTGCCTGCAAAAAGAAGACGTCTGCAATCAACAAGGTGACCAAGTGACACGACGATTATTTAATTGCAATTACGACTGGAGGGATGAGGCGTTCTCTGAATGGTGTAGGAACCCCATGCTAATTGTGGTCCGTCCTTGATTAATTGCACTTTCCTAATGGTATGTCCACTTTGACAGGCTGGGTTAAGCCAAAGTTCCTGCTTGATATGTCCTGCAGTATGAAGGGTCGATTATATCGTTAAACCAATCTGCAAACTGCATTACATGGGGAGGAGAGTCATTTTAGATTTTTTTCGGGTACACAGAGGTGCTGGTTGGCGTTCATCCAGGCCATCATCGGCACCGAGTGGCGAGCAAAAACTCCCAGAATGTAATGGCAACCCAAAGCCTCAATAAGGACTCATTCTGCCCCGAAATGGAACGTAATGGGTTAATCCCATGGAGATTTGCGTTCCTTTCCTAATATCTTTGCCTTACATTCAAACGAGTCCCAGAATAACATCTTGAAACCCCACAAAGTCCATATTATGCAGCAAGGAACTGCCTGCTGTGACATTTCCTTGCGGTCCCCTCCTCCAAAAAATGTTATTGTGAGCAAAGCTGACAGAGATAAACAAGTTTTGATGTATTTGGGTGCCATGGGGCAAAAGGTCAGGGCAAATGATGAACTGCCCTCAGTGTACTGTTGCTTGCCTTTGAAAAGGAAAAAAAACGTAGCAAGGCTAGAAATGTGGAGCTTTGACAGTCCGGTCCAACATGCCACAACAGCCCGGAGGTTCTTCTGTACTTTGTACACTGAACAGCTTCAGCGTCTGCAGTCTTGATCTGAAACAGGCTGTCATCACCATTTAATCACGGACCCCGGTCACTCGGGCGAAAGACTTTTCCGCTCATTGGGCGGTATTATCGGAGGATTCACGTTGCCCGTCGAATTAGAGAATTGCGGTTTAAGAGTGTGAAGAGGGCCATGCATAATTCATCGCTTCATCTATCACCACCAAGGTCGTCCATCGCCTTAGCGTTGCCTTTGAGCGAGTTAGTGGCCTTTCTGCTCCGCTGGAAATCAAATCAAAAGGCTCAAATTGATGTTCATCTCCTGAGATACGGCTTCTGATTCACCTGAATGAATAAAGTTATGCTCAGACAAAATCATGTGTCATGGCTCTGATGGGCTTGTTTATCTGTTGTTCGAGCACACGTGGGTCGTGCCGGGAGATGCGGGTGGTGTGGCGCGGCGCCGGTCCTTACAGGAGCGTGTCCTGCATTGCAGGTGGACTGTACGGGTGTGTTTGCGTTCATGTCCAGTCTTAAGAATTATAAGAGGAAATGAGTCTGTCTTGTATATATCGAATCCACTCCTGAATGACAGAGAACTAGTATGAACAAACCCGTGTGACACCTGCTGACAGAGAAGGGAATTGCAGTCTTAAAAGGCAGAACGAAACATGATATCCTGCTTTCTTTTCAAATTTGATAAAAGATACAAAGGTGAGAATTAGGGGTGTAACAATAGATTGTTCTTATGGCCCTACCAGTAGCATAAGGCTCATGGCGAGGACAAACTCTTGGGTTTTAAACAGACGCCACTGTTTTTGTAAAAATACAAGATTGGCACGAATCGAATCGTGAGCCGAGTGTATCCTTACACCCCTGCCGTTTAGAAAATGAAGGGTTTAAGTTTATCGCTGATTTTCGACACCTGCCTGCTCCGAGAATTTGTCCAAGTACACGGACGACCTCATTTATATAACAGCCTGCAATTCCAGTCACCACTGACAATTTATGTACCTGATTAGCCTGATTGGCAAATGAACCCAGCCTGGCATTACACAGTTGGGGGTGGGATGGGGGTGCGCGAGGGTGCTAAATTATTGCCCCTGTTGACACGGGCGCTGATTACCCATGTCGCTCCATGCAGGCCTTCAGTGCTAACCTAATGGCACGTTTCATCAGATAAAGAATTGTGCGGCGCAGCCGGCAACAAATCAAATGTCAGCCCTCGTCGGGGCTTAATGATTTTTCTGCCTCTCGCGCCACTGCTCTTTTGTACTTGAGGCGAAATGACAGAGCCCAATGCATCGGGAAATGAATGCATTTCCCAGGGTAGAATTACAACGTCTGAGTAATTTGGGACGTCTCCAGTCGCGCCCATAACCACTTGTCGCGGAATCACGGTACCTCAGGATTATAATAGAGGCGCGGCCTCGGCTTTGTGCGCTCGCCCGGCTCGAGGGATGCGCCCCGCTTTGAACGAGGATAAAGCAAAGACACGAGCCCACTGCTGGAAATAACGAGGTTCACCTGTATTATGTAAGTTCGGCGTGACTTTGTGAAAGAGTTGCTAAGCGTGCCGGGTGGCAGCTTGACACCAAAAGCACCGGGAGCGTGGGCTAGAGAACCGGCGCGCCTCTGAGGTTAGGCTTTGATCGTTTGTAGCTTATAAATAGACTAAGCGGCAACGACGTGAATGATAAATGGACGTCGGTAGCTGGCAATTAGCATTTCAGATTATGGTAATGTGATTTATGGTACCTGCTTCCCACTAGGCTTTATTCGGCGTTGCACTTTTTGGGAGGGCTCTGCTGTTAAAGGGTCATTAAACTCGCTCCCCTTAGATGTTTAGTGAGAGCTGAGCAACTCCTTCGTTTGAAAGCATAGTGGGACACCTGCGTAGATTATTAAGCAGCAGGGCCAGGGGTGTTATTTTTCAGTCCACCCTGGTGACGATGTAGACATAAATAAGGAAGATTAACATTTAAGATTGAATGTATTAAGATTAATATTACAGCCAAGTGCCATTCCCATCCGTGTGCTTTAGCAGTCAAGGTCTGCAGAATTAAAACAGGAAACAGTCTTATGTCTTAAATTCACGTCTAAATGGCAGAAAACTAGTGTGACAGAAGAGAATCGCAGTCTTTAACAGAACATGGTTCTTGCATTTAAGTTTTATACAAGACGTAAGGATAAGAATTACTCTCATGCTGTACTAAATGTTTGCATATTGTGTTTTAATTAATGTTGTTGCTTAAAATAAAGCACTGCGCGACTGGTAACGGCAGGTCAACGTCCATTTCAGTTGATATAACGCGGACATGGCGCATGTGTTTGATATGATTCGTAGTTACTTGGGTGTATTAGTTCTTATTACGCCATCTAATGCAGTTGTAATTTCTGAACACCAGAAGGCGTAGTCATGCTTCAAGCTTAGAGATGCTGAGATGCTCCTAATTTTTTAATTGCAGGGGAATAAAGGTGATTTTTGTTTACATTTTTATGCAAGATAAGTACATTTGAATTTTTATTCTTCAGAAATAAGGGATGTTTTCACTTTGAAGCTGCAATAGAACATTTTGTTTACAATTCTAAACCTCATTCTAGTCATTGTTTTTTATTACAGGGGAGTAACTTGAAAAAACCCGTGTCGTTTTGCATTAATTACACTTCATAAATAGAAAAGCAGTCTTTTATCAAATGTAAAATCAATAATTGTAAGAAAATGGAATTGTGTATCAAACCTAGAGATTACTTTTTCTAGGAAGTAATCAGTAATCCAATTGCCATAACATTTGGAAGAAGTCATTAGTAATATATTACCTTTTGATGAACAGCATCAACCCAACAAGCGTGCGTTCTCGTTTCATTCCAGATCGACTCCAAACAGTCTGGAACCTGAACTTAACTTGATAAAGGAGGAAACCGTTTTTTACACGATGCCCCCTAATTCATATCCCTGCTCTACGTTAACGTCTTGGAGCAGCTTTCACTGCTTGATCATTCTCCGAGACGTTCCGGAGCTTTCCCGCCGGCATGAAGACTCCTTTCGCAAAACCATTTGGCTTGTTCTTTGCGGAGACATTTGGAAGGTTAGTTTCTCTCGGCTTGTCAGGCCTGGGAAATTGGCGAAGGTTGTTTGGCTTGGATTCCCTTCAGTGTGTGGAGAAAAAAACCCAAGACACAATGTGTCTCTGCCTCCTCATTCCTATTCAGGCCTGAGCTGTCAGGTCTCTGTGAGCTTCATAATCACGGGAAGGCAAGTGTAGGGCTATAATTCAGTCCGTGTAGAGCCTACAGGCAGGCATTTCAGCTGTTAGTTGTTTTGTACGTGAAGTGAGTCACTCGGCGTCGTACGGTTGTGATGAAACACTTATGGCTATCTTTGTGGTCTGTCCAGACGTGACGCGGAGTTTATTACCCATACGTGTATCACGGGAAGCTTCTCTCGTGTGCATCGTTTTGTCTGAGAAATGGTGCTGCAGGGTATCACCTGAGCCCTCATCAACTAATTTTAGCTCCCCTGTCAACCTGTGTAAATGGACGAGCCCGTGTCTGACCTTGGTGCTGCACCAGGGGGTCTTGTTTAGTATTTAGTACTTGGTTATACAGCTGAGCTCTGAAATTTCCTCCTCCCTTTGCATGCGTTTGCCATTTCTTTGGCGTAGAAGAGCATTTTGGTTTATTTGCTTCATACACTATGGTGCTACATGGCTGAAATATCAAGTTAATCCACCAGTCGGGTAGTGGCTTTCTCCCGGGACAGGCGCTGGAGCTGTCGTGACCCCGTCCAAGAGGGAGCGCGGTTAAAAGTTAAGCGGCAAAGAATTGGCACCGATTCGCCCTCCTGAGCTACGATTGGCCTTACAAGCGGCATCATGTCTGCATTCTCCCATTCTGTGTCCATACTGCGCTTTTGAAGAGCTCTCAGCTCATTTTCGTCTTTAATAGGGCATCTCGCAACGAGAGAGTGTCATCAAAGTGCATCGTTAGACCTAACTTCCATTCTAATGAACCATTTGATTTGGTTCATTTCTGATTCACTGCTGTTGTCGGTCTGTGCAGGCCTTTTTACGCGACAACATCGAACAAATAACTCAAATTAAACACCGTTTGCTTAATGACGCACAGCTGAAGGGTCCCTTGCTTCAGGCACAAGGTTGAGACGAGTCAGAAAAAAGCGACGCGTTTTAAATTTTGCCGAATAGAAATGCTTTTCACGTCTGTCCCCCTCCCTGATGCCTGATATGGGCCAGAAGGCACCTCTCGGGCTCTGATCCCTGTTACTGAAATGATGGGCAAGAGTGTATCGTCAGTTCTGTGGGTTAAAAGCTGGGTTTGCTGTATTAGAATAGTAAACTTTAACTTAAGGGGGGAGTCATTCTGAGAAACTAGATATCAAGGTGGATTTTTTAAATGTAATGTAATTCGTTAGTAATGGGTAGAGAAGAGGAATGATTTTAAGACCTGTTTTAAAGGCAACGTTTAGTTGATTACACTTCTTACAAAGTATTGCGTAGTAAAACCTGAAGTCCCATGACTGAATAATCATTAGCGGAGTAGACTTGGGTCTAGTTAGAAACTCGAACTCTTTTTCTACTGAATAAACTAATAAATAAAAGTAGTAGTGTATACTAACATAGTGTTATGATGGTAGAAAAGCCAACATGGCATGTTGAAGAAAATCAATAATTTCATTGCTTATTTAAATGACTTTGTTATTGCGTAATATTGACTCAAACCTACAACTGAAGCCGCACTGTGCCGATCCGAGACTGCGAGTGACATTAATCATGAGCGGCTTCCTAAAACAGATTGCGACCGGGCAAAAACTTGTTTCGTCTATGGTCACTTTAAAAGACTTATAGTTCCGCTATGATGACTTGTTCCGGCTCTCATTTTTCTGGCCCGACAGTTCGCATTACAGTTTGCAAGTGACTGTATCCATCATCGGCGTAAACAGACCTCTGCCCTGAAAGGTCCCGGGCGCATATTATTGAAATCGATAACGTCCTCGCTCGGCGACGCGATGACTCCCGCACGCGGGCCTATTCATTATCGCGGCCTCTAGACGATAAACGGATCTGAAGAAAGATTTCCCTACTATGGGCACGTCTGCCATGACAGGAGCTACTGCAGGCTAATATTTGCATGCCTGCGATTTCCGGTCCGACTTCTGTTGTTTATGTTGGAACCGATCGGGTCTGAATCCCACAGTAATGAAGAAATTAAATCTGGGGCACTTTTGGGAGGAATTTGAGCCAGCTTAGAACCAACTCTGCTCGGACGCCCTTGCAAAAAAAGAAACTTTCCCATGTTTAAACATCTGTTCGGTGGCTGTCGCGCCCCTTTTCCAGTCAGCAGAAACAGGCCGTCTATCTGCTTCCCTGCATCAGTGAGAGAGAAGTGTGATAAACGTTCACTCCGTGCTGCATGTTCTTATCCCGCTCGCCTCAGGCTGTCTTTCTTTTCTTCCTCTGTTATGGCTGGCCATAAACTCCAGACACAGCCAATTAAGCAGCACTCTGATTACAGCCTGAAAGATGCCTCTGTAGCAGCGAGGTGCCACGGCTCGTTCTGCCGCCACACCATTCATCTGGTGCTTTTATAAACAACAGGCTCGGTTTGACGAGGATGAGCAGCGAGTGTATTAGGGAGAATGGATGAGTTATTTCATACAGACTCGCACTGGATCGATGCTTTTTTTCCTTCTTCATCTCGTTTCTCATGAGCCATGGGCACAGCGTCATCCAGCAGGCGGGTCCGCATCATTGGTACCAGTTGCCCCCCCCCCCGGCAGGGTCAGTGCGGAATGCTGGTAAGGGTGAGCTCCGAATCTGCTACCCCTGGCAAAAATGATGGGATCACAATACTTGGATGCTCGTCTTGCTTTTTTCATTCAATTAAGTCACAGATTTGACACCAAACTATTTTTGATTAATAGCTGGATAAGAGACGCACGCCGCAGACCTTAATTAAACTTATCTTAATTAAGGCCATATTTCTTCCAGATCTTGTACATGGGGGGAAAAATAATGGAATTATTTACAAACAAATCAGAATTAGTCCTGGTGCTCCTCAGGACTTAATCAAAATGATATGTACATCAGTGGTTCTCTTTTTTTTTTTTTTTCTTTTTCTTTTTCCTTGGAGCCCCCACTACGAGTATCTAAGACAACGGCGCGCACAGACCAAAAGAATGAAAGATTAATTTAAAATCTTTATTGGCAAAAACTGTACAAATGATTGCTTTATTCCTTTTTCTCTTCGGTTCCTTTCATTGTTTGTTTTTTATCATTTGGGCTCCTTTTCTCTTTTCAAGGTTAAACTTATTCATTATCTTTAAGTAATTCGATATACAGATTTTTTCCCCATTGTGTGTTACCATTTCAATTACTGTACAAATTGTATTTTGACAAACTCGGAGCACCTTAGAGCAGACAAAGCCTCTTACTTTGTCTCCCTAAGGGAGTCCCGTGTGAGTTTTGACACTGTTTAGGAGGATCTAAATCTGCTTCAGATTTTATGGGACTTAATAATAATAATAATAATAATAATAATATAATCTGACTTAATAATCGTAGCAGGCTGATGAAACCGCGGAGGACTTTAGTTCACTGAAATACTAATACTAATTCTCCTATTTTCACCTTCTGCTTTCCCAGTTCAATACCAGATGGAGATGATGAGGAGTCTCCGCCACGTCAACATCGACCACCTCCACGTCGGCTGGTACCAGTCCACCTACTACGGCTCGTTTGTGAGCCGAGCTCTGCTGGACTCCCAGTTTAGCTACCAGCATGCCATCGAGGAGTCCGTGGTGCTTATTTACGGTGAGGCTCTGGTGACGTTCTGCTCGCAGCAGGTGGCGTCGGGGTGCAAACAGGCTCCTTGGCTCTGTAACAGAGGCGGCTCTTAATCAGGCAGAAATATGTAACACCGGTTAAAGGAAAGATGCCGTTTTAAAAGAGCTTTGTTGTGGATGAGGAACAGTCGGTCCCTTTTTTGATCTCGGTCATGTTCTGAGAGCGAGCGATGCAGCGAAGCCTCTAAAAAGAGCTTAATCACAACCCCATTAAAAGGCATCAATAATGCAGTCTGCTGTATTAGAGAAGTAAATATCGAAGAAGAAAGTGAAAGGCATCGAGAGCTTTTATTTGCTCTGCACAGGTTTCAGTGCCTGGTACTGGCTTTGGAACGGTTTCCTACAAAAATACTACTTTCACTCTCTGTGATTGGCCACTCTTGGATGAGCGACGAGCCTGATAAGGACTTTCATAAGTTTGACACATGACAACAGCGTGTATTCAGTACAGAACCGGCACTGCGCCGGCTTTAGTACAGCCCACGGCGGCCGCTCCGGTCCGTATCTTCTCAGCAGAAGAAGCTCCGCCATTCTGACCTTTTCCATCCCCGGAGATCAGATTGTCAGGAGATGAATTTATCTGTGTGATGACGTGAAAGAACAAGACGGTTGTTTCGGTAATATTTCACGTTGTGACCTTTTTTCATCATGTGCCAGGATTCATTCTGCTCACATTTAATCTTTTCATAACCGTCAATTAAATGTTCGGATTTTCCACAGGGGCTGGCGATCAGGGTTTACGAACGGTGCAAATTACATCCGGGGTTTTATTTCCTGTAATTAAAGTCACACTATAGGAATTGACTGCGGTTTATTTGGTAGATGGAGCAAAAAATTGTAAATCCATAAGTACCTGAGATTCCCAACGCCACTGCACACTTAAGTTTGATCAAAGCATTGTACAGTAGGTCTGGGGTCGATAACTGACGGTTTAATGTGTCACATCTGTATTGAACTGTTGCTTTCCTACGTTTGTTCTTGTTTAATCTTAGTATATATTATTACTATTATTTTGCTCTGCTTTTTATTAAATAGAGATCGACTTCATTGTACACAACTCACACTATAAGTACAAACATTGAGCGTCTGTGTATACTTTTAGTATGCCAAAGAATGCTGGGATATATGTAAACGATAAACTGGCCATAATCCTGTAGAGTGAAATGGATGAGCTTGTTCAGAAGGATGCAAACACAGCAGCGAGGTAACAGTTTAGTAAAAGTAGGTCTGTGCTGAGGGACTTCAGAAGCTGAATGACTTCTCGTCACAATAAGGTCAGACCAGACATCTGTAACAGAAATGTATGTGATGAAAGTGATGATCAACTGAAGAAATTTGGGAAAATAAGCTGGCCTCTGGTCCTGTCTGGCCTCCTCTTCGTTCATCGTCGTTCATCAATACGTTTGAGAAGAAATGCTCATTTGGCAGAAGTCACTACTGTTTCAGGAAATGAAACGAAACCATTCTGCCTTGCACGTCTACTTTTGCCAGGGATTCGTTTTCGTAAATGTTTATTCCCTTACATGTACTGTAATGCTTTTGAATTTTCAATATGGTCAAATCTAGAGCCTAGAGTTTATTGGCACATGTTGGATATAAAAAGGCGATAAAGCCGATGTTTTTGCGTCGTTATGGTTACCACGACAGCCCGACTTGCGTCGTCTGAATTGACGTCGGTTTATGCTGAGCGATTTGTAATGATTTCATGAATGGCTCGACTATGACAGTGTGAGTGAATGTGTCAGAGCTGAGAGCTTATTGAAAGTAGTTATGAAAGGCAGTTTCGCCATTGTGCTTTAATGTCACAGGCGGCTGTGGGCTTATCTGCGGGCGACTCGTCGTTGTTTGTAACCATTCCAGCAGTTTGCCGGATTCGCTGGAGCTTAAATGCTGTAGCTAGGAGTTGGAGAGCCGTGTAACGGCTGCTTATTGTGGGGAAAAACTGCCATGATTCACTCTGTAATGACTCGTCTCTGCAGATCCCATCAAGACGGCGCAGGGCTCGTTGTCCCTCAAGGCCTACAGATTAACGCCCAAACTGATGGAGATCTGTAAGGAGAAAGACTACTCTCCGGAGGGGTATGTATCTCGCACAGCACCCGCACGCAAACTTGTTACGGGGTCCAGGGTTCAAATCCCACCTCTGCCACGCTGCCACTGTTGGGTCCTTGAGCAAGACCCTTAACCCACAATTGCTTGGATTGTAAGACTGTGTATCAATTGTAAGTCGCTCTGGATAAGGGCGTCTGCTAAATGCTGTAAATGTAAATGCGCACCTGACGGTGTAATAAAGCATGACGCGAAAGTGCACCGACAAATCCGGGCCTGTTTTGGATTTATGTCATTGATGCGATGATGTGTATCTACATGGGATGCAAGCAACTTAGTCATGAAGCTGGCTAAAAAAAAAAAAAGCACAGTTTACTCCAACAGCCGGACTAGTCCGTGCTCCTGTGTAGTAGCTGAGCTGAAAAAATGGAGTGTACAAGCAAGGATATAGCTTTTTGAAAATCTAGAGGAATGCCTATTGAAAGTCTGTTTTAGAAGCAGCTTTGCGTCCAAAAACTTTTGGCTCTGCAGTGCTCCAGGCGCTGGTGCTGACTGAACAAGTCCTACCCAGCATTCTTCCATAAATATTAAAGCCACTCCAGTGGACTTTTCCAGCCTTGATCTTGATCGGTCTTGCTACCCCGCGCCGAATGCGATATTCGGAATCCGCTCCAGCGCCGCACCCGTACGGCTCGATATATGGGCCGGCTCGGAACTGGAGAGGGTATTGATTGCAGAGTGTAATGTGTCTGCGAGTGAAAATGGGATTACTGAGCACAGCAGGGATGAGCACAGGCAGTCGATGTTCCTGTGTGTGTGGTTGCATAGCTGAAAACCTTCTCACGTTTACTGCTTCTCAGGCTGAAGAAGGCGAACGTTGGGTTCGAAGACATGTTTGAGGAAGTGCCCATCATGATCCGGAACTCGCATTTGATGAACGTGCTGATGTGGGATCTGGAGGCCAAGAGCACCGTGGCTGACAAGCACGAGTTACTCAGCATGTCCAGCAGGTCAGTCCATGCATGTTACTAATACTAATACTGCTGATTAATGGGGAGGTCGGACGGCGATGGTGGATCCGTGCTCGGGTTTCTGAGGGTACGAGGTACGCTTTGATTAAAGATAAGAATTGGCTGGTCCGTTTCGAGCTTTGTGAGTGGGCGTCTGACGCGCGCAGCTACAGGTAGCCGGCGAAGGGGTGACAATTTACCAGACAAGCTGCTGCATTTTGAGTGGGCTGCAGGGCTCCGATCTCATGCATTACAGTCTAGGGCTTATCCAACTAGGACGTTTCTCTCTACTACGATTAAAGTATGGCCAGACCTTTATCCGGGAGCTTTCACTGCAATGACTACGCCCTTATGAGATTGACGAGCGACAAGATGCCAGTAATGCTAAATAACTCCGTCAGGCCAGATTCTAAGAATAGATCCGCCCGAGGCGGGATTACACGTCGAGCCTCCAGTGCAGTGCAGCAGGCTCTCCCCGTAGAACGTCCTCGCGACCGCAGGTCCCGACCCGACCCAGTTCTTCGTTTCTTAGCCTGTGGTACCGCAGCGGCACTTAAATCCAAAATAATATGAGGCCAATTTCCATCGTGGCCGTCGGAGTAAACGTAATTAGCGAAGTCGGAAACCTAGAATTAAGCGTATATTAAATTAAAACGGCGAATTCGGTTAGGTATAATGACCCTATTCTATGTTTGCAGCACAACAGGCGAGCTAATTGCACGCTTCCGGAATAGGCAATTTGTCAGGTTAATTGCAGATCGAGGAAAAAGCGCTTTGTTTCGGCACGGACGTCGCGGGCACTTAATTGAGAAAACACGAGTGAGAAAAAGAAAAGCGTCTCCCTTTCTGAGCAGTCTTTCATTTGTAATTCAAAGAGTTCTGCCACGTCTAACAGGCTCGCTTGTAGAATTTCCCTGCTTCTGTTCTTGGCCGGATAATGACTGTGTCCGTGGTGTTTGGCACCGCCCTTTAACTGCCTGAGTAAATACCGAAACGTCCACTACAGAGCTTACGTCGGCATGTAGCAGTACGAAAAACTGGGGCGTGATCTGGAGAAAACCAGAAAGCACCAGCAGCACCGATGGTCGCCGATTAGATATGAAATCAACAGCCAAAACATTCGTATTTGGTCTGCTTAATGTAATCCTGAGTTCTGATCGATATAACAAGCTCTCCTGCACGTCCGCAGTAACCATCTGGAGAAGAGTCTGCAGCTGCTGATGGACCGCGTGGACGACATGTGCCAAGATATCGTCAAGTACAACACCTACTGCCGCAACAACAGCAAGCAGCAGCAGCAGAAACACCAGGTATCCACGAGCACAGACACGAAGCGAATGCTTCAAACGCCTCCTGATCGCCTTGGCATTGAATAAGCAGTCGGTGGTCAGCAGAGTATTCCCTGGTTCAGAGTTCGGACGGGACCCGTGAGCCGTCCCACTATCAACCCTCTTCTTTAGATCTAACGTCTTTATGAATGACTGCAGCCGGCTCAGAAATGGAAATAAAACGTTCTGTCTTTTATGTGTGAAAGTCAAATAGATTTGACTCGCTAATCACAAGGGGACTGGAAAGCAGTGGAGCGTTTTAGAAGCACTTAAAACAATTCCTGCACCAAAAGAGGCTGACGTTTAAAATCTCAAGCGTTCGGCTTTTTTATAGTAATAATAACAGTGATTATCAGTGGAATGTCGAATCACATGCTCACAGAATCTCGCCTGTTCCAAGTTGAGGCCGTCTCCCTTCTCTTTCGTTATCGGATGCGCTCATTTCTTCTTGTAGTGCTGTGCTGTACCTGCGCTGTGGAAAATGTTTTACAGTCCCTGCTGTTAGTAAACAGGAGTGGTTAGTACGTCAAACAGGGAGTTCCTGCATCGGAAGGTACTCTTCAGTCTATATAAGACGTGGAAAGCGCCAGGGAAAGATTTGAGAGATCTGATCTGCCAGGAGTGGGACCTCATTTGCAGTGCTCACTTTTCACAAGTCTTTCCCCCCTAAGATAAATTCAGCCGGTTCTTCTGTTTGGAAATTCCCTCGAGCGAAAGTGTGCCCTTAGTGAGAGTAAGGGGGGTCACAGAATTAAATAGTCCCCATGAAATGTTTTCAACCCAGACCAGTTTTGCTGTTGTTTACCGGACTTTAAATCGACATTCCAGTGAAGTCTGTCATCTTTTTCCTTCCCCCTGGAAACTATGCGCCACATCAATCACCACTTACCCTCGCCGGTACGGAAATGATTTTCCCGATCCTTAATCACATCCCCAATTTGGGCAGAAATGACGGATGTGCTTGGCGCCGATGTGGCACTCTCTCGACCCGAGAATGCGTTACATTTACCTCCTAACGTCCTCACACCTGCTGACGGTCCTGCATCGATCGGCTACTTTTCTTGTCTATTGCATCTTCTCTGAGGGAGAATTCTGAGGCATCTGAATGACCAGACGACACCTTTTCAGGCAAAATATTCACATTTTATAGGAGTGTAGAATTTGGGGAGTACGAACAGGGGATGCTGGGTCCTTTTGGAATCGTGTCTGCTGCCTGGTATTTTGTCTTTGCTTTGCTCCAAACTCCTGCTGTCTCGGGTCTGTCTTTCACTATTAATTGAATACACCCTGTCTTGTGTGTGTGTGTGTGTGTGTGTGTGTGTGTGTGTGTGCACGTGCACGCAGTACTTGCAGAGGCGACAGCAGGAGAACGCTCAGCGGCAGAGTCGTGGAGAGCCGCCGCTGCCGGAGGAGGACATCAGCAAGATGTTCAAGCCGCTGCCGCCGCCTCCACGCATGGACACGCTCCTCATCGCAGGTGCCCGAGGGGGGCAATCACGGCCATTCAGAACCAATTAAACTCTCTTTATCCTCTCGTACTCATTGATTTTCCCATCTGCGCGCATTCAGCGGGGCGAGAGGAACTGGAGAGGGTTCCGCGTTCAGATTGCGCTAATCACCGCACAGTCAGTAAAGCAGAGGAGCTTCGTGTGGCTAAATATCTAACCGATTATTACGTAACGCTTTACCCAGATAGCACAAGGCGGGAACCGAGTGCGTTGCAAATACAGGGTATTAGGATCTCCCAGCATCCAAAGTCAAGTCATGCCGAGTCGATTCAGATTTTTCTATAGCACTTTTTACAATGGAGCATTGTCTCAAAGCAACTTCACAATTGTAGATTATCTCCTGATATCTACGTCCAATCCCAACTTGAGCAAGCCTAGGGCGACAGTGGCAAGGAAAAACTCCCTAAGTGTCATGAGGAAGAAACCTTGGGAGGACCAAGACTCAAAGCTCGCCGTAGGCTTCATTCAGCGCTTCAGTTAGAGGGTAGATGCAGGAAAGCAGGATTCATTTTCTAAAATGCAATTTTTAGGCATGAATAAACTGAGCTTTACAAAATGAAGGGACTGTGGTAGCTTAGCGGTTAAGGTACTGGACTCTGGACAAGAAGGTCCAGGGTTCAAATCCCACCTCTGCCAAGCTGCCACTGTTGGCTCCTTGAGCAAGACCCTTAACCCACAATTGCTTGGATTGTAAGACTGTACCAATTGTAAGTCGCTCTGGATAAGGGCGTCTGCTAAATGCTGTAAATGTAAATGAAGGCACCTTTTTATACCTTTTATTTTTTTATTATAAAAAACTTCTTTATGTGGCATGTACCCTAGAGTGCGAGGAGGGGTAAAACAGGAGCAGCAAAAGGCATCCCAGGTCATCCCAACTAGGTAACTGGATGAAGGGGCACTGTTAGGACAATAAGCAGCTCTAAACAACTGCTGCTGTAAAGAAAGTGCATGGGATGGGACTGTTCTTACTCCATTTTCTTACCCCCGGTCTGACAGCCGGACAATATCTTGCTAGGGAATTGCATTTTGGAAGGTGAATTGTCCGTCTGTCCCATCCTATGCACTTTTAGTTGAACAGTTGAACATGCCTTCATTTGTGTCAGATTATTTGCATTCTCTAATCTTTTTTATCTGCAAAATTTTGCCCCGTGTGCCGCTTTCATCCAGTCACATATTTGTAATAACCTGGGATGCCTTTCGGTGCTCCTGTTTTACCGGTCCACACGCTCTAGGGTAGATGCCACGTAAATACCACATTTTAAGTGCGCCAGCGTCTAACGTTCACTCCGTAAAGCTCAGTTTATTCACTAAAATGTGAACATTTTATCAGTCTGAAACTTCAATGCAAGTTGTTTTGCTCCTCTTTACCGCAGACGCCAATACGTTCGCCAATACTAACCCTGACTGAGGTGTTCGGACGTATCGACTCGATAAACCGAGCTTGAATAACGCATTACGGTCTGCGTTCTAACTCTTATTCGTGCCCTGTAGGCCGTGCTGGAATCTTGATTGAAGGCTGAATCGTCTCTAATTACACGTGTAATGCCGTGCTGCTTATTTAGTTAATGAGCTTTTAATTTACATATGTATGTGGTTTTTTTTTACTTCCCAAGGACAAATCAACAACTACTGCCAGAACGTGAAGGAGTTCACCTCACAGAACCTGGGCAAGCTGTTCATGGCAGAGGCGCTGCAGGAGCACAGCAGCTGAAGTGCAGCCGGAGGAACGGGCGTGCAATTAAAGGGCCCGATTTGAGAGTGCGGTGTCAGGTGCGACATCGGGTATCACGCTGACCTTGAAGGGAAAACGTGGTGTTTGTATTAAAATATGTGAATCTCAGCTCGGCGGGGTCTTCGGTGTTGTTTTTTCCCGGAACGTGAAAGTCACTGAGTGAGTGCGCTAGAATGTGACCTCAGTCTGAGGTGAAGTAGTTTTGGTGAGGACAGGGAGGGATGGGGCTGTACTTGGTGTGCTTTGTCGTATTTATTTAGTTTTCTCGTTTGATCAGGGTCAGGGAAAATTCTAGAAAGTGTAGCGTGTCGGTGTGACGCCCGACCTGGACCGAAGGCATCACCTGGATTTGTCACTTGGGTGACTCCGCCTTCTTAATCCACAGCTTTACCCTTGTCTGGTTACAATCTGTTAAATTCAGCAGCAGCTACTCTTAAGTAGAAATATTTTTCCTTACCCAGATGCATATACAATACACAAATGCAGCTCTTTGAATTTGTTGTACGTTCTGCCTTACTACAAACAATCCAGGTGCATCCTGACAGTATCTACACAGCCCTGTTTTGGACCAGTTCGAACCGATTGCATTTAAAACTTTAGATCAGCACTAAAGGAAGAAATTCTCAGAAAATGAATTCACAGGAAATCATTCTGGAACCTGGTGGAGTCCCAGTTGGACAGCCGTGACACACGCCGATTTCTTTCCCAGGTCAGTTTCAGATTTATCCTCCCAACCCTGGACTTGTGCCTTTCACAGTGGTGCTTGAAAATTTGTGAACCCTTTAGAATGTTCTGTATTTCTGCATAAATATGAGCTAAAACATCATCAGATGTTCACACAAGTCCTAAACGTAGATAAAGAGAACCCAGTTAAACAAATGAGACAAAAATATTATACTTGGTCATTTATTTAGTAAGGAAAATGATCCACTATTACATATTAGTGAGTGGCAAAAGTATGTGAACCTAGGATTAGCAGTTAATTTGAAGTGTGTGTGATTAGAGTCCAGGTGTTTTCAATCAATGGGATGACAATCAGGTTGTGGGACTGTGGGCACCCGTCCCTGTTTTATCTTAAAGAACAGGGATATATCAAAGTCTGCTCTTTCAACGTTTGCTTATGTAAGTGTATCATGGCACAAAAGGAAAGAAAAGGAGATTTCTTGAGGACCTCAGAAAAAAGAGGAGTTGTTGATGCTCCTCAGGCTGGAAAAGGTTACCAAAAAAACCATTTTCTAAAAAGAGTTTGGGAATCCACCAATCCACAGTCAAGGACAGATTGTGTTACAAAATGGAGGAAAATTCAAGACAAACATTGTTACCCTCACCCAGGAGTGGTCGACACCCAACAAAAGATCACTCCTAGAGCAAGGTTGGTAATAGTTGGCGAGGGTCACAAAGGACCACCCCAGGGTAAACTTTCTAAGCAACTGAAGGGCCTCTCACATTTGGCTAATTGGTAATGTTTCATGAGTCCACCATCAGAAAGACACTGAAACAAAAAAACAATGGTGTGCATGGCAGGGTTGCAAGGAGGCGAGGAAAAGCCACTGCTCTCCAAGAAGAACAACATTTGATGCTCGTCTGCAGTTTTGCTGCTCTAAAAGAAATCACGTGGGGTGATGAGCCAGAAGGCTACGGGAAGAATGATTTTTGTGGATGGATGAAAACCAAAATAGAACTTTTTGGTTTAAAAAAGAGAAAGCGTTATGTTTGGAGGAGAAAGGAAAACACTGCATTCATCCAGCATAAAGAAAACCCTAATCCCATCTGTGAATGTGTGATGGTAGGAATCATTGGTCCTAAGCCAGGCGGGACTTGCCAATCATTGATGGAACCAATGAATTCTGAATGATATCAGAGACATCCCCAAAAAATAAAAATGTGCAAGGACATTCCGGACCATGAAACTGAAATCTCAAAGAGAAGGTAGGGTCATGGCAGCAAGACAACGACCCATTAAGCACACAAGCCGGTTCTACCAAAAGAATGGTTTTTAAAGAAAGAATAAAAAGTTCATGTTTTGGAATGGCCCAAGGACAAAGGTCCTGGGGACCTTAATCCAATGGAAATGTGTTTGAAGGGAAGGAAACCTTGAAAGCGAGCAGCTATGCTAATGGAGGGGAAACCCACCAACATCCCCAGAGCTCTTGAGTGAAGCTGTTTCTGTACGGAGGGAAGGGGAAGACAATTGACTACCAGCCGGGCTGTGCAGGACTGGATCACAACAGTTTACAGGAAACCGTTTTTTAGTGCAAGATTGCTGTGCACAGGGGGGGTCCACACCAGATTACTGAAAGCTTATGGTTTCACATACTTTTGCTGCTCACTAATATGTAAATATTGGATGCATTTTCCTCAATAATAAATAAAATGCCAAGTATAAATATTTTGTCTCATTTGTTTAAAAAACTGGGTTCTCTTGTATATTACTTTTAGGGACTTCTGAAAAATCTGAATTTTTGCAGAAATATAGAAAATTTTCTAAAGGGGTTCACAAACTTTCAAGCACCACTGTTTAACATCTCGGAGCCAGTACCTTTTGTCAAGTTCACAAAATCCGTTCCCTTGGACCCGAACCGTCAAAATTAGCCTCAACCATTGAACAATTAGGTCCGTGGCGTAGGTAGTCGTCGGCGCCGTGAGTTGGCGCGTCTCTTCTCGTATAATCGCGCTCGCGTTTTCAGGAACGCTGGGCTCGTGCCACTTAAATGTCATCATCGGTAACTGAATTGATGACTCGGGAGGACTTTCTGTCATTCTCTCAAGGGGAAGCCGGGGAACTAATGAGTGGGCTCCACGGTCTTGTAATGAGAGGGAAGGGGAGAAAACGGCTTATCAACACCGAAAAAAAACGGATGGCTGATAGTGCTGTGACGGGGACCCGGCCCGCTGCAAGTGGGACGGGGATGTAGTTGGACTGATGAGCTGTGGAGAGCGGCGTCCATAAATCACGTACGCCTGGGTGCTTCATGGAGAACGTTTACATTCAAACACCTGTTGTCAGGCAGGACCTTCGCTTATAGCCATTTAGACAGGGCTCGGGAATTGGAATTGGATCTACGACACTGCCAATAACAATATGGTCAACGAGCAGTAAAATATTTTTGTGTGTCGTTTAAGCCAAAGTCCATTACTAGCACTGGGAAAGGAAAAACTGTGGAATCACCATGATGAAGGAGGATTTTATTGCTGGTAACAAATTAAAGCCAACAGATTTTATATGGACAGCAAAAACAATTTTACTTAAGGAGATGTTTTTCCTGACCAAATTACAGGGTTTTCCTTTCTCCAGAAAAAGTTACTTTCTCCGTTCCCCCATGATTGGTGGGGACTTCATGAGGCATAAATGGTGAGAGTGGGGCTTTAGTGCTTTAGTTGCTTCTTTTAGATGTTACGCTGGGTTTGCCTGAGATAATATATATATAGATATATTATATATATATACACAAACACACCATCACCCCACACAAATATATTATATTATAATTGTGTGTAGATGGGGGGGGGGTGGGGGGGAGATAAGGGATAGAGAGTAGAGAGGAGGAGAGAGTGATAGAGGACCACACCCACCACACACCACCACACACCCACACACCACCACACACATACATATAGATATAGAGATAGAGGATAGATGAGAGATATAGGATGTATGAGAGAGAATATATATTATATTAGAATCTATATATATATATCTATAGGAGATTAATATATATAGAGATAGATATAGATATAGATTCTTACCTTTGATCATAATTACTATATTCGACCTTGTGTTTTACTTGATTTTTTTACTCATTTGATACATGAGGTGTTCGTCTATGATTTATTTTGCATTGTTACCCCCCTGTCCTGCATAAATTTCCCCTGCCAGAATAATAAAAAAGCCCCATCTTATCCCATCTAATTATTTTATTTTATTTTAATGAATTGGGGGTTCACTTTATCTACTCATTTTACTTAGGAGGTCTTCCGCACAAAAGAGGTTCACAACCTTCCAAGCACACTGTAACACAGGACCTTCACTAATCAGTGCTTAAAGCCTCAGTTCATTTTGCCTTGGGATATCCTGTTTGCACAGGGGGATGTTCTGATCGATTTGTCTTGTTTTTTAGGGGACATTTCTTCTTGGCATTCCTGGAGTTCCAAAAACACAGACGTCAACCGGCTCTAACGGGCGATGCTGGGATCAGGGAATCCAGGTTTTTCAGGTTACGATCAAATCCTTAATTAACAATGTTCGCTCAGGCCACTCTTTCTTTTTTAAGGCTTTTAGCTTAATTATTACCATGGCACACGGGAGAGATCTCGGATGCGGGCGGCAGGGTACCTGGTACATCCGCTCCTCACATCTAAAATCCCCCAAATCACCAGAATAAGAAAAAAAAATGAACTGATTCAGCAAAGGTGTGGGTGGACTTTGCTGAATGACTTTTTTTGCCATGACTTGGGAAAAACAAAAAAGAGTGGAAGAAGATGAATCAGTAGTGGGTTCAGTCTGGTTTATGGGATGGAGCAGGTTCAGTCTCGGGTTTTAAACGCTCGGTTAAGCCTCGGAGACCTGCGATCTCTCGCCCTTTTTTCTTTTTTAACATCAACCATAGTTAGCAATTTTCTAATGTTGGCTCTAAAAAATACTAACAATTGCTGCTCCATTTTCAGCCCACGCTTCCCCGTGAAGCTTGAATCTCCCCCGAATTCAAACATTGCAGCATATAAATTCCTCCTCAGCAGTCTATCCACAAACAACCTGTCATTCTCAGCATTCCCATTTACAACAGCCCTGGAAACAGGTTGTTGTGGCCTGGACAAGATTGCCGGAGGACGATTACGAACGACCTACACGATGTGAGGGCTGAGGGGAGCGTTTTATTCCAAAAAAACAGCATCCTCTGCTGATAAGGGCTGGTGAGTAATTACCTTCCAGTAGGTGCGATATCTCTGGGCTGGAACAAGGAGACTGCCGCCAGGTTTCTATTAAATCACCTTTGCGCCATTCCCAAATCATATTAATATAAATTGACTGGGGTACGTTATAAAGTGACGTTTTAGGATGTTTGAGAAAACAACCAATAAGAGAAATGAATATTATTTAAGCGTAATATACGACGTCTTCGATGGGGATCGGGTCTGCACTGATAGGTTCTCAGATTCGTCCATCCTTTCCTTTTCCATCACAAACTGACGCTTTGTGTGTGTTTTATAATCCAATTATGCGTCATCGCCATAGCAACCAATCTGGATAGGCAAGCAACTAAACTGCAAAAAACGGACAAAAATATTTGGGTTGCGTGTCATTTCCAGTGCGCAAGAAGAAAACTAAAGTGTTGTGAAAAAAAAAGAAAGCTATGATTTATGTGCTAACTGAGTAAATGGGCCAACATGCGTCATTATGGAAAACAAACACCACCATAAACCGGCCGACAACCCTAAAACAGGACAGGGCGGTTGTGTGGCTTTGTTAACCAAGATTAATTACTGAGGACTGAGAAGTGGATTATATATTATGTATGCACCAGTGTGTTTTTACATCCTACCGAAATTATACGGGGTTCGTAATGTATAATTACAGCATGTTCACCTTAATTTGTGGGTAGCAAAAGTATTATGAGCCTCTAGGATTAGCAGTTCATTTGAAGGTTGAATTAGAGTCAGGTGTTTTCAATCAATGGGATGGGACAATCAGGTGTGAGTTGGGCACCCTGTTTTATTTAAAGAGAACAGAGAATCTATCAAAGTCTGCTCTTCACAACACATGTTGGGGAGATTTCTGAGGAGACTCAGGAAAAAAAGGAGTTGTTGATGCTTATTCAGGCTGGTCTGGAAAAGGTTACAAAACAATCTCTAAAGAGTTTGGGACTCCACCAATCCACAGTTTCAGGGACAGATTGTGTACAAACGGAGGGAGGAAATTAAAAAGGAACATTGTTACCCTCACCAGGAGTGGTGGTCGACCAACAAAGATCACTACCAAGAGCAAGGCGTTGTAATAGTTGGCGAGGTCACAAAAGCGGACCTCAGGGGTAACTTCTCAAGCAAACTGAAGGCCTCTCTCACATTGGAATAATGTTAATGTGTTCATGAGTCCACCATCAGCAAAGAAACACTGAACAAAACAAGGGTTGTTGGTGCGTGGCAGGGGGTGGCCAAGGATGAAAAAAAGCCCCATTGCTCTCCAAAAAACAAAAACAAAAGGTGATCTCTCAAAGGTTCTTATTGCTGGAATGCAAAAGGTTGTTTTCCCTTTGCGTTTCCAAAAAGATCTATTTTGGTTTCATGCCGTCCCTTCAAAACATTTTCCACAATTAGGGGCCTTCAGGCTTTGTCCAGTTGGATCTTTAGCAAAAAAACTGCAAAGCCGAGCAGCAATGTGTTCCCCCATCTATTTGAAACATGGGTTGTTGTTTAGGTTTGGTTGGTAGTGTCATGGTTTGGGCCATGTTTTTGCTGCCCCGCATCTTGGGCCAGGACGGGCTTGCCATCATTGATGGGGAACAATGTGAATTCTGAAATGATATCAGAGAATTGTAAAGGAAAATATCAGGGAAATCTGTCCATGAACTGAACTGAACTCTCAAGAGAAGGGGGTTCATGCATGCAGCAAGGACAGCCGACCCTAGCACACAAAGACGTTCTACCAAAAAATGGAATATGGTTACAGGAAGATAAATAAAGTTTCATGTTTTGGAAAATGTTACCACGTCAATCAATAGTCCTGACCTTTTAATCCCAATGGAAATGTGGTGGAAGAAGGACCTGAAGCGAGCAGCAGTTAATGTGAGGGAAACCCACCAACATCCCAGAGCTGAAGTGGGCTGTTCGGAGTAAGGAGGGGAGGAATGGGCCTATTAAAATTCCTCAAGCCGTGTGTGCAGGGACTGATCCAACAGTTACAGGGAGATTGTTTAGCTGTGCCGTTATTTGGGCTTGCACAGGGGGGGGTCATCAACCAGATACTGAAAAAGAAAAAGGCTCACATTTACTTTTGGGCCACTCCCTAATATGTTAATAATTGGATCATTTATTTCCTCAATAAATAAATGACCCCCAAGTATAATATTTTTGGTCTCATTTGTTTAACTGGGGTCTTTTATCTACTTTTATGGGACTTGTGTGTGAAAATCTGATGATTGTTTTTGCTTCATATTCATGCAAGAACAAAATACAGAAAAAAGTCTGAAGGGTTCCACAAAACTTAAACTTCCATTTATTTTGGGGAAATTTTTTCATACCATCCACTTACTGTTTCTTTCTTTTTCTTTTACATTCTGAATGTTTTCCAGAGGAAGAAAAACAGAAAAAACAGATGCAATCGTTTCACAGTTTGTGCTTGGCGAATTAAAAAGCCATTTTTCTTCCAGACATGTAGAGAATATATTATCGTCATTATTGCGTTCTCACATCCATTTAAATCACCTTACGTTTTTAAACGCGGTGCTGTGCGTTTGGCAGTTCGTGACAAATAATAGAAAACATTAAGTGTAATTAGAACAACTCAATTAAGCAGCCATTAGCTTCACACTTGAAGAGGCTTTTTACGCGTCAGGCACGCTCTCGCCCTGCGTGTGCACGCGGAAGGAACTTTTCCCTCAGCACTTTTAATGAAGCCGCTATTCGTCACGCTTAATATCATAACAAGCTCCTGGTGCGCGCGGACGAAGGCATAGGTGGAGGGTCGGCCGTCGGCCAGACCTTGAGGTGCGTGCGGAATGTGTGAGGAGCTAAAATCTGACAGCTACTAGACAGCGGCTGCAGACACTGGAGGAATCATGTCAGGGTTGGTACAGATAGATGGAGCTCAGATCGGAAATCCACACAGAATACATGAGCAGTTCGGTTCAATCTCTAGCCTAAATGTGATTACTGAGATGTATGCACATCTAACAACGTCGTTGCGCTCTCTGAATGCCAGAGGGCGCAATCATCAGATAAGGTATATCTTTTTAATTATGCGTAATGGGGTCATGGAAAACGAAGGGATTTGGGATGTTTAAAGGTATTTGTATGGTTTTAAACATTTGTATAGTTCAAACGTATGTCAACTCTGGAAAACATCCAAAAGCCGCCCGATAAACTCTTGGCGCACCTCCTTGCTACTGCTAAGACCATCCGACGACGTCCGTCCCAAAAAATGATAATAAATTACAAAACATTCTGCACGGCGTGGCCACGTCTGTCACTGCATTGCATTCTGCACCCGGCCTCCTTACGGCCGCTCGCTCTGCGGAGTGACTTGAGGGGAACAAGGCGCCGGGTGAATTTTAATGTCCTACAGGCATCTTCACGTAGGCATGACGGCACACTGTGGGTGACTCGGTGTGTCGGCGCTGCAGTACGGAGCCTTACCCCCCTCCACCGGCAAGTAGGGACGCGGAAACAAACACCTCTTACTGCTCTGCATTCCCGGCGCAGCAAGCCTTAGTACATTAATTCTCGTTTTATTAGCTGTTTAGTGGTGGAGAATATTAATCATGATTAGATGTACCAGGTTGTGGGTTGTTCCTTTCTAAGAGAACACCATAAAAATATACTGCCTGTTACCATGGCAATAAAGCAGCGAGAGCGTTCAAGAGGAGAGCTTTGATTTAGGATCCCTGTTTTTCTTTTTGACCTGATCGGTGGAAGGTACAGAGACTGCCTGCTTGAGAGTTGCATCACTTACAATCGATTTTTATTCATACATTCGCTCACTCGGTCATATTGAGCGCTGAGCTGCACACCTTATCGGCACATAAATCGGTATCGGAGTTTATAACGGCTGAGCAATTATGAATTAGAATAAAAGAAATGCAGAGTCAGGACACGGCATGCTATGAGGTTTGTCCACCAGAGGGGGCGCTGCAAGTCCGCGTGTTTGGACCGCGACAAAATCACAATTGTTAGTCGTACTTTACACTGATTTAAATGAGGATTTTGTTGTATTTAATACATTTGACCTTGATATCTCAAACCGTCAATATATTTTGCTGTCATATTGTTCAAAGGACTAGTTATAACAATACATCTTTCAAATTTTGTTACAAGTTTGCGGTTTATTTCTAACCTGCATTGTCGCGTTATCTGCCAGACTCAAATAATTATACATAACTAATGTTAGGGTGAGTCAACAGCCAAACGCCTCCTTGTGTTCGTCTATCATTACTGCGCATTTTCCCCATACTTTCCAGTGCAGTAAACGTTTGTTGTTCTAAGAGCATGAGAATACTTGACGAAAATAACATCGCTGCTGTCTCAAAGCGAGATCCTGAAGTGGAAGGTGCAGGTAGAGGCAAACTACCATTCAGATGCCGCATATGTATTCGATACACACTCGCTGGTTGGCCAATTTCAATTCGCTGTAGTGGGTTACCAGTTTTACATGGTGTGGGGGAGAAATGGGATGCTTAGAGCTCAGACATTGCAATTTTTTTGATGGTATGGCATTTTCAGCGCATTAAAATGAAAACACTTTAGGCAGAATGGTCATCTAGATTTCAAAAAAGACACTGGCGTCAGCCATTGCCACACAGTTCAGACTCGAAGGCGATTTGCAATTAAGCCGAGCACTAAATGATTAGTAACGGGCCTTGCTCAAGGGTCCAACATGGACCCAACCTTTCAAAACTTTTTGGTCATCTCAACCATACCCATGTATCCAGTGGGGACGGAAACCTTGAGAGGATTCTCAAAGCTATTCACAAATTCCAATACAAACAATCAGATATAACAATAACAACATGTGAAGCCTTTCACAAACCCAAGGTCACTTTCCAACGATAGGAGGGGAAAAAACAGAGAGAGAGCAAATACTAGACGGAATTATGCGCCAAATGGTGCATTCGTCACACTTTGATAAGCAGTCGAGACTCTGAGTCACTGTCCTCCTCGCTTCAATCCGAAGCTACTTTTAAGCAACAGTCTTACAGTTCAAGCAACTGAGAGTTAAGGGCTTTGATAAAGCGGCCCGCAGTGACATCAGACCCGAAACCCGCCATCCTCCTGCTCAATAGTCCAGTACCTCTGAACCACGGCAGCCACACGACCATAATAACTGACTGCTTTAGCCGAAGAAAGCAGACTTAAAGATGACAAAAGACGGCGTCTGCGTCACTTCCAGAGCAAAACCAGGCAATTCCAACAACAATACTGAAAAATCATGGCGGAATCGTTTCGGTCCTGCCGCCGAACATCTTCCATCTCACCTTTATAATGCGCTCACTCATGACTCACGCCGATGAGCCAGACAGTCGTATCAGTCTTTTGCCTGTGCGAGTCATGGGTCGCGCTCTGATCTGCTCTCGCTATGATTAGTGTTACCGCAGGAAACAGGACGGCTGATGAGCGACAGCAAAGGCTCTGTTCAGGCAAAAATGATCCAATTTCTTTTCAAGTAGTGGAATTCAGCCTTTAAGAAAAAAAATCAGCCCCGAGAGAGTCGGCTTCTTTTCACATATAGAGAGGAATGCCTTACCGAGGACATTCTGCACTAATGACACTATTTGTGCTAAATGGACATTCGGTGTAACGTTGCACTCAGGTTGCTGATTAGGGTGGAAGAGTCCGTGGCACATCTTCATTTTCCGATCACCTGCACATGAAAAATGACCAGGATTTGTCATAGCCATTAAAACAATGCAGTTGCTGCCAATCCGGCCATATTAATGAAGTATTCATCTTGTGCTGAGAGCCTGTTAAATGAAGGGAGTAGGAATATTGAGTCCTCCAACTGAGTACCAGTGTAAGGGCGCTTTTTAAAATCCGTAATCCCATATTTCATCATCTTGAAATGGCCCAACCATAACCAAGTATGTGCAGAATTTGTTTTCCCTTCTTTACAGAATAGAAAGCGTACAAAACAGGTCAGATGGGTAGTGCTAGAAATAGTGAACTTTTCAAAACAGAAATGCTAAGGTAAAATATTAAAGTGATTTAAAATTACACAGCGCAGCAATAATTCAGACACAATTATCTGAAGTGTACAATCATATTGTATTTTAATCATATCAGACACTACCATGTCACTGTAGACAAACAGGTAAATTATCAAATGAAGAAAAGACCTCACCAGTATAAAATGGCGTCCGGGACTTCAACTGGATAAATCAGGTGTGCTGAGACTTTTGTACTGTGGTGGAATTTCTTCATTGCCGCACTGTAAATCACAGATTTAACACCAATTCACCAGTTAGTCTTTCTGTGGTGTTCATTTAAATTAAATGCAAATTTAAAACGAACGTTTCGTCCGTTATTGAAGGCTAACACTAAATAAGCTTACCTTCCTGAACGAGCCCAAAAACTGTAGTATAACTACCTGTCACTGCTGTTTTCATTCCGTTTTTAGACGCCGAATTCTTTCACAATTAAACATTAAACTACTTTAAAAAAAAAACAAACCTCAGGCAGACTCGAGAGAGGCAGGAGCCAAACAGTGACCGTTAAGATTCAAATCAAGTTCCTATAAGCAATCGATTCGACTCAATCGTTATTGCCTTGAATAGGAGAATCGATTGGATATATCAGGAGAAAAATAAGCTACTTTAAAAGTTTACACTATATACTGCCCTATGGGTTCGACAAAGTAAAAGTATTTTTGTATCAATTAGCACCAGTTTCACCGTTAGCCCCAACAGGACTTGTGAACGAAATCGACTCCTGTGAGTCGAATCAATGTTCAGTACCTGCAATATGAGAGCAGAGATGAGAATTGAGCTATCGCTTAATTATATATTTTATAATGTTCTTTGTTTACCGCATACTAACGTATTACCTGAGTTACAGACCTCAAAACAGTTGTAGGCTACTGTAACCGTTTGAGTCGACTCAGTTCTCGATGCCTGGAATAGGAGTAGCGATAGGAAATCTTAGTAGGTCTGTTTAGCCGCTTCCTAAATTTGGCACTAAAGACGGAAAAAGGCATTAGATGTGTCTGTTAGATGTTCTTAATGTCGTAAGTACGAGTAAAAAAAGTGTTATGTGAAAGAAATACTCAAGTAAATATGAAGGACTTTGCAGCGTGTGGCACCAGCTGATAGCGTTGGTGCTGAACAGCTCCAGGATCAATTTTGATCCTGTGGTTATTGTTTCAGTACATGTCTAAGGTGTATTGGCTGTTTTACTTTGGCTTTGGTGTAAATAATGAGTGAGTGAAGTCAAACCGCAATGGAATCTTCAAGGATTGCTTTCTATTTATTGTCAGCCATGTACAAAGTAGCTGTGTGTATTTGTACTATATGTCTCTGGGAAAGTTGTATTAGTTTTCTGGTCACACGTCATTGGGGAGTGCTCATCTGACAGCTTTGACTAGTTGGGTCCACCTGTCCAGACAAATGCTGACCCTGGTCATGTGACACAACCTCTATAGAACGCCTACGGTATTCAGTACTGTTACACAATTGGACCTGACAGGTATGCAGTCAAGGACTGGATTTGGATTCTGCACCAAGTATGGCAAGTGGCACTGGTAGCAGTTTCAGTGCTGCTTCCTATTCATAGCAAAACCCTGGAACGTGAGACACAGCAGTTCCTTCATGAACGCTGTGCACACTGTACTAACGCTGTATGGCAAAACGACCATTATTTAAGGAGCTTATTAACAAGCATTTACCGCTTTGACTCTGAACTTTATGGTGGCCAGACTATCTGTGCGAACGAATGAAAGAGCATGAGAGTGTTTTCAATGTTTTGCAAAGGTTAATTCTGTTGCGCAAATTGCAGTCATGACTCAATAAAGCTACGCCTCAGTTTCTCCGTAACTAATGGAGAGGAAAACTGACACGAGAAAAAATTTCCCCCAGCTCCAATTTAATATCTGTATTATGAAAATCAGGCTACTTTATTATTCCGTCTGTCTTTATGAAATTATCTTTTCACCAGCGCAGTCTTTGTTTTCTTGAGTCGCCACAGAGTACAGCTATTCATTCGTATGGGGCTAGATGGAAAATTACGAACTGCACGATTCACCGGAGTAATTAAATATAGATTAAAAGCACGGAGGTGCAATGCAGATGAGACAGTGCAAGGTATTAGAAATTCAAATCACGATGCCTGCCGTGTCATGATGACTTTCTTGCTTGCATTGGATCCATTTCGGGAGTAGACTTTAAACTTATTGTGCATAGTCTGTGACTGGGAACTAGTGAATCAGCTTGCTCTTAACCAGTTGATATTGGGCGCATACTTTATTAAGCAATAATGAACTCTCAGCGTAAGAAAATTCAGAGAATTCTGGGTGTGGATAAGTTTAATACAGCGATGATTATGAATGTGGCCATACCAAGTGCTGCTAAATAGCTTATAAAAATTACAAACTGTCTTGCCGATAACAATCCGTACATTGTTTTCCTCCCGAAGTGGTCTGAAAAGCATAAGTAATGCATTTTACACACATTTACACATACATTTTTAGTTGGCTCGTCCCTATCCAGATCCTGATTCTCAAAATGCCTCGAGGGCTGCATTGAGTTCATTTTCGGGAAGCCTGACTGGAACCCAACTTGCCTGAGCAATTACCTTTTAATTGGGTTGATGAGTCTTATGTTTTCTGCATTAATCAGTCTAAATGGATCCATTTTGCCTCATCAACGTCAATAACCACATATCACCAAACCTTTGTCAGTTTATTCCAGGTTGTCGAGGACATAACCCTGCCTGCTTTCAGGCTTTTTGCAGTGCTGCTGAATTATGCGTGATTTCCTTTTCCCGAGAAGCAAAGCTCAGAGTAATATCTCAAAGTGCATTTTTTTGCCTCTAATTAGCAGCATCAGCCCTTCGACATTCGCTGTATTGTGCACTTTGTGATGTTCCTGCTCTTTCTCCATCACCATATTCAAGCCTAAATGATGTGGCTGATTTATAATTTATGACTTTCATTAGCTGCGGTTCAGCTGTAAAGGCTGCGCGTGATGATGATGATGTGTCCTTTATGCTCTCCAGGGCTTCGGATTCTTTGGCTTGCCCTGATTTTGGACCCAGCTTCCATGCTGTGGTTGGTAAGAAGCTTTAGAAACTTGTGCATTGATTTTTATCATAACTATAGGCTAACGGAAGGTGGATTCTGTCCACTGAGACAGCAGGCTTGCAAGGATTTGAATAAAGAACTCATTTTCTGATCAGATCAGGCTTTGAGTAGGAATTCTAAGCTCTACTACATTAAAGTGCGTTAACCTCTTGACCACACAGTGTTGATTAAAACTCACAGGGTCAGGCACTGATCAAACTCAGTCTGGAGGCACTGACAAACCAACTTTCTGTTTTTGAGAAGAGACCCTAGCAATTTTGTTGCCCTGGGCAGGATTCACCCCATCGCTCCCTTAATAACCTCCACCTATCTCAGGCTGGAACACCAAAAGAAAGAACTACTAAACACTTTAACAGACCGATAATTAGTCCCTGAGAGCTTAACATAAAGCCGTTCATTTCACTATGCAAAAAAGTGTAGCAGTTATTTTTCTCATCTAACATATGCACAGACTCACAAATCACAAGAACAAAAATCAACCCCTGACTGCAGCACAGAAGTCACCCAATCTTGCTCGAAACCCACGCAGACATGGGGAGAACATGCAAACTCTACAAAATTCATTGCACATATGAAAAACAGACCAGAATTATGAGGCTTTACTCTTGGAAATTATAATAGTTAAACAACGCAATCACATATCATTCAGGAGGTAAGTGAATCACTGAATCATTAGTTTATTACAAAGATTCATGCCGTTCTTATTCATAAGGTCGGTGTTTGAATCAGTGAATCATTTGGTCAAGGTTTATTCACTCTTCTTGTTCAGTGAGGTCAGTGTTTGAATCTTCCGGTCAAGGCTGAATCACTTCTTGTTCAGTGGGGTCAGAGTTTGAATCAGTGAATCATTTATTTGGTTTTGATGGAGATTTGCTACATATTATTGAGCAGGCCACTGTTTGAATCAGTGAATCTTTTGCTCCTTATTACTCATTATTGCTCAGGATAAGAGCGTCTCCTAAGCACTGCGGGTCAGTGTTTGAATCAGTGAATCATTTAGATGTGAAGGAGATTCATTTTTATACACCTTTTCCTACTCAGCAGGTCCGTGTTTGAATCAGTGAGTCATTTGTTCATGCTCGATTCCCTCTTCTTGTGTTGTGGGTCAGAGCTTGATTCGGCGAATCAGTCATTTGGTCACATCTGAGCACTTTTCTTATTTAGAGTGTCAGTATTTGAATCTGGAAGACTCCCTCCTTGACAAATCAGCAGCAACTGAATCAGTTGAGTTGAGTCACTACTTTCTCTTAAGATTTTCTGAATCTCCTTTGGGCTGTACATTTGGTCAAAAAATCTGAAGGAATCATGTAACCGAATGGACAGAAACGGCTTGTGACTGAAAAGACTCATTGAATCCGTACTTTGCACACCTGGCCATCAAAACCTTGTAGTTTCTTTATTGGATTATTTTTGTTTTGCTGTTATTCAGAGGTGGTGGCAGATGGTTCCCTGTTCGCCTGGGAATCATCGTTATTAGACCTCGTTAGACTCCTGAGAGGGTTCGGGTGGATATTTTGCAGTATTCTAACTACATTGCTCCACTAACATCAAAAGGTGCTCTCTGAGGTTTGAATAAACCTAAATGTGGCTCCTAGTGCCGATCTCTTTCTCTTTTCCCATATGGGGTGCCCACTGGGACCCCGAAGCACCCTTCATTGAATCTCGTCACTTTGATTCATGGTTCCGGCTTTTGTTAATGTGAAACCTTGGCTTCTGCACAACGCCATTATTCATATTTATGAACCTAATTCAACATTACGAAGCCGCGCATGGTTTCCAGTACGCCTGTACGTCTTCATCACAGCTCACCTTTATGGTGTCGGTATATACCCGATGGCTTTTTAAAGCACCGCGGAGCCGTCACACGCATTCCCGATTCTCTACGGAATCTGGGTATGGCTAATTACCCGAAAACATGCATCTGCTTGGCTCGTGTGGAACTGCGCCGAGCGATTCTGAAGCAGCAGTCTGACTTCACGCAGGTAAATTAGCGCAGCAGGGCCTCACGCCCAGCAAATGCAGACAGCCCAGGGGAGCGTGGAGCTCTGCCCTTAATTATCTCACTTTACCCAGCGCATTGGGGATGGATCTTCCAGACGGCTGAGCCGACCGAGAAATTGAGTGCACTCCTCTCCTGGCCTTTTGGCCCGCCTCTGTTTGTAGGTTAGCCCACGTGCACCAGTCTAACGGTGGATGTCTATTAAGCAGAATACCAGGTGGTTTGGACTGTGATGGAGCCTTAGCTTGGGCTTATATTAAATAAATCACAGGGGGGTGGAAGCTGTAATTACCAAAGGACAGCCACTGTGCAGAACGGACTGCCTGAGGTGTGATAAGCGCCAACAGACCTGTAGCCTGATGAAACCTGTTGACAGACCTGCCTTACGTAAGATAACCTGCCATCTCCAATCACGTCTCCCAAATACACAGCCACACCGGCGTTGAGTCGGCTTTTCAAACGGGAGCTCGGAATATAGAACTCCAGTCAGTACATAATTCTCTGTCATCCAGCACTGATTACTAACAAATCCGAATCTGTTTTCACACTGTAGGTGGCATTTAAGATCCCTAAATAAACTCTAAAGATCGGAAACCCCTGGTCAAAATATGCATTATTAATGTCTGCAGTGATCAAATGCCAGTACACTTTAATTAAAACATGGTAAAACCGTTGAAAATCTGTTTGTTATAATTAAAAACTTTTGTACATGGCACATTTGTTTTCATTTTTCCAAATACTGGTTAAAGTTCATGCTTCAAAAAGGGAGAAATACAATATTATTGTACTCAATATTTTATTCATTTACACTAATGTCTCTATTCTATTATACTCTTCATAATATCACATGAGGTCTAATTTACTAGTCTACATATTATATTTTATTTTTATTATTCTACCTTCCTTAAATATGTTATATAAATATAAGCCGCCAAGGAGGCTGGATAACGTTTAGGGAGATTTTTCCTTGCCACTGTCGCCCTAGGCTTGCTCAATTTCTGCCCTTGGCCTAGATAATAGAAGATAACATAAAACCATAAAGCTGCTTTGAGACAACGCTCCATTGTCCATTAAAAAGTGCCATAGACATATATCTGACTTTGACTTTGACGAGGTCTGGTCTGCTTTTATGTCTTTAATTCCGCATGTAAAGCTTTGTGATGGGTTCATGTCTGAGATGTAGTGTGTACTAAACAGAAGTGCTGGGTCAGTCAGGTGAGAGGAAGCTCGAGGAGCAAACCAGCCTGCTTCAGATAGATAAAAACCGTTATGGCTCTGACAACGAAGCGTGAAGTCTATAAACCCCCCGAGATACACCCTGAGCATGGTCAGTGTCTACTGAGCTGTAAAATATTAGAGAAATATTGAACAGGCTGACACCTGATACTCCCCGCACTGAAAATTAACTTGCCATGCAAATCGTTCGAAAACAACAAACAGAGCAGCTCTATTAGAGCCGTGTCCTTGGGTTTCTTCGCTAAACTTCTTACTAATTGAACACTGCGTAAACAAACACACGCCTGCCCTGATTCGGAACCGAGGGAGGTCGGGTTATACTATGGAAAGAGAAATTTCATGACAAGCAATTGTTTCTCTTAGATCTCCAAAACATCCTCACCTCACATCCTCATTCGCTGAGCCTCTGGGAAGGCTTCAGCAAGACATACTGAGGATCTTGGTCTTGAGCTGTGTCTGAATTTGTCCCCTGTTAAATTATAGCCTGTGCTATATAGAACTCAGTGTAGGAATTCAGACAGTCCTTACTTCAGAGTGCAAAGATAAACCTCAGCGCTATTTAAATGTGCTAGCACTACCATGCCTGGGCCAAAAAGATGCTATGGGTGCACTAGCTAAAGGCTAACAAGTGTCCAAGGACTAAGGGTTCAAAGTCTAAAGTCAAAGACATATTTATTGCTATAGCGCTTTTTACAGAAGCTTTAGATGATCTTCTAATATCTACGTCCAATCCCAAATTGAACAAGCCTAGGGCGACAGTGGCAAGGAAAAACTCCTTAAACGGTATAAGGAAGAAACCAAGACTCAAAAAGAGTGATATAGGTAAGAAGTTATCTAATTAATTACATAATAGTTTATATTAATTGTTTAATAAACAGAAGCTAAATAAATATACAATCAATAATTACAATAGGGTTAGCCTCCCTTAAGAACTTGGCTTGTTATCCATTAGCACTTTGTTAGCACTTTTATATTTGATTTTATTCACTATCTTTTGCTATTTTGCCAACAAGTGGTGCAGGTTTTAGTGGTGAAGATCTATAGTAGATCTATAGTGAAGATGTAAAGTAGTCTGCATTGGTTGAACGCTAGGTTTACAGTGTATTATGGGTAATGTAGTGCACAATCCAGGGAATACAATGCACTCTAATAACAATAAGTACATTTTAATAGGAAACAGGTAACAAATTCAGACACAGCTACAGTTTGGACTCTAACACCAGAAAGAAAGCACACTGAGGCCCTCCAACCATCTTGAAAGGAGTAAACATGGTGCTTGTAGTCACATCATGAGCGCCTCTCTGTTATCGCTGAGTCACCAGCAGAAGTTCATTAACGTTGGTCTTTGCAAGGTCTTGTTTGGCCCCTGACCTTCTGCCATCCATCTAAACAAGTGCTGTTCTTCATCCGTCTGGAAGCCCTGACCTCGCTGATCTGTCAGACCGCCGGCCGACGCCAACGGTCGTACGCTGTCTCGCAGACTTTCCAGGTGAATTGTCAGTGAGGTGTGGGAGGCGGGTCGCGTCTGATGTCTCATAAGATCCGTCTTGGCCATGTTACCCTCTGGTTCTCTGCTTTTAGATCCCCTGTTAGAGAGTCTCAGGCTACACTAAATAGCACGGCTGTGTTCTGTTTCCTTAACGTCCATAACTACGTATTCTACGGAACCAGTTCCAGTATTTACATCTCTACTCAGACCGAATCAGAGGACCCTATCCACCCCTCCTCAACGCCTCCTGTTGGCTTAAGGATGCCACACCTACTGCTACGTACATTAAACTGGACTAAATAATGGCCAGAGGCTCGCTCACATTCTCCATTTTATTCTGTTATCCACTTTATATCTTAAGTCTTTAACCCTTTAATATTTATGCAAATGAATTTAATCCTTACATATAACAACTAGGTTGCCCAACGTGGTCGGGTTCCCTTTTTGATTCTTGGTCCTCCCAAGGTTCTCAAGATTTATTCCTTGCCACTGTTGCCCTAGGCTTGCTCATGTGGTTCTGACTGTAAAGCTGCTTTGAGACAATGCTCTATTGCGAAGAGCACTAGATAAATACTCTACGTCAAAGCCTTTTAGAAGCAGGTCCCCGCAGTATAGGGGCGATTGTTTGCCTACGCTAGACTTCCTGTTAAGGACATGGCATTTGTAACTACAGGGTAGCAAGAGTCTGTCTTTCTTTCTCGCTTTTAGACAAACAAAAGAAGGTTAAACCGGCTGTGTAATAAAAACCTACCTACAAATAATTAAGGGGCAAAAAAGGAAAAGCACTCAGCCTATATATAATTAGAAAGAAAAGTGATGAAAAGCACTTTGGTGAGTCGCTTACAGTCTGATCGATGAGTGGGTTTGGCAGATGAGAGCAAAACAATTCCTGCCTGCACGCACAATATTCATGACATAGCAAAAAAAGTTTGTGGACGGCCAAAAATTACAATGAAAAACACAGGTATTATGTTATGGTGACCTCTGGTCTGTGTCATCCAGAGAGGCTTGAGAACTCGATTCGAACAACTCTGTATCAGACAGACCACACCTCACCAGAGGTGGAATACGAACTAGGCTAGCTCGGTAGGAAGAATTCTGATCTATAGTGTTGAGCTTCCCTGGTTCATATCCCACCTCTGGCAAGGTCAGGTTTGTCAGTTACAAAGTCACCAGCCCCAAAATATCCAAATTTCTAAGCACCAGTAAATCAAAGATATGTCTAAACAAATATATTGTACATAAATATGTGTAAACCTTGCCAGAGTCTCCTGTGCCTTCTCGCATTGGTCACTGGGTCACTTTTCCACCAGGTTTTGGATCATGACTGTGAGGTCGGACAATAAGCCCTGTCTCATAGTTGGCATTCCAATTCTCAACAAAGTTTGAAGGACATAAGGTCAGGGCTGTGTGCAAGACATTTGGGTTCTCCATCATTTCTTCAAGGACTTTTTTTTAAGAAGGTACGGCAGAACACGCGCGTTTTACATTTTTGTAATTTTTACTATCCATGTCATAACCTAACAAACAAACGCATAAAAACACACCAGTTGGCTAAGTTGATGATGATTTATCCAGACTGAACCAAACTTTGCACTGTACAGCCAACTCTAAACCCTCTTAAAACAGCACCTCTGCTTTTCCTCGTTAATTCGTGTCTCGCACTAATGAGCGGTGTTAATGATTAAGTGCATCACCAGCCTCCAGTTTTAACCCCGATGCCGTATCTTCCCGTGCATTAAATACAAAACGCCTCCTACAATTTATTTGCTCGCAGCTTGATTAATTCAGCAGCGTGGACACCTCCAAAGGGCTCTGCAGCAGCTCATTAATCTGTGTTAGTCCATACTGTTATAACATGTACAGAATTTCTCTGACGCCCAAAGCACATCTGCATTCCGAGCTGCAATCTAGAAGGTACTGCTTTGGCAGAAATCTCAGTCTCCGTGTTGCTTCTTTATAGCAGTAGTCGCGTTATTGTTTTAGGATTATGCTTCTTAATCTTTATGCAAAACACCTGTAGCAACACAAGGGAAGATGAGAAGCTCAAGATGCCTATATTCTCTGGAGACTGGGAAAAGAGTTTTAAAAATACTTTTGTTGGAAATAATATGACATGTATAGTTAAAATAAACATGTCAGAGAGAAATGCTTTTAAGCACGTTATTGTTTCATTGTCCCTTGCAGTGGACATCAGAGCTAATTTGGTAAAGCAAGTTGGTAAAAAAGAAATATATTTTCCGCATTTTTAATTAGCACCAATTAGACCAATTTTCTTAACATGAGGTATACAGCCGTTGGAGACGCAGGGTCCCACAACCCTGACAAGGAAAAATATCTAGAAGAGAAATTGTAGAAATATTCATTTTTAGCTTGTGCTGTCCTCTAGGTCCATGGTTCCCAACCTGGGATCCACAGCTCAAATCAAGTCAAGTCAGATTTATTTATATAGCGCTTTTTACAATGGAGCATTGTCTCAAAGCAACTTTACAAGTTTAGATTATCTCCTAATAACTACGTCCAATCCCAAAATTGAGCAAGCCTAGGGTGACAGTGGCAAGGAAAAACTCCCTGAGTTCTAGGAAGAAACCTTAGGAGGACCAAGACTCAAAAAGGGACCCGACCTCCTTGGGCGGCGTAGATGATAAATCTAAGAGCGAAACTAAAGTCATGGAGTCAAAGTTCGAATAAAATGTGAAGTATGCACATCGACATTAAGTGGCCCGGGTATGGTGGGGCTGGAGCTGATGACGGAAGCAGCTTGAGTGGAGTCCAGCAGATGAACATCATGTGTGGGGCTGGAACTGCCGGAACACAGCTCGGAGAGAAAACAGAAAATGTAATTAGTTATTGATTACAAGCACAGTGTCTATTAACAATCACTGATGCCAAGTGTAGCATGAGACCCCCGCAAGCATTAGCATTAGCTATAGCAGCATAGCTAGAAAGAGGAGAACTGGTAGGTAACACAGCCAAGAGGGATCACATGAGACATTGGCAACCCCATGGGAGGCAGAAGACGGCAACCCAACGTCTCTGATCACCATAAGACTCTTTGGCTATGAACCCCCAGCTCTGCCCTTATTCTAAGGCAAGGATGCACGAGTCAAGATCACTAGGACCGAAGCCCAGTTCAGCCAGACCGCCCACCCGACACTCCCGGCTAGCGGACAAGGCAGGCAGGCCAGACATGACTCCAGACTCCGGCCCCAGTGACCCAAGCCATGCATCCTGGTCTAAATCTAGTCAAAAGCCTGTGTAAATAGGTATGTCTTTAGCCTAGACTTAAAACACAGGGGGGCGCCAAACATCACAGGGGGTGCGCGTGTATGCTCTGACGTGCTCAGTGTGTGTCAAAATACATTTGCGCACACGCTCACTGGAATATCTATATAAAATGACTTCAAAAATACTTTCACTCAACAAGAGAAGGCACGTATTAGACGTCATGAATCATTATTATTCGGTTGTAAGGGTGTGTGTACAGGTGCTCTTTGGGTATGTTAAAAGAGAAATGCACAGCTTAAGTTCGATTTTTAGTAAATGCTTAGCTGCCAAAAAGAAAAAAGAAAAAAAAGTTCTAAAAGTAACTCAAGAGAAAGGAAAAAAGGCTATAAATGAAGTTACTTTTTGCCAAAAAAACAGATTTGCAATAAATCACTTTATTCAGCTTTTCTCAGGTACTCACAGGGGGGCTCCAAGGACAAAAAGGTTGGGAATCATTGCTCTAGCTGTCCTTAGTGTTTGTTCCTTGCTGCTTGTAGCTAGGTTTGTGTCTAGTGCTGTGTTATGTTGTTTTTTCTAGCTTTGCCTATCATTCGATGAACCACCCTGGCCTCGATGCTGCTCCTGGGAATCCCACTAGTTTTATACTGAGGTCTGGTGATTACAGGCCTGGACATTCTCCTCCTCAAACGTTTTGCACAACACTATCTCCATGAGTTCTGCAAACAGCTCAGGCTGCTCCGATTCATAAACTGTTGAGCCTGAACGATACTGGGATCTTAAATGCGCCTTAACCTTTAGGTCAGATACATTTTGCCTTTAATAAAAGCTAATCTAATGGCGTAAGGAAAATCATATTCGAATAACTTGTTTAGATCCGAGACGGAACAATCTGAAGTAAAACACTGACTTAACATCTCAGCTTTATTGCGCTTTCCGCATTGCGAGCTTCGTTGCCGGCTGTTCTGTAAAATCCCTTCTGAAACTAAAAATATACCACGATGCAATATTCCATCCTCCAGACGAGCTTGGCGGAACGCCATTAATTCCACCTTTGTTCGGGCGTCGATTAATAACTCCGATATGTATCAAAGACCATAAATACAAAGCATAAATCTAAATGAAAACGTGTGATCTGGAGGGCGAAACAAAGCATTGCAGCTCGGCTCCATCTCATTAAACCTCATTAGCTAATGAAATGTATATTTAATACAAATGTAAATGTAAGCAATGGTTAAGCCGTCCTGTTCCGCTCATTATAACCGCATAATTGAATAACGGAAAAGTAAATACAAAAACGCACTGCGAGGAAAAATGTAAAGTCAATTAAAGTTCGTTAAACTCTGGTAGAACAGGCATAGGCAATTTTAAATGACATGCTTTGGTGATTTCCTGAACGAACAGAAGTTTGCACAGCCTTAATTATGGCATATTTTACATCCTTTAATGAACGACTTACAGCTCAATTAAGTTCTTAAACCCCACAGAAACGCTCTGGAATCATCTCACGACTAGGTGCCTAAACTTTTGCTCAAGCGGAATAAGTTTTATTGTTACTTATGCATTACATCTGCAATAACATGTCACTTTTAAGTTTGTTTCCTGCTGAGGTTTTCATTTTGAAAATGTAATTGGACCGAGGGGCGCTAAACCCTTTGCACAGGACTGTGGCACACAATCAATTTCAACACTTGTTACTTGAAATTCATGCAATGCTTGTCTTATTAATAATCTCATAATAATAATAAGTGCCAAGCGCTAACCCACCACTGTGACGCATGTTTGAGTCCTGGTGCTGGCCAGGTCTGTTGCCAACTTTCGGGATTGGGGACCCATGGATCCTGGAAGAAGTGGGTGATTTTTGTTCATCATAACATGCCAAGTGTGGCTCTTCAGTTTAAAGAGATACATTGCACGGTTTGCCCACTAGGGGCACTGCATAGCACCTGCTCCAATACAACCTAGAATATGACCTAGGCAGTGCACTTTATTTAAATTATACACACACTAAAGCGCCCGTTTTGTCAAATAGGTACAATATATTTGGAAACCACGCTGGTTTCTGCGAGAAACTCCAGTTTGTGGCAAAATTAATTGCTAATACTTCATAAAATGGCCTTTATTCACAAGTTGATGATATTTTATTGGGTGATCCCTCTTCCCTTCAGACTAAAGGGCTTTTGGCTTTTGATGGCAGCAGACCTTTCAGTTGTTAATAAAGTGTCAGGATTTGCTGGAGATCTTGTGAAACAAAACAGAAGCAGACATGTTAAGGACCTTTGATTTAAACCTGAAACCTGGGATTTGAGCTCACTCTATTACCTAGCCAGAGCTTTAACCACTGAGCCACACCCTTCCATAATAGGAAGGGGGATTGAACCTCGGTCCCCAGAGTCCTGGAGCTGTGCGGCACCAACGTCGCGTGCATTCCGTCCAATAATGACTTTAAGCTCTTAAATCAGTACCATAACCACTGCAAATTAGCGGAACGTTAAGCATTGCTGATCTTTTAAAATTCACTTATTGTTTTCCACTTCATTAGCCCTCAGTTCAAATCAACACAACACCATCATCACATGTCAATAAATCTATTAACAAAGCTCAGGCCGATCCCTCTTGAATGCGGGATTTCCTGAACATCTGGAACGTGTCAGCTGTGTCAGCGTAGCGAGGTAGATGATGAACACCCGCTGCTGTCTTTGCCCTGCTGCTACAAACAAATCAATCTTGAATCGAACGCAGCAGCGGCGGCTGGGGTTTCGTCATCGGCACGAGATGGGAATGAGAATGAGCTCTCTGGGTTTAGAGTCCGATTTATTACTGTACAGTAATATACTAACAGCAGGAAGATTGTGGGGAGGGACTATTCATATTCGTTTTCATTTTGGTCATAAACTGCGGCATCTTTCATGATTTGCATGATGACTGCTAGGACGGCGAGCTTCGTGAAAATGGCTGACTGTCTTAATTATGTTTTATTTATTTAAGCGACCGCTTCATGGCGTGGGCTCTGGAGATCAAATTCCACTAAACTAAACGAACTGCCTATATTTCATCAAGGTCATTTATGTAATACAACTTCGTTACACCAGGACAGAAAATGTTCTGAACCGGTTGAAATTCGGTGTGATAAGTTGAGTTAGGATGGCTGATTTAATGTTCCTGGAAGGAAGCCGGGCGATTTCTAAAGATAACAATGCTTTCTCATCTTCTCTTCAGACTAATAGGCTTTTGGCTTTTAATGGTAATAGACCTTTCAGTTGTTATTAAAGTGTCAGGATTTGCTGGAGAAATGGAGCAGCTATGATTTTCTTAACATGATTCACTCAGTTCAGACATAATTAGGTTGTAATTAAATCTTCAGCACCGAGATAATTTGCACGTCCTCGAAAGTATTTGTAATTTCTACATACTTGACAAAAAGGAGCATCTTAGCGTCCAGAGATATGGGTTTGGTCAGCTGGTGTCCACACAAAACTTGCTTCATGCGTCAGTGTACCCACTCTTTGATAGAGAAACAAAAACAGGAGATTCTTTCATAGTCATTCAGCTACAGCCACTTCTCCAGTTTGCGTCCTTGGTTTCTCTACTCTTTGTGCTTAAGCTCTTTTTCCTTTCCTGCCTGTGGCCACGTTCGGCCATTCCTTTAGACTCGATATGCGATATGTACCCCAAATATCATTTATTAAGGTCTGTTACTTCGCTATCCTGATGCTGTCATTTTCCCTTCTCGTGTTGGAATGACATAAAAAGTTGCAGGAGTTCCGATCTGTAATCTGTAACTGTGTCACTAGAGGTAGTGTTGGTGTTGCGCAGCTTTACGGACCTGGGTTAGATCCTCAAGACTCTCCATTCAAGACTCAACTTAACTCTTCCGTTCTGGACTTCTAAGACAGCCTGGCCTGAATCCTTATTAGATGCTTCATTTTAACCTACTGTTGCAGGATTCCATTATGGTCTTCACCCTCTGTAAATTCTAACGCTATTTAATATAAATCTCATACGCGCTTGGGAGAAAAAGCGGGGTCTGTGTGAGAAGTGAGAACTCTTATTTACTTCTGCCAGCAGTGATAATAACGTCCACCAGTATCAATACGCCTCGCTGGCGCCATCCCTAATAACACTTAGCTGGAAATGATTTAGTGATCTGAACAGTGAGTTTGGGCTAACAGGAGTAATCAAATTGGCTTTACAAGAGGGTTTTCTGAGCTTTGCGGTGCTCGTCTGTATTTGTATTGTCTGACAGACTGAAGACCATAATAGAAGATTTGTAATGGAAAATGCGAGCTCTGTAATGAGTATCCGCCTCGGAAAGCGACACGAAAGCGCTGACATCATGCAACTGACCTTCATAGAGATAAGTCAGAGAAAATGCCATGTACTGTATATTTAATAACAAACGATTCGTCTGTAATAAGCACAGCTCTTCGACACGATCGTTGTGACCATGTTTTTCTGATCACACTTCTTCAGTTGGAAGTCTTGATCATCTCAAAGTCATTTGCATTGCTGTTTTACAAGGGGGCGTCAGATTCCTCGCTCATAACATAAATCAAGCCCCTATGAAGCAGCTGAAAAGGATGCGGGTGTAAATTACAGTCGTATGAAAAAGTTTGGGCACCCCTGATAACTTTCATGATTTTTTCTTTATAAATCAATTGGTTGTCCAGCTCAGTAATTTCAGTGGTAAATATATCATATAGCAGATGAACACCGTGATATTTGAGAAGTGAAATTAAGTTTATAGGTTTTACAGAAAGTGTGCAGTAATTATTCAAACAAAATTAGGCAGGTGCATAAATTTGGGCACCCTTGTCATTTGAATACCTTTAGCACTAATTATTGGAAACACAAAATTTGTTTGTAAGCTCATTGACCCTGATCTACATACACAAGTGAATCCAACTATGAGAAAGTGTTAAGGTGGCCAATTGGAAGTTTTTTCTCCTCTTTGCATCTTCTCTGAAGAGTGGCAACATGGGAGCCTCAAAACAACTTCAAATGGCCTGAAAACAAAGGTTGTTCAACATCATGGTTCAGGGAAAGGGAAAAGCTCTCTCAGAGATTTCAGCTGTCAGTTTCCACTGTGAGGAACATAGTGACGCAATGGAAGACCACAGACACAGTTCTAGTTAAGGAACTCCCGAAGTGGCAGACCAAGAAGAATCTCAGATAGGCAGAGGCGAAGGATGGTGAGAACAGTCATAGTCAAGCCACAGACCACCTTCAAAGACCTACAACCTCATCTTGCTGCAGATGGTGTCACTAATCATCGTTCAACTATACAGCACACTTTGCACAAGGAGAGGCTGTATGGGAGAGTAATGCAGAAGAAGCCTTTTCTGCAGACACGCCACAGTCACTTGAGGTGTGCTACAGCACATTTGGACAATCCAGCTTCATTTTGGAATAAAGTGCTGTGTACTGATGAAACTAAAATTGAGTTATTTGGACATAACAAGGAGCGGCACACATCCCAAGACAAACATTTGCTACCCACAGTAAAATTTGGTAGCGGTTCCATCAGGCTGCGGGACTGTGTGGCCAGTGCAGGTACTAGGAATCTTGTTAAAGTTGAGGATCGCATATTCCAGTTAATATCTCCAGATTCTTGAGAACAATGTTCAAGAATCAGTGACAAAGTTGCACCGAGGCCAACGACCCAAAACCCTGCTCAAAATCTACTAAGGCATTCATGCAGAGGAACCAGTACAACATTCTGGAATGGCCATCTCAGTCCCTAGACAAATGTGAGCTGTCCATGCTCGGAAACCATCAAACCTGACTGAACTGGAGATGTTTCTAAAGAAGAATGGTCCAAAGCACCTTCAACCAGAATCCAGACTGGAAGCTGTAGGAAGCGTTTAGCGGCTGTTATTTCTACAAAAGGAGGATCTACTAAATATTGATGTCATTTTTCTGTTGGGGTGCCCAAATTTATGCACCTGCCTAATTTTGTTTGAATAATTACTGCACACTTTCTGTAAATCCTATAAACTTCATCTCACTTCTCAAATATCACTGTGTTCATCTGCTATATGATATATTTAACTCAAGTTGCTGATCTGAACAACCAATGATTTATAAACTAAAATCATGAAAATTATCAGGGGTGCCCAAACTTTTTCATACCACTGTATGTTTAAGCTCATAATTGGTTCTTTGCGTTTGCTGTGTTGTAACTGCTGCTGGAATGGCACGGCAGGACGTTCCCATGAGGTCATGCGCTATAAGAATAAATGAGGGGAAAGCACAATAGGTTTGCATGACAAAATGTTCATGGCAGTCGCTAGGGTCAAACCCCGCTATCTGAATTCCTGTTATAACACACACCGATAAGACAAAACATTATGAACACTTGCAGGTCAACTAACTGTATACAAAGAGTAATAATAGTATAATAGTAATACAAATCAATACAACGCCGATGGCACCGGCGCATCCTACATCCACGCCAACACTGCCCAGAAGCAGCCAGCCAGGAGTCTCCGATTGAGAACATCCCAGGCAGTGCGTCCACAGGCTTCTGCCCGGTGCATTTATACCATGAAAAGAATAAAAAGCACCTGAAACAATGGTTTGGAGGGGAAATCAGGCCAGGTGCCACCCTGCTCCAAGCCTCAGCTCAGTATCTGAATGTTTTGGTACATTCGGTTCATGCAGACTTCTATATTTTATCTTATATCCATATATTGCAGGATTGAGCAAAATGTTTCACAGGTGACCTGTGAGTATGTCTAGGCATCAGTGAACCTTTTAAAATACCCAATTTATTCACTTTTGTTACAACTTTGGATATGTTAGATGGTAAGTGCACAGTCCGTTCTGGATGCATAAAGACCTGCACGAATTTCAAATCAGGAAGACTAGGTCAGAACACTTCCGAAACAAAAGGCTCGTTGGCTGTAGGATGGACAGCTTATGAATCGGCGACAGGGTGATGGGCACCCGAGGCTCATTAATGCGCGAGGTCAGGAAAGGTCCTTAGTTTTCGTATCACAAGTCACAGAAATCTAGCTTGCTACAGGAGGAATATGTCACAACACACAGCGCATCACATCCCGCCGAGTATGGGTGTGAAGGCCTCATACAGACCTCGCAGCGACCTGCCATGTTCACTGCTTTCCACAGTCGCCCAGTCCGATGCGTCCCTGCACACTTTGCTGGAGAGACTTCAGTAGAACAGATGCAGACTGGAAGCCAATTTCCGCCAGGCGCTTCTGCCAGGCTCGTGTGCTGGGTTTGGAAATCGGCAGCTTAGAATGGAAAAATGTTTACTTGCGTTCACTGGGGTGAACGTTTGAACCAAAACCAGATGTGTTGTTCCACCTGGCACCCTTCTGACCTGACCGCAGGACGCGTCTCCATCTGCTCCATCATTTACATGCTGAATAATTCCACCTCACCTCCTTGGGCTCACACTTTTTCAGCCTAATGTTCTGTAGAATTTTATAGGCTTTTGAATATTAATCCAGCGACTTATTACACAGTGGAGATGCCGCCACACTTCCATCTCGTTATCAGGCGGAGATTAGGACGTGCGGATGCTCGTTAAGCGGCACGACTAATGGCCTTTTATTGGCAAAAGCACCTGGTGCGATGGCAGGTGTGATTGAATTGCACTCTTCGCCACCGGCCGCTGAAAGCCGGTGAAAGGCCGGGGTCTCTTAGAAATCCATTAACTTTCAATAAACAAGCTCAGTTTAACTTTTATACCCTTTCCTCGCATTGCATTAGTATCCAAAAAGCCCGCATTAAGTGGATCCCTGGCTCGATTCATTCACAGCGAGCAAAATGTCTGGTCTGCTTTCAGTCCATCGCTCTGCCTTGAGTGTCTGGTTGCGCGTCTGTGGTGAGACAGGCAGACAGGCAGGAGAAACGAAATCTCATTTTAGCCCCTTCAGTCCTTCAACTTGAACAAGCCCAAGCATGTTTGACATTCAGTGCGTTTGTGTTGATTAATATGTCCGTTGCCATCGCCGCCCTCTGCGAGTTTGTCAGGAGTATGATGCGGTGACGTGACATTTCCGCGCGGCGCCGCCTTCCGGGAGCTTTTCACCAAAAGTGGCAGGTCTCAGAAATCCACTGTGCTAGGAGCAATACGTTGTATACTGGAACGCCGCGACTGTGAGGTTTGAAGGGAACAAATGTGTGTATCTTTCAAACTGACTAGACTGGTTCTAAGGAAGCCTGGTCTGACCAAATGACTATGCGTTCAACTTACAGACCATTCCTTGCAATGGTATAAGGTGTGATTGTGATTCCACTGTCACGAACAAGTTGTTAATTTTAAGGAAAAGGTCATTTACTGTATTTTCTATTGCGTTGTTAACACTATGAATCAATCCAAAGATAGCAGGCAGGCAGGCGTCTGAAATAGACGTTGACCGGACATTACCATGGTCGCATAGTAGGCTAGATACTTTGCACATAGTGTTTTACTTACAATAATATTAATTAAAACACAATATGGAAACATTTAGTACAGTACAATACTGTCTTTCGAGACGGCGATTCTCTTTCCTGTCAGCAGGTGTCGCAAGGGTTCGCTTGTACCAGTTCTCTGTCATCCAGACATGAATACGATATATAGATTTTTTTCAATATAACATATTTATTAATATAGATATTATTTTACAATATTTTACCTTATATTACAACACTATATGAATCTTACATCCTTAAAACATTTGTGGAATTTGCGGCTACATACCAATTATTCTTCTTCATATGAACTAGTTTTTACTTTTACATGCAAAAGCCTGACTAAACTGCGTCAGGTGTGCTGGATGGAGATCTTCATTTCTGCACTGATGTTGAGCCTGTGTAAGCGAGTGAGGATCTGCCAGATAATTTGCTTGATCCCCGGGTGTGCCTGTTGATTTCTTCATCCATATTTGACCACGGCTAAATAAGGCAACTTGGTCCAAGAGCAGGGTGCAAGGAGAGGCCACAAACCAGCAGGAGGTTTAATGAGTTGAAAACGCAGCATTGGAAAGGCGGCACGGGTGGATGCTCGGAGGTTTCAGTGCTGCCCAAATCCATCAGCGTCTGGACTGCCATGGCCTCCATGTGGAAATCTGTACAGGCCTCTATCAGCTGGCTATTCAGGATCTATTCTCAGGAGATAAATCTGACCTGCATCTCTTTGGAATAGGTTTCAATCTGTACTTTGTCTAGAACTTTTATTAATAACCAAAGACGCAACGTTTCTCCTTATAACGTTCTGCACCTAGCTCTTGCTCTCTCCAAGCTCTGGAATACAGTTTCCTATCATTTCTCTGAAGGTAAGACTAGAACTATCAACTCGGATCCTCTTCTGCTGCCAATACTAGTCTTGATGTAGAGATTATTATTCAGAGGGAAAACCATAAGGAAGAAACCGCAAGGCTCAGTATATCTGAGCTCTGTAGTGCATGCACAGTTCAGCTGACGTCGGCATTTATGCACCATAAGTCTGAAACCGGGATGCCACTCTCTCCCCCACTAAAGCTACAATATTCAGCTAGCAGGCCCAATCCACAGGTCAGCGCTTATAATCTCTGCAAACAGATCTAGAGTTGGATCGTTCTCAAAAATGTCTACAACGCCAGCTGGGACACCCATCAACCATCACAGCGAGATGCAACCAGACTGCTAACATGGAACAGTTTACAGTTCCTGCCATCATGCATGGCGCACACGTATCCTGAGCCCAGGTGTGGATCGTCTGTTATCTATGGGGAATAGCGTCTGAATCACTAAACTACTGGAGATGTTTAGAATCAGAGTGAGGAAGCATGGACACCGACTCTTATGACCCCTGGGTGACCGGCTGTTACATGGGGCACCCTGGTGTGCATGCGCTACCGCTGACCCAGTATCCTGGACTCGAGGGACTCAGAGGTGGAAGAGCCCTAGCAGTAGCATTGATTAGTGGGGTGACATGATAAGCGGGTCACTCATGTTACACTGCCCAGGAACACACAAACCAGGGACTCCTGCTAGTTGGATGAGCAGCATATTTTGCCAGCTCCTAGACAGATTATCTGTTCATGGGACCCGTTCTTGGATTCGGAAGTGCCCAGAAGGGGCATCAAGTCAGGTTCGTCTGTTATAAGGCAGTCCTGCTCCTGGCACTGTCCTCAGACGACGTGTTAAACGAGCTCATCTCCTCCTGTACTGAATTCTGTCCAAATACGAACAGAGCTTTCCTCAAGACTAACCTGGCTTTCATGCCTAAGTGCTTTCTCGGCGTCACTTCACTTTTCATTTTTCTTTCGTTTCTTCTGCAAAGAATCAAAGTGAGTTTTTTTGTCCTGCGTGAGCCCTTCAGGGGTAAATGAACAGACTTCTATGGCACTTGGGCTTCTCTTTAGTTGGACAAGCCATTTTCTAAGCAACAACTCTCACGCTGTGTAGTGGAGGCTTTCATATCGGCATACGGCTTCGACATCCTTGCGGTCTCCTCAAACCTTAGTGCTCACTTCATAAGGGAAACCGAAGCATCCTGGGCACTTTTCCAGAAGGCAAGATGGGCTTATGTACTTATACCGGCGCCAGCGCTAGCACATTCGGTAGCCGTCCAGGTCATTCAAGGTGGCACACTGGACAATTTCACCCTTCATCACCTGCTCAGGGATTGTTCTTGTAATTGCTTTCCTGATAGCAGAGAAAAAAAGATAGGGCAAGAGAATAGCTTACACTGTCTTCAAAGTTCCATCCGATTCGTTCCGGGTCCTCTAGCTATTATTCGAGCGATGTAATATAGATAAGCATGGAGATCAGACAGAAAGAGATACTTTCATTACTTCAGATTATGAGCAGCATCTCGAGATCTAAACCATGCTTCAGACTAGAGACCCATAGTGGAAAAGTACAGAGCTGAAAAAAAGATGATTTGATTCTGAGGCAAAGCTTTGCAAAGTCATTTCAGCTGCAAGAGTCCTGCATTATGTTTGAGCACAGCGGAGCCTCCATGGCTTGACTGGTTCTGATGAGGAAGGACTCTGAGATAACAGCAGTGTTGCCGATTCAGTAAGGTCCAGATCACTACCCACAGAGGCAAAATATATATGTATACCCTGAATAGATAAACCATTATAATCCCATACAGATCGAAAAAGTAATGCTTGATTATCTGGATAAAACTGCACATGGTAAGATCTGGGATATATTCTATGAGAAGTGAACAGTATGTTCTTATAGTTGTTGTTTTGGATACCTGGGGAAGCCTAGATCTTCTCAAGACGAGGCTTGCCACTGTCATCCCAGACTTGTTCAGTTAGGGCTTTGGAAAGCTGCTTTGAGATGATGCTTTGACAAAATAAGTTTGACTCTGGAAGTGATGGGATCAGGATGCACGCATGTGCAGGCATTCATGGTTACAAACGGGATAGTTTTGGCTGTGGGTGAGGACTAACCAGCAGCACAAGGACCAAGGCGGGATCCAACCCTGGCTAACCACCACATCTAAAAGATACTATTTATTCCACGCCATAAATGCTCTGTGTGGTTTGTGCATGAAGTCAGGACTCATTGATGCGTTTGGTCGTCATGTAGTTGATGCAAACCTTTGATCATTATCCTGGTGCAGAACGAATTCTTCTCCACAAACACCCAAACCAACATTTACACTCCTGCTCTTGGGCGTTTGAATTTTTTCCTGTATTTTATTCACTTTTTACTTGATTATGTTCTGCTTTTTTATTTCAAGTTATGATGCCATCATATGGATGCCATATATTTGGATTTCTTTCAAACCAGGGTTATTCTATTTAATCAAAACCAGTCAATCAGTTAAAGAATGAATCGATAAATGAGCACACAGAGAAGGCCTTCCGATGAATGGCATTGTCTTGGGTAAATATGAATTTCTCCAGAGCAAAGATCCTGCTGCCTTTAATTTCGCACTTCAACTTATTGAAGGAGGGCAATTTGTTCCCATTTATGTCATTCTGTTCATTTGTAGCTAATCTGAGCTGAGAGTGTTGGGGACTGACGAGCACCCGGATCACATTACGCACGTAATTGAATTCATGATCTGCAGGTTTTCCATGCAGTTTTCCATCAGTTTTTACTAAAAAGGAAACGAGTAGGTTTTGCTGTCAAGGAACAAGAGCTATCGAGTCATTTTGTGATGAGTCTTGGTCTTGTTCATAACACCTATATAATGTACCTAATAACCTGGCAGTGGCACACGCTTGCACTTCAGTAACAGGATCAGGTACCGCTGTGCCCCTGGATGTGGGACTTCCCTCTTACCATCTGCTCTCCTATTTCTTTAAAAGTGAAGTAAATGAGCCAAATATCCCACCTTCTGGAGTAGTCCTGTTTTAACCCTTTTGTAACCCTGAATGTCCTTGTCAGGGTCGTTGGAACATTTCTTGGAAGTCACGGAGTGCAGGGTCACGAGGGCTTTGGTGCCTATTCCCACAGACCATAGGGTACAAATAGGGTACATAAGTGTACCTTAGACAGGGAGCCAATCCATTACAGTCAAATAAAGCCAGAAAGGACAGTCATATAAAAGAAAAGTAACCCTTTTTTGTAATTTGGTCTCAAAACAAATACAGACCCAGTCCAAACCCTCATGAGCACAGAGACACAAGGACCTGCATCTGACAAAACTGGTGGCAATCCAGTGAATACACACGTACTGACCATAAACTGGACATCAAAGGTGCCTGTCTAGATGTAACACGTGCCAGGAAACCAATTCTGGACTATCCATTATGATTACATACTGTATATATACAGTGGGGCAAAAAATTATTTAGTCAGCGACTGATTGTGCAAGTTCTCCTACTTAGAAAGATGAGAGAGGTCTGTAATTTTCATCACAGGTACACTTCAACTATGAGAGAGAAAATGAGAAAACAAAAATCCAAGAAATCACATTGTAGGATTTTTAAAGAATTTAATTGTAAATCATGGTGGAAAATAATGTGATTTCTTGGATTTTTGTTTTCTCATTTTCTCTCTCATAGTTGAAGTGTACCTATGGTCAGTAAATTTGGTTCAACTCAATACTCTGTAACATAACCTTTGTTGGTAATGACAGAGGTCAAACGTTTCCTGTAAGTCTTCACCAGGTTGGCACACACTGTAGCTGGTATTTTGGCCCATTCCTCCATGCAGATCTCCTCTAGAGCAGTGATGTTTTGGGGCAACACGGACCTTCAACTCCCTCCACAAATTTTCTATGGGGTTGAGGTCTGGAGACTGGCTAGGCCACTCCAGGAACTTGAAATGATTTTTTACGGAGCCACTCCTTCGTTGGCCGAGCGGTGTGTTTGGGATCATTGTCATGCTGGAAGACCCAGCCACGTTCCATCTTCAATGCTCTCACTGATGGAAGGAGGTTTTGGCTTAAAATCTCACGATACATGGCCCCGTTTCTTTCTTCCCTTAACACGGATCAGTCGTCCTGTCCCCTCTGCAGAAAAACAGCCCCAAAAGCATGATGTTTCCAACCCCCATGCTTCACAGTAAGGTATGGTGTTTCTTGGGATGCGACTCAGCATTCTTCTTCCTCCAGTTGAGTTTTTAGCAAAAAGTTCTATTTTGGTTTCATCTGACCACATGATATTCTCCCAATCCTCTTCTGGATCATCCATATGCTCTCTGGCAAAACTTCAGACGGGCCTGGACATGTACTGGCTTAAGCAGGGGGGACAACGCCTGGCACTGCAGGATCTGTGTCTCTTTCGGCGTAGTGTGTTTTACTGATGGTACCCTTGTTACTTTGGTCCCAGCTCTCTGCAGGTCATTCATCATCAGGTCCCTCTGTGTAGTTCTGGGATTTTTGCTCACCATTCTCATGATCATTTTTGACCCTCGGGATGAGATCTTGGGTGGAGCCCCAGATGGAGGGAGATTATCAATGGTCTTGTATGGCTTACAATTGCTCCCACATTTTTATTTATTTCACACCAACCTGCTTGCCTATTGTAGATTCACTCTTCCCAGCCTGGTTGCAGGGTCTACAATTTTCTTTCCTGGTGTCCTTCGACAGCTCTTTGGTCTTGGCCATGGTTGAGTTTTGGAGTCTGACTGTTTTTGAGGCTGTGGACAGGTGTCTTTTATACAGATAACGCGGTCAAACAGGTGCCATTAATACAGGTAACGAGTGGAGGACAGAAGAGCTTCTTAAAGAAGAAGTTACAGGTCTGTGAGAGCCAGAAACTTGCTTGTTTGTGGGTGACCAAATACTTATTTTCCACCATGATTTACAATTAAATTCTGTAAAAATCCTACAATGTGATTTCCTGGATTTTTTTCTCATTTTGTCTCCCATAGTTGAAGTGTACCTATGATGAAAATTACAGACCTCTCTCATCTTTCTAAGTAGGAGAACTTGCACAATCAGTGGCTGACTAAATACTTTTTTGCCCCACTGTATATTTTGCTGTTTTTGCTTCCTCTCTAAAGGTTTTGTTGAGTGTGTTGTTTAGGAAAGCGGTTTGTATACTGGATAAACTGTTTTAAAAGGATTGGTAAGGAGGGCTCGTGCGACTGTAGCGAGGTTTAAAGAAAACTTCACTCAACGTGAAACACTTTACTAAAGCCATCGGCGATCCTTCACATGCATTACGTGAGCTTCTCTTAAAGTGCAACTTAAAATAGGAAACACATTTCAAAATCATTCCCCTAGAAACAAGCTTTAGTGGTAATTCGTGAGGATTTTGACTCACGAACCTGCAAGTCCTGAATGCAGGCAACCGTCTAACCAGCCTATGAAATGATAATGTCCCGGCCTTTCATGCCGACGTTCAATATTCAAGAGACAAACGGAAGCAAAGCGCTAAAGAGTTTGATCCGAGGAACTTTTAGATGTGAGATGAGAAAGCAGGTAGGTGTAGATAAGCGTCCCAAAAGAGGAACCTGAGATCAGGCGCTTTGCCTTAATATTTCATGTGGAAATGTTTTCAGGAGAGCCTGAAATCCATATACAGACTCGCCTCGAGTTGCCAGGTTGATGAGAGGGCTGATAAAGATGACGTGTCTTCGTAGAGAGGGTCCCCCTCGGTCTGCTCGCTTCTGGATCTTAAGATATCCTCCTGCACGAGTGTGATGGGGAGCTCTGGGGCGTTCAGGGGGTGATTTGCAGCAATAGACGGACTCTCAGACATCAAGCGAATGGACAGAAATCTCTGAGGAGGAAACACAGATCAAAAGACCATCTGCCTGTTTCTGATGGTCCCACTCCATTTGCACAGTGTCTCAAGAAGACGGGCGAGAGCGGAGATATGCCATGTTTCGCGGCGTCTATCTCTCTCGCGCAGACGTACACACTGCTTTTAAGTAGACGCGCAAAGGTCCATTAACAGCTGGGTGGGAAAACATGTCGTGTTCTCGCGACGCTCTCGCGGCCCCTCTGTGAACGTCCCGGACTTTTAGTCCGAAAGCATTTTCGCAGGTCGCCATCCGAGCTGGCAGCTCAGTTCCACTTCTGTCCTACTTACTCACTTCTTACAGATAGCTCCAACAATTGAAAGGACAGCGTGGTACCTGCGAGACTAAACACAGCCATTAAAACTGGATGGTGGTGCCTCTTTTGTTTAGTTGATAAAAAAAGCCCAGGGCCCGTGGTTTTCTAATCCAAATGACAAGGTTGTAATGCCCGCCATTATTACCATGCATCTGTGCATAATAACGAACCCAAATAGCTATTTTTCTGCAGGGCAGCATTTAATAACCCTTATAAAAGCAGTGTGTGCTGCTATACTGCGTGTACTGTATGCGTAAAGTGTGATGGGTCTCATCTAGGGGAATGCTTTCTGTTTTTTTCGAAGGTAAGATAAAAGCAGCTTATACAGAGTGAGAGGCTATATATACAGTATAGGGTTCCATCATTTATTTATATGCACCAGGACCCTCACCAGAAAAAGCTGACTGAAACTGAGACAAAGTTATTTTTATCTGCAATACCTAACTGTACAAAGAAAAGTATTTCTTGACTGACAAACCAAGATGGAATATTACCTGTTTTTCATCAAGAAGGAATAAAAAACACACAGCCCTGTCCCACTCCTGACTTAAAGAGTTTGGACTTTTTCAACTTTTCAACCAGCCAAAATTGAAAATATACAAGGACTTGCTTTCTCTTTCAAAAGACAGTCAAATTCGAAAATGCCACTGTGTATATTATAATATATCGATGCATATATATATTATATATATATATATATATATACAGTAATATATATATCGACTTACGACGCAGATCCGTTCCTAGGTGGCGTCGTAAACCGATTTTCGGAACGGATACGTACATACTGTACGTAAATAACATACTGTAAGCACTCATCCTATCCTAACACCTATCCTAACGCAGTAAATTATCAAAAAACGAGCCGCGTAACCGTGTATTTCTTGTCCGCCGCGCACACCAAACACAAAGTTCGCGTTTGTTATGACGTTTTAACCCGCAAAACCACTTAAGTGCGAAACAAGGCTTTATACAGTAAATGGGAGATGTGTCATAACCACGAAACGTCGTAACTCGAGACCGTCGTACCCGAGGACTACCTGTGTGTGGTGTGTGGGTATATATATATATATATATATATATATATATATATATACTGTATATATATACATAATATATATATATATATATATATCTGTATATATATATATATATATATGTGTGTGTGTGTGTGTTATGTGTGTGTGTGGGGTGTGTGGGTGTGGGTGTGTAATAATAAGGCATGTACAGTGGATCCTAGGAATCAAAGCGCTTCTTTATTTGATCAATTCGGACATCGAATGATCCATCCGAAATGGTTTTTTGCCATCGGTGAAACCTGTACGCCCTCAGGGTGCGTCTGAACTGAACTGAACTGGATTTCGACTTTCTAAAAAATTACGCAATGTGGATTTTCTGGGGATCTGGAACAAATTAAATCAATTTACAATTACTCCTTAAGAGACAGATTCTCTCCCACATTAGTAGTTTTTTCTTCACTCGAGGTGCCTTCTGGGACACTGAGACACCACCGTATTGGTTAAGCTGGGCTTTTCTTCTCCCGTTTGATATGTAGCTCAGTATATAGAGAGAGAGCAAACACCAATATTCCATTCCACACACGGTGAGGGAGCAGAGATTTGCCGTAAGTCTGTTACCCTGCCTCAGCGGCTTCATATGTGACCCGACGAGGTTTGAGCCTGTCGTATTGCAGCCATCGATTCCCCCAAAACCCTTCGTTTCATGCGGTAAAATGACAAAGCGGCGCAGTAGTAGATTATCCCGCGATCAAACCTGCGTCAATTTCCCGATATTGTGATTTAATGAAGTTCCTCGTGCTACTTGTCCGGGATTTAATCAGTCGGTCCATTTTTGCATAATTGACAACTGGTGCAAGCAGAGGACGCGTCGCCGCCGGTAACTCATTTCAGTGTCGGTGCCTAATTCTATTGATGTTAGTTTGCTTTATGGCTTTCCGATTCAGAGTCGTGATGAGAGAATAAGCCAGTCTGATCCATGATTAAACATGCTGATCTGTGATTGTATATTACGATGCTGAATTGGCTTGGAGTTCAATTAGACAGCATTCAAGGAAACTCGACAGGATTTTTTTTGCCTTTCCTAAACTAAAGAAGAAAAAAAAAAAACATCTCAACTGGTGCCTTATGTGTGGTCCAGAATAGGACCCCATCATGACCTTGACTAGGACAAGGAACAGAAACTGCAAATAAACAGTGAATTCCACTCTTCACAGGATTTCTCGTGACATAAAAACAATTGCGTGTTTTTATTTTAACACACATGCTAATGCACAATACGCTAACTAGAATGGCGCACCATAATGTGTACAGAACGCTTAATACGTCTATTAAGCCATAAACGTGCACACATTTTGTTATGCCAAATTCATTTAAACATGGGACTAAAATCGGAAGCATCAACCCCGTAACAAGTAAAGAACTAAAACGTGACATTTTAGGCCGCTGTGCGCTGTGTGCTTTTTTTTAGTTACACAAACATGTTTTCAATCTAAAAAAAACCCAATACAGTCACTTTCAATCCAAGTATCTGGAGGATTGTGTAAGCATTGTGGCTGCTTCCTATGTGGACAATAACACGAATGAAGTGCTGTTGTGTTTGTTTTCAGGCTACGCATTAATGCGTAATTAAGATAATTAGTTCTTTTTAAAATTTCACAATGGGAAATAAACCAGCCCTGTGAAACCTGCACAAAGCGGAAGCGCTGAGCCTTTTGGGCAAAAGCTAACCGGCAATTATTTGCAGAACACATCAGTGATTAGTGTGATTGCAGAATATAAATTAAGAAAAACCCACGAAAAAAAGAGAGCCCAACGCACATTTTGTAGTGGCTGTTAATTTGAGACATAAACTGTTCATGCCGTCGTGGTCTGTCACTAAAGCCTGGTTTATGGCTGCCAGAATCGGCTCGTTTCCAGCGGATAAACGCTGCTGATCTGGAGCTGGTGGATTCAGGGATGCGAGAAATGTGTCATGACACGGCTGCCAACCATTCACACGACTGAACATTAGACTAAATAATTAAGTGTGCAGACTTTGTTGTGTCATCGTTTACGGAAAAATCTCTGTGTTGTGAATTGAATTTGAATTGTAATATGTTTTGGCGAAAATATCCACTATAACAGTGAATGTAATTATTCATTAAGGCATCAGTTTTAATAAATGGATTAGTCATCTGGTCATGCAGCAGACGCCCATATCCAGAGCGACTCACAACTGATAAAACCTTACAGTCAAAGCCAGCGTGGTGTAAGGGCTCGAGGACTAAACAGTAGCAGAGGTGGGATTTGAACCCTCTACCTTCTGGTCCACAGTCCAGCACCTTAACCACTAAGCCACCACAGTCCACTCAGTCCATTTAGGAGCAAAATTGAAATCGCGCACAGATCTGACCACCTTAAATGTACACAATTTCACAGATATTAAGTTTGCACAACGAGCCTAGACGCTGCTGATATGTGGTGAGCGACTGTATGTCCTGACAATCGTCTGAACAATTTCCTCCGCTGATGGTTTTATCGATTCCGACGCCATTGCTGTACGACTAGGGAAGCAGTACTGTGCAAAAGTCTTAGGCCACCACTTGGATTTGTCACTCCATCATCCTCTTGCACTGATCTTCATTCCAGTCTTTGTGGGCTTTGTGATCTTAGCCTTTTCACCCTGTTCCGCTTCCAGAAAGCTGGTTTCTCGTCATTCCAAAATAGATCATTCCTGAACAATCTTCAGACTGTAGAATCAACTTAAATACTTAAAGCTGTTTTTTAATACTGTATACAAAGTTCCTGTGTTTTCTATTTTGTATCAATAAATAGACATAATGAGAAATAATTACAAATGGTCATTATGTTGTTGCTAAATCAATCTTGTATCTAATCTAATAGAGGCCTAAGACTTTTGCACAGTACTGTAGGCTGTTTAAGAGAAGCTGCAATGCTTGTTACCAGTACCAGTGGCAAAATACTCAAATAAATTAAATTATTATTTTTAAAGGCACCTTTTCCCAGATCAAGTAGAGGAAATGATTGTAGAGTGTAGCTCAGGTGCATTATGGGGAATGGAGTCCTTGGCACTGGACGGTTATGTTGATTATTCCTACATGGGTGATTTGTCTTCTTATACACTGACCATCCTCTGTGTTTTATTTCCATTACATCTGCAAGAAACAGACGCACTTTAAACACATTTTTAACGTAATGGTTGAAAGGCAGGAGCGCTGGTGTTGTACGATTCAGAACAGAACTCAAACAGCCTGCCAGATGTTCCTCAACTTCTCCATTTCACAGCATTTGAGTAGCGTTTGGGAAACTTATCATCATTCTGCCGTGATCTTGAAGTACTGCATCCGTTGCGTTTCTCGATTTTATGCGGTGGCAGTATGCTGGTCCCAGCCTCTGTAAAAGCTCTCCCAGAGTCAATTAATACAAAGTGCAAACATTAAAGCGCATTAGACAAACTGATCAGGCACAGCTGGTCTTTATTGTTTATTATCTGTACCCAAAACTCACATTAAAGCTCATTTTTATTTACTTTAGTCTCAGGCCTGGATCGAGCAAGCTGGTCGCTCTAACGTTAGCTGGAGCTGTACATCGCAGGAACAAAATGTCCTAAAACTTTATCTTTTATAGTCAATTTTTCGCATTGTTTGTCTTAATATTATTTGGGAATATTACCATATAAGAGTTATAATAAGTTATAATGTTACATGAGCGTAATAAGAGGGTTAACAGGCAGGAACTAGATTTGTTTGACCCAACTAAGAAGCAAAGTGCTATGGCGACCCCATTTAGATCTTACAGCATTTAGCAGACGCCCTTATCCAGAGCGACTTACAATTGATACAGTCTTACAATCCAAGCCATTGTGGGTTAAGGGTCTTGCTCAAGGACCCAACAGTGGTAACTTGGCAGTGGTGGGATTTGAACCCTGGGCCTTCTGGTTCAGAGTCCAGTACCTTAACCGCTAGGCTACCAGAGTCCCCCATTTTAAAAACCTTAACAACAGTGTTAATACACATTAAATTAAATATTAATTAAATATTATTAAATACACATTATTTTAAATATTTTTTAACATCATGAATGGATCACATGACTGTTATAATAGTGTTGAAACAGCTAAGATTAAGCTTTAAATACATATTAAAGAATGAAAAAAATGTAATTGAATGACTCGAACATTGAAAAAGTTTCAAGGTTTCAATTTATCTAAAATATAAATTACTCACGACAGAGTAAAAGGTAGGTTTTTTTAACTGGAAATATGTTTTTTAAATATATAAGTTACATAACTTATGTGAACAACTTTTAAGGAACTATAGAAATAAAAAAAAAATAAAAATAAAAAATTACATATATATATATATATATATATATATATATATATATATATATATACGTATATATATTTTAATATATTAATATAGATATAAATGTTATAAAGGGGGGGATAGGTCTGTAAAAAGAGGTTACATCTAACAAATAACTGTGACTGTTAGCCATTTGTATGGCATATTATTACATTTATCGCAGATTTGTTGTTTTTTCCATGATATGTCAATCCATAAATGTTAGAGAGCAGTTATTAGATTAATTTCAATCGCAGTTCTAGCTACTCGTACAGAACAGTATGACAGTCATTCAGACTAAGTAAAGATATGTATACTTTTATGTAGGACGATACATATTGTGTGTGTTTCCGGTAACCCGCAATTTAATGATCGAGTTCATCACAGCAGGGAAACGTAATATCCTCCTCAGGCTTTCAGGTTTGAATAGCAGAACCTTATGTTAAATTTTTCCTAGGCTTTTCTTATGCAGAGCAGCCTGGGATCACACTTAAACTAACGAGCTCTGTTTTTCACCCAAGGATCCGCCGAGAGTTTATCAGCTGCAATCACGGAGCTGAATGTCATGTCATTTTCCCGGTCCAAATCGAAAGAATGTGCTTGAATAAATTAATGCATTCGATTTCAAAACACTTGTCTCGGAGTGCAAAACAAAAACAAAAAAACTCTTGCCTTTCGACGGACTCGGGTGCCATCTGATTGTTTTTTTTTTTTGTTTTACGTGACTGTAATACTACAAACGCAGCATTTCACTCCGTGGTCTTTTCCCTTCTGTGTTTGCCTTTGCACTAAAACAGCATTTATGGATATATATAGTGTGTATAAAAATTCTCATATCAAAATAGCGAAAATGCAGATGCAGGCACTCTGACTTGCCAGAGTGTTGACAGCTGCAAAGAATTTCTGCATCTCAAAGACAACAAGTGTCCAATACACCACTGGTAACACCAATTTCTTAGCGAGCACAGGTATATCACAGAACACATCAATAACATCATTATGGTCAATTACTGTTAAATTAGGCTGCGAATCTCAATTCGTGAGAACGTTCTTCACAAATCTGGACTACCTGTTCCAAACCTGTCCTTATAAACCAATAAAAAAGGGTACTGAATTCTGCAAACCTACCAATAGTACTGCTAGAAAGCACTCACTGTTAGTCAAGTAGTTGCTCTGTGCAGTTGAAAAACAGAAAGTCGTGCTGATATAGCAGTGAAGGCCATAATAAGATAATGAACCATGCTGAGATGAATCCGGTTCACATCATTTAGAATGGAGCTGAAATGATGGTGGACCTGTTACAGTCTGTTCTTCAACATTATGTTTCCAAGCCCCATTATAGTTGATGTCACTTTTCTTCTGGGCTCCTCGCTTGCACTTAAAGGAAATGGGTGTGATTTGAAAGACCGGTGCTGAACCTTGTTTTCTGATAACGGCTGCTCTGTCTTGTTTTGAATCCACTAGTTGACTTGCTGCTGATGTTGGCTTTGTTGGTCCAGGTTCAACTTTTTCCTGAATATATTTATTTATCAGCTATATAACGCGGTCGTCCCTTTATTCCAGAAACTTATTGTGACTGTTTCCAACGTCTCTACTTTTGTAACTGAACCTGTACTCCTGAGATCCGAAATCTTGAATTGTCTGCCTTATCTTAGTCAGCATGTAATTATTTTCACATTAAAGAAGTTAATTAGCTTTATCCTCCTCATCATAACGTTCCGTTTTACAACAGTAACAAACAAAGTTAAGCCTTAGGGCTATTTGTTAATCATTGATATCCCTTATCAAGCAATGTGTTAGATTAAAATTAATCAACACCTTTGGACCTAGAGATTTATTAAATCGTGGAAGAATTTCGCTTGCAATAGTCGCAGTTAATTCCCCTAATCCATCGAACAGAATACTACTTCCTACTAAAACACTACATATTTATGCATTTATTACAATATACTGTAGAAGCATTGGTGTCTATGGGCAATAAAACCATTCAAATGCCCATGCAACATTTTGGATTCATTTCTATAAAAGTTCCTTAAAATTAGATCTCGCCTTAATTCCCTCTTCCTCGTTCCTCCAGTTCACTGAGCCACCCTGACTGCTCTCAAACGCAAGCAAATTGAAAATCAATGCAGCATCCAGTCTTCTTTCTGAATCAACACTTAAATCTATTCAATCACTCGGAGCTGAACTTTCTCACCCCCCTTAGCCCATATTGTGCGCTTACTTCAAATCTAATCGACGCTTTTAAATCATGTTTATGCCGAGTTAATGACTATTGATTTGGAGTTTCTTGTCCTATACGTTTAAGCCGGACAAATTGCCACTGTCCACTTACTGTGTTATTTTGGGACAACTTATGTACCGTATGGCTTGATAGCGAGCCGATGACCGTGTATTCGGACGGCATGACCGATCTCTCTCGGTACTGGATTGTACGATTTACTCCAGCTCAGCAGGGGTGCTGCACAAATGAATTATGATAGGTCCTAAGTTTCATCGCCTTTTTATTTTCACAGCGGCTTTGCCTCGGACGCTCTGAACGATGGCACGGCCCATCGAGCGTCCTGATAACCACAGCAAACGGCCCCATTATAAATCGGTAGGTCCTTAATTCCCGACAGCAATTACGATGAGCTGCGGTCATTCTGTACGCCTCAGGATGATGGTTAACCTCTGCTTCAATGAATTTGTTGACAAACCCATGGAGAAACAGTGACTAAATGGCTGTAACAGGGCACAGTCTCTGGGAGAGGAAGTATTCTTTTGCCACTATGAGCGCCATAGAAGTGCTGAATGCAGAGAATGGCCAAATGCACGGGAACCAACCCCTAGGACTGGGCTCTCTACGATTGGGCCTACCAAAGCCTTTGTTGCACAACCAGGCACAAAACACCTGCAACAACCCGCTTGAGAAGGAGTGGAAGGCCGCGATCAAACGAACAACACCCGACTCAAACCTTGGCATTGGAATGCCTCTTCACTCGAGCATGGAATTTTCTGTTTGAAGCTTTTTTGCCCCAAATACTACATAAATGCAGGCGTCAAACATGGGCACCCTAAATAAATAAAGCATTCAATGGTGCTATCTTCCAAAGAAGAGCACACAAAATCCGGGTCAGTCGGTGGCGATAATGCACCGATCAGTATGTCAACAGCCATAACTCAAAAGAAAAACAACTAGGGAGCGACCATAGGCATATTATGTACATATATTTTATTATTATTATTATATGATTATTCATGCGCTTCAAACACTGTCAGGCCTCTGCGCCGTCACTTTATTTTCACTTACTTTCATGTCTTTATTGTCAAGTCAGTCAAATCAGATTTATTTATATAGCGCTTTTTACATGGGGAGCATTGTCTCAAACAACTTTACAAGTTTAGATTATCCTCTAATAACTACGTCCAATCCCAAATTAGCAAGCCCTCGGGCGACAGTGGCAAGGGAAAAACTCCCCTGAGTGTTATAGGAGAAACCTGGGGAGGCCAATTCTCAAAAATGGACCGCAACTCCTTGGGCGGCGAGATGATAAATGGAAGAGCGAACTAAAGTCATGGAGTCAACGTTGAATGAAATGTTGAAGTAATGCACATCGGCAATTAAGTGGCCGGGTATGATGGGCTGGAGCGTGACGGATTATTAGTATTGTATTACTTCCTTTTGCTTTATTTAATTAACGATTTTAATCATTATTTATTTACAACAAATATTTTGGTACAAACAGTCATTCTGGGGTCGGGATGGATTAAACCTAATTTACATTACTTCTTACTGAGGACATTTGATTCCAACTTTCAACAATTTTCGTACGACCTTCTGGAACCAATTTAGTTTGAATTCCCGAGGTTCCACTGTATCCTTTGATACAAGTTGCTGGTCGCTGTGAGAAATTAGCACCATCCTCACACATCCCAGTACGGATAATGCAGGATTACTCATGGACTAATCCTTGACAACAGCTTTGATCCTGACCAGTCTTGGTCAACAAGATTCAGGCCTAGTTTGTTGGTCTTTATTCATCACGGCTTATCCATAATCACTCCCGATCATTACACGTTGCTTAAATATGGCAGGTAAGAGCTACAAATCTACTCAGGCGTCGCAAGACGTATTGCGGATCTGACATAGAAGATCAGCAGCACTAGTCTCGATTTCCAGGCGCCGGAATCAACACTGGTGTGAAATTTGGTGCGACGCACATTCACCCTCCCTTATTTTATTTCATAATCTGACCATTTCTTTTAAGCATCCATCACCGAAACCCAACCGAAGTATGTACATGCGCACGCATATTTGAATTATTTTCCCCAAACGCTCACACCATTAACTATTTAGCCGAGTTGTATATTCAATCGCTGCTAATTCCGGGTCCCCGTGGTGCCATAAGTTGCAAATGGACCATAAAAGACGGCGTTATTGCCTCATTCATCTTAGCCAGATGGAACTGCAGAGTTTGAGCTTTACTGCGACGACTTCTGTGTTCGTAATGAGAAACCGACACCCCCTTTACCGCGCCGTGAGCGTTTCGAGGTCATCTTAAGCGCTCCTATAGACGTTCGTGGCATTTATGAAGAAAACCATAGGTGTCAGGGCTTCATCGGACAATGCTACGTTAGAAAATTGCGTAAGCGGTCAAGAGATGATCTGCAGATCGAACGGAATGTTGGGTATAACCATGATTTACCTGAGAGACCACAAAACCAGAGAACAGGCTCTGCCAACCATCATGAGTTCCACAAATTGTACTTGGCTGTCTGTATTTTCAGTAATAATTTGCATCTGTTTGGCACCATGGTGCAGCAGGTAGTGTTACTAAAGACGAGGGTTTGAAATTCTTCCCTAACTAGCATGAGTTTTCTGCCAAATCCTAAAATCATGGCAGTAGGTGAACTGGGAACTCTAAATTGCCCCGAGGTGTGAGTCAGTGATGCATGCGTTGGCACACAGTGTTTTCAGGCTAGACTCTGGAACAGCTGCCATCCCTGCCCAGGATAAAACAATTACTTGTATGCAAATGCATATGGATAACTGAATAGTCATAAAAAAATTGCTCTCGTCTTTAGGTAATCCTCCAGTGTTAATAGCTCAAATAAAAATAGCATTTTTACTCTGGTTTTGATTTATTCATTTTCAAGAATTGTCGATTAATCCCTTTCTTTTTACCCCCGTATACAAAGTGATCTCACAGGGATTAGTACAGAACGCAAACCTAACCAACCAACACCCTGCATAATCGGATCATGGGAGGTTTTTTTCTAGGGACTTGAAGGGTTTTAATGTGTATTATAGAAGCCGAACAATAATTGGTCTGAAAAAAAAATTGATTAAATCTAATGCTTAAGTTTATCTAGAGAGTGGAGCGCCAAAAGGATCAAAGCACACTAAAAGGTACGAAGAGCTAGCGAGACTGAGCTATGATATGATCATCCAAACCAAATATAAATATTAAATAAGAATGGATAACAATAAAACTGCACTATCTTTTAGAAATAAAATCTAAATCAAAGTCAAATTCAGTTTGATTTCTATGGGCTTTTTTTGCAGTGGAAGTGTCTCTCAAAGTAGCTTTTACAATTTTCGATTATTTCTGTTATACTATATTTATTATATAGTCAAAAAAAGCCCAAGCTGAGCAAGCCTAGGACGACAGTTATATGACCATTATAAGGAAAAACATAAGAGGATCGATACTCAAAAAGGGAACACGACTGTTTTGGGTGGCCTAATAATTAAAGGTTTATCCAATGTTAATCTTACAGTAAAACTTTAAGAAACAGAAGATAAAGGAACAGAGAGGACATGTTTAAAGAAGCGTAATTAAAAAGAAAAAAAGTAGACTAAATTAATTAAGGTAATTAGTATCAATCATAGAGACATATACCATAGTATAAATAAACAAAACACTATAAAAAAATAAGGGTGCACAGTATATCCAATAGGCTTGTAGCTGTTTCTGATCATTTTTCATGTTGGTTTGGCAGCACACGACTCTGTCGCGAGGGTAAAAACGAACGCTAATTTATGAGTAAATAGTCGCGGCAAGACTAAGCCCGTTGCTGGTTTATAGTTCCTTTTAGTTTGCCGTCCATCTTTTTTATTTGACAATAATAGCCACTGCAGATAAGTAGTAACCAGGCATGCCTTGTTTTTTAAATAGCCCCCTGCAAGAGAAGGTTGAATGAGAGATTGCTTTCAATTAAAGACATTCGGTGAGACCGTCGTTTCCTCCGCCCACTCGTGCAACCTATCCCACAATGCGGCAGGGCGCCTCACCCCAGGTTATTTAAGCATATGGAGTGGCAATCATCTGTGATGGACGTACCGACTGACTCTAGCTCTTTGTCATCCCTCGAGGAAAGAACAGCAGTACACAACGTGTAAACGTTCATGAAAATAACTGACTGGGCTTAAATGTTAATGGTAACGGACAATAAAAGTAGTACAATGTGAACCATATGTAGCCTAGTGCATATATGCCCGTTTAGTCTTGCCTGCACCCGGCCAGTCCCTACTGTAACTGGTTACAATTTATTATGCGTCCCAAATACAGACTGTTAAATCACAGCATATATTAGCTTAATATCAAGCTGTATTTTGTACGCGGTTTTTTTTTCCTCTTTGTGGCATCCCAGCTTGTTACTAAGACAGAGTCCTGGGCCCAGGGTACGACCTGATATGACACTCCGTGACGAAAGGGCGAGGGCTTTTTTCGAAGGGCCCGGCAGTGGCAAGCTTTGTGTCGCGGGATCGAAACTCTCAACCTTCGATCCATAGACCCTAACTGCTGAGTTCCTAAAGCGTAAAGCCTTCCCAACAACCCAGTCTTGAACCACAATTGGCAATGTAAAGGGTTTGAACCCACGGAGCGTAGATCTAACAGAAATCCGTCTGAAAACGTGCTCTTTCCAAAACCTGTTCGCAATTAGTTATACTCGAGGAACTTGCTAAAAAAACGGTGCTTTCTTTGCCTCATTAGAAGGACCTGTTCCTGGTAAATTGTCAAAACCGCTGCAGACTGAATGTTTCGAAGCAACAGTAATGGTGAAGAAGTCCAAATGCAAAAAGGGGAACCTCCTGAGATAGCCCTTTCCACTTTCAACTCCCAACTTCCATGTCAGGGTCATTTCTCAGCCCAATGGGAGTGAATCCACTCTCTAAAATGGCCTGTTATTACCGAGACTCTCCGAGCTGCGAGCGGGTGATGGAGCCGAGCAAGCAAGACTATATCGAGCTCGCTTGACAGGTGAGTCCACAGAGGACAGGGCACACATTTAAACTACTCCGTCCCAGCCGTACATTACTTACATGGAGTCAAACACGCCCATAATCATAAGCACAGACCCGGGGCGCAGTCGGGCTGTATCAGTATTTACAAGCCTTAGAAATTAGGGTTAAAGTCTGAGATGGGACGCGTTTATGTACTGCGAAATAGGACGTTGACCAAAATGGATGGCGAAAACGTATTTTCAATGAATACCTAAATGCGTCAGAGATACCTCTGAAAACACCAGCGCTTAATGAGCGATTGAAACGACTTGAGAATGCCAGATGAAACGACCAGAGAATGTCAACCAGTTTATATAGTTACAGGTTCGAGAGAATATACAGGTAGTGGAGGGAAAAAAAGGAGTACTACTTACAATAGGACAGGTACATAGACTTACGAACACCATTTACAGCTTGGTACAAATAGGTAGAGGAAAGTCATACACATACACATGAGTAATGAACAAACAAGTCTCTAAACACATCAACCGAGTTAGAACAGTTCCTTACTTACACTTAAACTCCCACCTCTGCTTTTGGATCCACAGCTTCGATTGGCTGTTTACAGTCACAACTTTTGGAGTTAAAAGACATTTTTATTTACTCTTAGAATTTATTATAAATCTTATGACCTTGTTCTTTAAAGCACACCTGTAGACCTTAGCTTTTTGCTAATAAATATGGCATACACATGAGTAATGAACAAAAAAGTCTCTAAACACATCAACCGAGTTAGAACAGTCTCTAGTCCAAATGGGAGCGAACAAGAAAGTGGGTTCCTTAAACACTTAACACTTACAATTAAACTCCCACCTCTGCTTTTGGATATACAGCTTCGATTGGCTGTTTACAGTCGCAACTTTCGGAGTCTTAGAATTTATTCTAAATCTTATGACCTCGTTCGTTAAAGCAGTCATTAAATGGTGCACACCTGTAGACCTTAGCTTTTTGCTAATAAATATGGTATGTTTATCCAATTGTAAATTCAGTTCAAATGGTAACACAAGGAAGTATTTTTTTTCATCTTTGGTTAGGCTATATTTCTGAAACACGATACTTTTTCCCTAACTGCACATCTTTTGGTTACACACAGAGACATTCAGACGGTTTCAGACCATCACCTGGCATAACGCAGAAAGAAACGAAACGTCTCGGTTAGCTGGATTTATCGCCGCTGTGCTTTGCTTACTCTGTAAGTGTGCCGCTGCGGGGGCACGTGGAGGAAGGAGTATTAATCCATTTACTGTTCCGCCTGGTTGGATTTATTGCATTAGCATGAAAAGCCTTCCTGTGGGAGAAGCTGTAAAATTGCACGAGATTCATGCAGTAATGAAACGGACTTCAGAGAGCCATCGAGCACAAAGACGAGCGACAGGGCTGGACGTTTTATGAAACGCGTTTGACGCGATGACATTTTAATGGCGACTGATACCGGTTTCCATGTATTTACACTCGCAATCATGTTTTTTAACCATTTGGTTTCGTGAGTTTAATAAAGCGTAACCGATTTCAAGTTTCCTTCCGGATTCAGGAGCACCACTGCCATCAGAGATTTAAGCGGTGTGAGACTGATGATGAGGAACGAGGGGTTAGGTTGGATTTGTCACTTGTCGGTCAAAGTCACCTGCGTTTGACGGACTCTCTTGGGAAAACAGTCAGCAAAGTAAAAATGCTGACGCCGAAGGTTGGCCTCAAGTAGTACATCGGCACTGTCTGGTGAAATGGATGGTAATTTAGGATCAATACTGAACACTCCCAAGGCCAGACTCGAAGCCTATTTTTTCTGCATGGCGATTTCATTTCACTGCACCACATCTGAAAGGTATCACGGGCAAATCAAGGCTTTTGTCCTAGAATATCACAACAACGGACCAGAAAGGAGAAGAGTTAAGCCCAGTCCTGCTTAGCAACACTGGAGTTTAGACGACGAGTGGTTTGTCATCTAAATCTGGGCACCATGAACCATTCGACAAAATGATCTTGAAATTCTTAAAACCATTTCACAGAGCATGGAGAAGCTCAAAAATAAATCTGGCCGGCCCTTGACCAGTGTGACAGCGAAGATGTTTATCATTCAGCCGAGGCACAGTAACCTGTGGAAGGTCAAGATGTTTCAAATGAACCAAACCTGAGCTATGAAGCTCGACTAAATCACCCAAAGAATTCACCGCTGAGGTCTGAAGTCATCTTGCACTAAGACTAATGAAAGTTCGGCTATACACTCTTTCAGTGCCGGTCTCTCACAATCTTTTTCCGATATAAATGCACAATTAAATACAAATATCACAAGTGCATAAGATGTTAGTTCACAGCTTGAGTTCCATGTTGTCTACTTTTTTTCGGTTCTTATCAGTGACCACTCTGATCTCCGGGACTGGATGTGAAACTGAGCTGCAGGTGGGATTTGAGACTGATATGATGTCAGGCTCAGGTCAGAGGGTTTATAAGTCCCAAATCCAGACTAGATCACCCTGGTGCTCCCTGATAAAATATCAAGGGGTTAACACTGGGCTGGAGGAATGGATAGAGGGATAAAACTCCCCAACCTCTAGATCCAGGCTCTGTAGATAAAACGTCTCTGAAATTATTTGGCACTTTTCACAATCCCTGTTTAACCCCTGTCGCCCCTGCCAAGTAAAAAACCTGGTGCAGGAGTTTTCCTAGAATGACTTGTCAGTAATGAAGGTACAGCAAATGCTGCAGTGTTATTACATTGACTAGGGTTATTTTTAAAAATCATACAATTTTACTTACATTTTTGTTAGTTTTAGTTAAGTTTATTCTGTTTTAGAAATATTTTTTAGTTTCAGTTTTTTGCCATTTTAGTTTTAGGATATTTCTTTCATTTTTTAGACAGAAACAATAAATACACACTCAAATTATTTCAGCCAGTATTTCTAGTTATTCAACGGAAAATCTGAGGAATATTTCCTGTTTTTTTGTCATTATTCTATTATTTTATGCTTAAAAAAAAAAAACAGTTGAGTTTTTATGGTTATACAGTTTTAGTATTTTTGATTGCATGTGTATTTTCCCAGAATAAAAAAAAACATTTGGAGTTGTTTAGTCAATGTTTTTGTTTTTTGTTTAGTCCCCCCCCCCCACCCCCACAGCAAATGTTCCAGTGTTATTACATTTAAAAAAAAAATCATACAACTTTAATTAAATATTTAGTAGTTTTAATTAAGTTTATTATTTCTTTATAATTATTTCTTTGTTTCAGTTTTTTGTCATTTTAATTTTAGGATATTTCTTAAATTTTTTAGACAGAAAAAATTTACATTTACAGCATTTAGCAGACGCCCTTATCCAGAGCAACTTACAATTGGTACAGTCTTACAGTCCAAGCAATTGTGGGTTAAGGGCTTTGCTCAAGTACCCAACAGTGGCAGCTTGGCAGAGGAGGGATTTGAACCCTGGACCTTCTGGTCCATAGTCCAGTACCTTAACCACTAGGCTACCACTGTACCACTCAAATTATTTTAGCCAGTAATTCTAGTTATTTTTGTTTCTTTGCTTTCTAAAGAAAATCTGGGAAAATATATCCTGTTTTTTGTCATTATTTCTAGTATTTTATGCTTTTTTTAAGAGAAAAAAACAGTCGAGTTTTTATGGTTATACAGTTTTAGTATTTTTGATTGCATGTGTATTTTCCCAGAATAAAAAAAGCATTTGGAGTTGTTTTGTCAATGTTTTTGTTTTTTGTTTAGTCCCCCACCCCCCCACCCCCACAGCAAATGTTCCAGTGTTATTACATTGACTAGGGTTATTTTTTTAAAAACATACAATTTTTGTTAGTTTTAATTAAGTTTATTATTTCTTTATAATTATTTCTTAGTTTCTGTTTTTTGCCGTTTTAGTTTTAGGATATTTCTTAAATTTTTTTGACAGAAACAATAAATACACACTCAAATTATTTCAGCCAGTATTTCTAGTTATTTTTGTTTCTGAGAAAATATATCCTGTGTTTTTTGTCATTATTCTAGTATTTTATGCTTTTTTAAAATAAAATAAAAAACAGTTGACTTTTTATGGTTATACAGTTTTAGTATTTTTGATTGCATGTGTATTTTCCCAGAATAAAAAAAAAACATTTGGAGTTTTTGTTTTGTTTTGTTTAGTCGCCCCCCCCCCCCTCCCCCCCCCCCCCCCAACAGCCAACTGTCCAGTGTTTAATTCAATGACTGGGTTATTTTAAAAATTCATTTACAATTTTGGTAGTTTTAAGTTAAGTTTATATTTATTTATAATATTTCTTGTTTCATTTTTTTGCTATTTAAATGTTCGGATTATTTGTTTAAATTTTTTAGACAGAAAACAATTTACCATTTACATTACAGCATTTTTATTTCAGACGCCCTATTCCCAACGCCCTTAACAACTGATACAGTCTTACAATCCAAGCAATTGTGGGTGAAGGGCCTTGCTTAAGGACCAACAGTGCAGCTTGCAGAGGTGGGATTGAACCCTGGGACCTTCTGGTCCAGAGTCCAGTACCTACCTGCTAGGCTACCACAGTCCCACTCAAAATAGTTTAGCAGTTTAATTTAGTATTTTTGTTTCTTTGCTTTCAAAGAAAATCTGGGAAAATATATCCTGCTTTAGTCATATTTCTAGTATTTTATGCTTTTTTAAGAGAAAAAAAAACAGTCGAGTTTTATGGTTATACGAGTTTTTGTTTTTGATTGCATGGTGTATTGTTTTCCCAGAATAAAAAAAGCATTTGGAGTTGTTTTGTCAATGTTTTTTTTCCCCTAATAACAATTGGTTAGTACTGTTCTTTTACAATTTATTAGTATTTCTATTTCCCAGGAAAAAAAAAAAAATCTGAAAATAAGTAATGTCCAAAATCATGTCAGTATTTTACTTACTGGATTTTTCTTTTCCTGAAAGAAGAAAATCCTAGAAAAAATAATAATGATGGGAAGCTCATGTTTTTTATTATTTATTTGTTTATCTTAAAAAAATCGCAAAGTATTATTATTTATTTTATAAAATTATACACAGTTGTACCTCATAATTGTGTGAATACTTCTTAGGACAGAAATCTCTGAATCCTGCAGTTAATAAGTTAATAATAATGAAATAAGATTCTTTTTTCTTTATAGCCCTGAACGCAGGCACCGACCCCAGTCCCTCTGATGTTGGACGTTGACCTTTAGCTGTTCTAAATATTAAAAAGATTGACAGGAAGGCACACAAAGCCGCAGACGTGCAGCCTGAGAAGTGATATATCTCAAAGTTCGGAGGAAACTGATCTTTGCAGGTGTGTTTGTGTTTGTCCTTCTAAATCAGCACTGGGTTTTAGCATTCAGAGCACGGCTAGCTTTCCATGGGAAATGGAGCATGGTCCTCTTTAATCTGGGGATGACACACTTTTGCAAATACTTCAGAGTCGAGCCTTCAGAGGCACCAGTGTGTGCAGAGGCACAGCAGTGAAATGTCCACACTGCCTAAACCGATTCCCTCGTGATTATCATTGATTGGCGCCATGAAGTGTCATTTCCCTTTGTGTGATATTACGCTTTCCCCTGCTGTTATTACTAATAGCAGTTTGTGACAGTATCAACCACAAATCTCTCTCTCTATTCCTAATAACATCGTCTATTCTAACTTTCAGTACTGTACAACTTGAACTCTCCGGTAATAATCTATATCATGATCACACCCTACACCCCTCTGAGCAGCGGCTTGAAGTTGCTTGGTTTCAAATCATGGTCGCACTTGCAGCGGAGGCCGTCGTTTGAGGCGTATCAGTTAAAAGCTTAATCACGAAGCCAGCACGAGTCTGCCATGATTACAGATTATGATTCGGCTGTGTTGTGTCCCTGAGTGATAAACACATCACGAAAGAGTGAGCCTCTGCTGTTTTGAAATCAGTTAGCATTTCCCAAAGTTCAAATTGTAATCGGTTCACCTTCATCATCCTGAAGAACGCAGGTTATTACACACGATCCGTTCGCAAATCACTTCTGTTCGGTTTAATAGGTCGTTATTAAAACCCCACGAGCTTCTTCAGACAAGCCTTAGAGTTACACGCCGAAATATCGAACCTTTGTTCTTTAAAAAGCTCCTCTGTCTGGGTCAGCTTGTTTTGGGAGTAGCGGTAGGTAGATGTCAGATTTGAAACACTGCCACAGATTTTCAATTAGATAGAGGTCAGGACTGCGTCTGGGCCACTCAAGGGCATCTACAGTCTTCCTTTTACAGCTCTGCAGCACTACTTTTACAGTCTGTGCTGAATAATTGTTCCCTTGAAATGGAAACCACTGTTAGATTTTGGGTCGTTTTAGAGTTTGGGATTTGGGGATGAAAGTGTAATCGTCCACATTTTTGCTTTATGCCTTAATAGAACCGCACCACACATGAATCGGCTCTTAAAGACCATTCGCCTCATCAGTTTGTGAGTACGTGATTAAAGTAAAGGACACTGCGTAGTAGAGTTCTAGCTCGCAAAAAGCTCAGTAAAAATATGACAATGAAAAATGATTGCATGAACTGTCCACGATTTTGCTTCATACTTTCTTGGGCTTGTACCATCACAGTACTAGTTTCAAACTAAAAGAATATGACCATTTTAGTTTAAAAATACATAACTTTCTTGCAACCTCATGCCTTCAGAGCTTAAGGACATGAGTGGCTCAGAAGTTAAGGCTCAAATCACAACAACGGTACAAGAAGTGACAATTTACACCAGCCTTTGACCTCCAGATGTGCTTCAGAAAAGAAGTGGATTAAAGATATACATACATAACCACCAACAGCTCCAGAAACTCAAGGTCTCCAAGGAATTAATCATCAATGCTGCCACCAATGTAAGCTAGGACGGCTAACAAGACACACTGTCAATACTGCTTCGAGATCAAATTCGTTCTATGATCATCTGGAGAGCGCAGTCGCCAGTCCTAAGCTCAGAGTTTCCAATATGGTTATAAATCCGTAATTTGTTGGCTTTCTCTCTATGCAAAAAACAATATCCCTCTGTTTCATCTGATCATGCTACTTGATTTTCAATTTCTCGTCCTGGCAGCTTTAACGGAGACAAGGTCTGCATCCATAAAGCCTTCATTAGCAGTCGCACGACAAGAAACTTGACACACACACTCCACGTTCTGCAGGTTCAGACCGAGATTATGGCGGACATCTGGTGAAAATCCATTCGCTTTCATTACCCAGTGATAAAAACCCGGCGAAATTCATCCAATACTTTCCCTCTATACCCATCATCAACTCCTAATGGGCCTGGCGGAGTTCGTTTCACACCTTTCTTAATGGGTTAATTAGTTGTGTCACTCTCTCGTTAAGAGCTGATTGACTCCTAATGGCTTCAATAATATTATTTGTGCTTCCATTTTTAGATTTAACTGCTGCTCTGGGAATTCAAAGGAGACTCTTTTTTTATTTAGCAGATTAAGAACTGGAGTGGAATTGGAAGTGACCCATCTAATCTAAACCGGTCTCTTAATTCTGTCTAATGTAATCCAGCCTCTTAACCAGCTGTGAGCCACCTTCAATCAAATGGGATTCGTTTAATCCAGCCACTCTTAACTGACTGTGAGTCACCGAATTTAATCTCATCCAGTCTTGTAAATGACCTAGATTCATCCAATCAAAAATAATCCAGCCTTTTTATAAAAACTGGATCCATTTCACCTAATCTGGCCTCTTAAACTGACTGTGATCCATTGAAACTAATTTAAAACAAGCCTCATAGTTGACGTTGATCTACCTAATCTAATCTAATCTAATCCCGTTTCTCAATAGACTGTTACCCATTTTATATAACGTAATCCAACTTCTTAACTGCTTGCGAGCCATTATGCTCTCTTTATAAAGTCATTTTCATTCAATTGGGAAGTAATCTTAGGACTTCGGTCCCAAATCATATGCAATTAAGTAATAATACCGGCAACCCAGTATTAAAGCGCAGCGTTCTCAGCGAGAGCATTCAATTTGCAGGACTTTCACCTGAAACCCTAAGGAATTATAAGAGAATCTTATTTCAACTATATCACCCCAGTGGGAGCGCTGAGCAATGCCATAAATGGCAGCCAGCGTGAAGTTGACAGCCTTTTCAAAGAATATTGCTATTGCCATTCGAACTGTTTCTCCATCCAGCGATGCCTCGGCTCGAAGATGAATGTTTCTTCAATAAATAGCATTTTTTCCTCCTATAGAGCTAACAAAGGGCTGGCTCTGTGATCCAAAATCATCCAACTGAGCTTTTGTGGATTTCTCGATCCCATCCCGCAAGTGTTTGATGATGAAAAACAGGCGTTTGTTCTCTTAAATAATATTTTTTTTTAAAATGCAGTTAGATAATGATGCAGGATTTCCTCTCCAGACAGCCTTGTTTATTGATTTTTATTTTTTTTTCTGAAATGTTAATGAAGCATGCCATTCAAAGTCGATGTCTGTAATAAAGTAGGATAAAAAAACTATAAAATTTATGCATCTCAAATCGATGTGTCAAAAAGGCACTGAGGAAAAAATGAGCACTTACCAAATGGGATCCTTTAACATAAATACATCTTATTTATAAATCCAACAGTGTTTAACAGTTAAACATAAATGTCCTATGGAAACCAAGAGTATTATACAGTATATTTATTTAAGTCCCATTAAGTCACACTACTGATCTTAAAACACCAAGATCTATCTGATAAAAAATTTAAAGCAGCACGAGATGTCACTTTATCTCTGTCAAAAAACATCTATATTATGAAGGTCTGTGATTTGAAACGCACTTGCTCATTTCATTAAAAAACACAGACAATCCATATATAGTATGTGTTATTGTAGCTTTGATCCTGACTGGCTGATAATGCCATTGTTGTGTCTGTAATAGCAAACCGTTTTTATACACCTACACACTGCTCACAACACCTGCCACAGTTCAGCTTTCCTCAGAATCAAACCACGCCATACCATGTGGCCACGAATGAACAGGCTGGCATTCAAATGCCGTGTCTCCTTTAATTATCCCTTTAAAGAAATGTTCAAGTCCCAGTTTCTCCAGAAGGGAAGAAGTTTGAACCCTTGCCTAGAGGAAACGTTACAAGCTTGGAAGTGTACTCAATCATACAAGGTCAACCCAGTTTAAAACAGGAGCACCCAGGGTTGCCATGTTGGGTGTACATGCCTGTCACCAGGTGCAATCCGGAGACCTGCCTGGATCAACTCTGTAAGGAGATCCAAGAGCATCCAATAGTGGACCAATAGTGACATTGTGAAATCGGTGTAAACGAATGTGTTACGGTTCGCCATTTAAAAACTATGACGAATCGTGTAAACAAAAAATATAAATGGGTTGGGACCCAAATGCAGTTAGCTCCAGTTGGTAATTATAACTGAAATGTAATTAAATAAATGAACAGGAAATAAACCAAAGATATAAATAATAAATAAAACTAAATAAAAGAAACTGCACGCCGTAAGCATACCGCTGTGCTATTCACAGCATGCTTACGACGTGTCTCCGTCCCGACGCCCCTAGATGCAACCAACCCCTCCCCTAGCCTGTCTCACCCACTCAGGGTTAAGGGTGTGGCGCACAGCAAAGCGCCAGTAGGCCGAAGTGGCCTGAAAAAGGGGCTGAAGGGGAGGAGAAGGCGGGCAGTAGCCGGTCCAACGCCCATAGTGGGCTTGGAGACCAGCCTAATAGCCTCGAGGACCATACTAAGTGCTGGAGGCTGAAGAGCGATGCTACTGGGCTCAGAGGCGCAGTCCAGGAGGCGCAATGAGCTCCTGTACGGGGCTAGGGGGCATCAAAAGTGCAACCGTGGAGCTTGGTTGCTCAGACACGGGACCAACGGACGCGGCGGGCCCAGGCACAGTGCTAGGGGGCGCCAAACGCTCAGGCATGGGGTCTAACAGCCCAAGTGCGAAGCTTAAATGTGCGGCGGACCCAGAAGCCGGGCTAGGCGACGCTAAATGCCTCACCGTGGAGCTGAAGTGCTCTAACACCGGGCTAACAGGTGCAATGAGCTCCTGTACAGGGCTAGTCGGCGCTAAATGCCTCACCGTGGAGCTTACATGCTCAGACACAGGGCTGCCGTGCGTGGAGAGCCCAGGTACAGGGCTAGAGGGCACCAAACGCTCAAGCACGGGGTCTGACTGCCCAGGTGCGGAGCGTACATGTGCGGCAAACCCAGGTTCGGAACTAGGGGGCGCCAAACGCTCACTTTCAGAGCTAGTGGGTGCGGGCTGTTCTTGAACTGGGCTGGGCGGCGCTATAGGCCCTGGCAAAGGACCAGGTGGACTCGAGCTGGAGGTAAGAAGACCCTTCCTCTTCCTCTCACGTGGCTCGAGACGGGCTTTCGCCACTATGGCCAGCTCGAGCAGGTGGTCGAAGAAAGAGGCACGTGGGAGAAAACACAGCTCGATGTCCACTTGTTCACTGAGCCCTAATCTAAAGGGCTCAATGAGCTCCGGTCCATCGAAGCCATAGTCTAGGGCTAGGAATTCAGCCACATATTCCTGCACCCCCCGGAACCCTGTGAGACGGTGTATACAGTAGTAGGTTTGGGGGCAGGAATAAGTGGCTGGGAGTCCAGATAGGTTATGCCGCTATAGTAGCCTATCTGAACACCAGAAGAACGCCAGCGGTTATGGCGGCAAGGGCTGGGCCATTTGGGAGGGTCAGGATAGAAAAAATCCTCAGCGACTTGGCCACAGACGCTGAGGGGCTCCCCAAATGCCAGCCGCGACCCATGTAGTGAAACCCGTCGACCGCAGCAACCTGGGCTAACGCTGGGTCCCTTTGCTGGCCACTGCTTTCTGTTACGGTTTGCCATTTAAAAACTATGATGAACTGTGTAAACAAAAAATATAAATGGGTTGGGACCCAAATGCAGTTAGCTCCAGTTGGTAATTATAACTGAAATGTAATTAAATAAATGAACAGAAAATAAACCAAAGATATAAATAATAAATAAAACTAAATAAAAGAAACTGCACGCCGGAAGCGTACTGCTGTGTTATTCACAGCACGCTTACGACGTGCCTCCGTTGCACAATAGCTTCCGCAAACAACGGCGGCTCAACCGCGGTTCAAATGCGGCTGCAGGAGCGTACGGTCACGGGAAATGAAGAGGACGGGTGAAGCACATTTAACGTCCTCTTCCGACACGCAATTGGGGAATTAATCCACCCGACGAGGGGGGGTGACGGCGTGAGGAGAGACGTCGTGAGGAGAGACGGCGGGATGAAGGCACAGAGCTGCAGTTGCAGCTCGATAAAGGTAAGAAATAATAAATAACCAAAATGCTGACCCTACCCTATCTAGGGCCCTAACATTGCCTCCTAGCAGCCCCCGTCTGAGGGTCTTAATTCCCCCAGAACGTACCTTTATCCCTAACAAAATGAATAACAAAATAAAAGAAATGAAAACAGCTGTCTAACCAAATGCCGGAGCAGTGCAGGCAGCAGCGAGCGCGTCTGTGCGTCCTTTGCGAGCCGGGTGCATGCAAGACTCACGTGAGCCAGCTGGTCACGTGACTGAGGGCGAAGCAGTGGCGGTGAGTGAGTCCCCAAGGTGTGCTTATAAGAACTCACCCACAGGTGTCGCCACTTACCTATTAAAAGCCCGGGAATGATGACGCACGTGCGGTCGCACTGCTGCAGCTCACACCGTCAAACTGGGACAACTCCTGGCCGAACGCGGCCAAGGAGTGATCCCTAACATTTGCCTAAAAAACTACACCAAAGGTCAAACATCTAACATCAATGTAGAACTAAACAAATCAGACTCATGAGTCAAGCATCTGTCGCTGATTTAAGCACAGATGAGAGACTAAATTTGACTTGAGAATTTGTAAAAACAAACTAAAATTGATAAGATTTTGTGTCTTATAGTTAGACCGACAAACTCAGTTCTAATGTGTAGATGTGGAACTGAATATCCATAGCCTTAATGGATTCATCGTCTTTCAAATCTTCAGTACTATGACAACGTAAATAAACCACAAAACCCATATAATAATTTCTAGTAAGCTGACTTTAAATACGCAATTCTGTGAGGCCACTTTTACACAAAATTATACAAGGTTTTGTCCTGATCCCTATTAAACGATATACAGATTTTGCAATAAGAACGCTCAACTCTTCCAACCCTAAATATCTGATATACATTACACTGAATTCCCAGCTTGGTTGTGAGAATTAGCAGTTACTGTAGGCTTTTACACAGACTGTTCCATCCATGGGTGAGCCGATTTAATGTCAGATTGTTGGTGCAGCTGGGAATGAAACGAAGCCTACTTCTCTGATTTGGAAGCATACTGATTAATTTCCATCACTGCTTACTATTAATAGTTTCTAAAAACATTTATTCAGTGGCAACCACGGACGCCAAGTCCTCCAGGCCATTCTCAACACCCCCCGGGCTGCTCAGTCTGTATACTTAATTGTGCACAACCCAAGCAATTTTCTCAGTGTTAATTACAGCACAAGTGAGGGATTGCTTTTCAAGTCATTTCCCTCTAGTAAGAAAAAAAGCAAAAGGTTAATTATTTCCAAACTTCTATTTTTTTATACAATCATAACATATTTTAAAAGATGTCTATAACACAGAAGGGCATCCGATCCCATGAGGCTGTTCTATCGCCTCGGCCTCTTTCTTAAAATTGACTGATTAAAATTTAAACACCAGCAGCAAAAGGTCAATCAAAAAGGTCTAGAGTAAAATATATTATGACAGATAGTGTTGTTAACCCTTATGTTTTTTCATTGCTCAGTTTGTATTTCAGTAACACGAGTTCATTAATCTTTTGTAGCCACTCCCGGTTCCTATACTGGAGTTTTCTGAGGAGAATAGGCCAAACTACACAGTTAGTAACAGTAAATTTACTTTTACCTGTCATCATTTAGCAGAGAGCCCTATCTAGAGTACAACCCAAGTATTTGTGGGTTAGGTTGCCCAAGGGTTCAACAGCTTGGCAGTTCTGGGACTCCATATCCGCAGCACCACACTACTTACTTTTACATACTTACTTTATTTTTTTACTTCTACTTATATATTCTTACTTCTTACTTTTACTTACTTACCTAATTTGCCTTTCTTACTTACTTCTTCCGCTCACACACGTCTTATTTGTACTTGTCTTACTTTCGCTGACTTGCTCGTTCTTTACTTTTACTGATGAATATTGACTCAAACTGAATATGTATCAGTAAAAAGAAATAATTAAACAAAAGCAGAGAAACGAAGTCATTTTAAAGCCAACCAAAAACAAACAAACAGTGAATTAGAAGTCGGAACTTTAATCACAATGATGCAGAAAGCAATGAACACCAGATTTACTCACAGCCGTCGTGGTAAAGTGATTATTCGCATTTTTTTAAGGGATACATTGAAAGGCGAACAAAACATAAGGATTTTTCTCACTGATCTTCTGCGTCTCCTTTCACTCGGCTTCTTTTTTTAATTTATCAATCCTCCGCCCTGCTCTCAGTCTCTTTGTTGCTCTGATTATTTTTTCTTCAGTCAACACTAGAGTCTGTTTTCTATTTCTTGAAGCTACTGCCGGTTGGAACCGACCTCAGATGGAATCGAGAGCTTTTCTTCCTCAAAGTGAACTGTATTTAGCAATGCATTGCAAATAAACAGTATCGACTGAGCATCGACTGAGCTGAATAAAACCAAGGCATTAAACTTTCCTTATTTCATCCAGGCATTACTTAAAAAGTGCAGCTTAGTTCTGAGGGACTGACTGATACCAAGCTCCATCTTCAAGCCTGAAGCCATTAACTCATCCGTAACTCGCAAGTTTATGAAAAGTTTCTTATTTACGCTATTATTTACTGTGGTAGATGGATAATATTTAGCATGTTTCATGTGTTTTCACAAACCAGCCTAACCGATTTGCACCGCTGAATGATTTCTAATGCTGCTCTGTGGAGACCGCACTAATGACAGCATTAATATTATAGCCATAAAAGCTAATCCCTGCTCTTGTTAGGTTGACACGCTCGGTTTACGCTCACTGGCTCCTGCTCGTTGTTTAGTTGTCCAGGAAATTTAACCAGGAGAACGCAGACATTGCTTGTGGTAGCGAGTTGGCAGTCTGAAGGTGCCTGTGGGCATTTGGCAGCTTGGGAACCAATTTACTGCCTCCCACGTGCTTCGTTTTGCTCTGCTGCTCTTTTTAGGACTCTCTCTTTTTTTTTCACTCATTCTGAGATCAATGCTACATCTGAGCGAGAGCATCACATCATAGACAGCCACCTCGCAAATTCACACCCCTACGCTCTTTAATTCATGCCAGCCTTGATCCTGATTATGAACCCAGACGATCTTTCAGAGATGCGCTGTATGAAGCGATTGACTTCGGCAATTAGATCCAATCTGATCAGCCTGTATTGATTAAAAATCTAAGGGTAATAAGACACTCATAGTTGCCTTAACATATTTTAAATGGATGCCTTTTTGTTCTTTTCTGTCCAACTTTCATGTATAAGAGTAAAATCGAGTAAGTGAGGAAAGGGTTCGTTTTCTTTCATGTACATGGCAGGGGAACTGGGCCAATCTAGGGAGCTCAGGGAGCAAAAAGAGGAGGAAATGTGAGATTTTTTGGAAGTTTGGCAAAGTTTTGGGGATACGCTTTGGCGATAAGCTTTGGAAGCTTGTGTTGATCAGTAAAACCATTTTGATATAGAAGCAACTAGAGTTACAGCTTGTGGTGCTGTATATTTTCCTTATTTTAAAAAACTAGTTGAGAGACTTTGTTGTACCTTTCATATTTTTCCTATCTGGCCAATGCTTTGCGAGAATTTATTTTCATTTTGACAGATAGGAAGCTAAAGAAGGCTGTCATATATAAGAAATACTAATGACTTTCTTGGCATTCTCTCTGCGAGAAAAATGAAATGTTTCACCCAAAGTTTCATCAATAAGGACCTGCTTACCCTAGAATTGCTGACTAGACTGGCCTACGTGAGGATTAAGACTCCACTGGGGTTCTCATTCGATGGGAATAAAGCACTCAGCACGTTCTCAGAGAGCGGATCAGCATACGTCATTGTGGATCAATCATCCATCATTTGCATTTCCTATTTCACAGCGTTTAGAAGATGCTGGTATCTGAGTGACTTGGAACTGTTACAGTCTTACTGCGTACAATCCAAGCATTTATGTTCTTGCTTAAGGGCCCAACAGTAGAATCTTGGTAGCGCTGAGATCTGAATGAACTCTGGACCTTCTGGTCAACAGTTCAATACTTTAATTGATGTATCACCATGGATCATGATCAATCTTTGCCCAAACGAACATGCACTAGCATACGGGAACATTGCACGAAGGGCAATGACAGAACAAAGAGAGTCTGGTACCCAGTGGTGGTTTTAAATATGTGCAGTATCTCTCTGGAGCTCACTGTAGATGATTCAAGCGATGACGTCTACACCCAGCAAGTGGGGGCTCGTCCGGGATCACTGTTTCTTTCACTGGCAGGCTTCGGTCTTATACAGCGGCAGACAGACTACAACAGTATGTACGTGGGCTGCTGTTGAAGTGATCCGACTTTCCCTCCCTCCAATATGTCTTTGCAGCACCCGGCCAGAAGGTGGGCTCTCATATTAGACCTGTGTGCCACTTTAGACCTAATTTTCCCGGGTTTTTGACTCATTTTTCAGCTTCTTAAGCTAAGCACCAAAAAAAATCAATATAACACTGCTGGTTTATTAAAGTGTGTATGTGTTTAACTTTATTCTACACCTCAAACATTACCTACATTTACAACGTGGCTACCCTATTTAGCCAAAAGTTTGTGGACGACCACCAAATCCATCAAAGACCACGTTTTAGTTTGGCATGTGTCCCTCTTTGCTGCTACAACAGCCTGCACTTTGGAAACAGGGACACCCTGTTCTTTACTAAATGTCAGACATTTCTTTATAAAAGTTTGTTCCATGTAGGGCAAAGCAGAAAGTTGATTAGCTGAGGTGGAAAGGTGTCATATCGAGAGTATTGAAGTTCAGTACTTGATATTACGAACCTGTTAGCATCAAGTGTACTTAATTTGTAGTGCTGCGTAAATAAGGCGTGCTTCTCCCAACAATCATAAATGTGTGTCTCTGTTCCTTTGAACAGAAGTTCCCAGAACACGCCTGTGTCCAGTATGATGTTGGTCTCCAGGTCGAACCGTGATGGCCGTTACGTCTTGTCTCAAAGTCTAGAGGGCAGGGTCTGTGGTAACACAAGCAGACCAGGGTGCCCCCGCATGACTTTACAGATGGCTTAATTCAGCTCAGATATAGGAAGTTGTCCTTTGATAAACTTTTTTGCTCGCTTCATTTCTGTAGATAAAACTCATTTTATATCTGCAGCGCCAAAATAAGTTATTTCCCAAAAAAAGCACACGTTGAGCAACTCTTCGTATGTGCTACAGCTCCTTTTTCTCCGAGGTTATTCAGTCCTGCTCTTAAAGATAAGCCTTTTTTGTATTTTCTTTTGTCACCATTCTCCTCTTTTCTCTGGATTTGTTTTATCATCTAAAGCACATTACGCGAGATAACGCCGATCACGACGCATCAACGGCTTCATAAGCATCGGAGGAGGAATTTCATCGGCTCCGTGCCTCGCAGAATTGAATCAGAGATGGCCTCAAGATGGAAGATTTTAATAATTTTCAAACACAGAAGACGAGGCATTCAGACACACCGACAAAATCTAATCAAATCAAACACCAATATAGTAACATCGCAGTTGCGAGACTGACATTTAATCTGCCCAGGCAGCGAATATAAGATTAAAAGTAATAATAAAGCTAATATACAAGGAAAATAAAATCATAAAAAGAACGCTACACAAGTACGTGGACACCTTGTTAAACATCTCTTTCCTTAAACAAGAGCGTTAAGTTGGAACTTATGGAATTGTAGGATGATTTTTTAATGTTCTAATAAGTACAATGAATGAAATAAAGTTGCAAACACACACACACATATATATATATATATATATATATATATATATTTCCTTCAGTTTTGTTTAATATTTTCTACTAATTTTAATACTAATGTGCAGTTTCAACTCTGTTTAGATACCGATTTGCTAAGATGTCAAGTTGACAGTTTCATAAATTCACCTCTAACCTTGTTCGCCACAGTTTCTGGTTTTATAGCTTACAGAATAAACCATGCAAGACACGTCGCCACCCTGAGTGCCAGTTTTTGATTTAGAGCATGCCATAAAAGAATAAATGTAAACGGCATGTTCACAACAACAGCATGAAGGCTTCATGCCCACTTTCTGTATCTACTGACTGTACTCTGGTGGCATCTCACAGGGAATGTCCCAACCATAAAGCTTTTTTGAAATTTTAGGAACGTAGTTGGAAGGCGCAGGATTTCCAAACAGCTTTTGATCCCTGGGATCAGGCTGAATTTGTGGTGCTCTGAAGCTTTGACCTTAGAATGGTCCAAGTTCCTCTGTCTCTATAATTGCCCTCGTAGGGATGAACAGTGGGGATGAATTATTACATGACGGTACATTTTAGGACTTGCACGACTGTCTGAGGGCGGACTCTGTGTGGGAGACTTAATACAGACATAAACGCAAAGACGGAATTGGATAACTTTCCCCAAGGCCCCCCCGCCTACAGGGACTCGGCCATCGGACATGCAGACAGAGGTGTGTGTTAAACCAGAAGGAATCGGGTGCAGATCTTTAACCTTCCCTGGACTTAAGGACTATCTGACCTAATAGGGACATTATTAGAGATTCCACAGGGGTATTTTATTCTGCCATTTATCTAGCCTGCAAGGGCGACCATGTGGCAAGACAGTACCTCGGACACGGGGCATGATCTGGGAATTACCCGGTAGAACAGGGGGAATTTGGTGGATGCAAGGTCTAGATATACCCCCGCCCTTAAAACCAGCAAAGACCAGCATGTTTTCTTTGGATGGGTGGTCAATCAGCGGGACCTGACGAGTTAGTTTATGGTTAATGGTTTAGCCGATGAACTCATATGGTCTTGTTGGTAAAACTGGTCCAAAACCTAACATGTACTGGTCTTTACTGTTACAGGCTACCAGTCTATCAAATGAAAATGCGTACTTCCAGATTAGGCACTGCCTCAGAAACATGCGGGTGGCATCAGACCCGCTTTTTGCCAGAACCCTCCGTGAAGAATCCAGGCTGCTCTCGGTCTAAAACTGCACTGCAGTATCTTTTAAAGACTTTAAGAGGTCATCGAGCTGTGAGGTTTAACAGAGCAGGAGGGTGCAGCAGTAATTGTGATGACGCCCGCTGTCAGGATAATGAGACAGTACGAATAATTGTGTTTCCACGAGCCCCAACGCATCTCAGTGTATCTTTTCCATCATTCGCAAAAATACCAATACGCACTCTCATTACCTTTTTAATTGGCTCTTTTTAATGACCATATGCCCCTTCTTTTAATCTGCATCGCTAACGTTTTGTACCGATCTCATGTCCGTGCCTGGCAAGCGGTACGGCAAATCACGATCAGGACCTCTGGAGAAGCGCCTCGGTGCAGCGACAGGCTGAGGGTGACTGATCAGGATCTGCTTCCTCCTCCCTCAGCACGCATAGGATGACTTTCGTGAAGGTAAGCGCCAAATTTAGCTTCCCGTTGCCCATGTAATGAAGTTTACATATGGGATCTTCGAAACTAAATCCCCGAATGTCAACAGCAATTGCCTTTTAACCTTTGTTTAACTAATTAGAACAGAACAGCCAAGGTTTAGTCACTCAAATAGAAGATTTGTATTGCCTTTAAATATGCACTGTACACTGTTTGCAAGTGGGTCGTTTTGCAGAGATCATCGACAGGGCCTAAGTTTATTTAAGTAATTAGAGTTGTGTAAAACCAGAAGGAATCTGGAACCTGGTACAGCTTTAACCTTGCCTGGACTTTCAGACCTAATAGGCCCTTATTAGAGATTCCACATGGATATTTCATTCTGCCATTTATCTAGCCCACATGGACCTTTTGCAATCCTCCACAGAGGGGTATGACCCGTAATGAAATGACATACGTACATGTAGACCTCTTAGAATGAAATACAACAGAGAGGACATTGCGTTTAGATTTTAATTGAGGCCGTGGGACAGCTAGCATCTGTTTACTGCTAGATCTCAGGGATCGAGAAGAAGGTTCAATGAGTCACGAATATGTTAGGGGTGAGCCTTGTACTGAAGACAAACAGTAATACTTTACAGTGCACGCTGTACACTTCGGGGACAGCATGACCGGAGTTATAATGTCTCTCTTCCTAGTTCCAGTCAAGAGTCTGGCTTTTTGGACAAGCTGTAAGAACGAGCAGCAGGATACATTTGCAGTAAAGGATCCCAAAAAATGAAAATTCACAAATGTTGATGTTTTGGAGGAACAAACAGAATCACTTCTGTCTTATTTTTATCCGCCATATGAAAAGCAATCACAAAGTGCTTCAGCTTACATGGAGCCAAATAACACTATACTTTTATAACAAAAAAACCAAGACATTTTACCTCACTACGGCTTTATTTTTTTAGCAGAATTGCGCCCATAAATGCCATAGGTTTACTGTAAGCGAAACGGTTATTAGGTTGTTGTTGTACTGTTGGATAGCGTTCATGATTTACCTCTAGCTCTCCTGACAGCCTAGCGTGTGGCCTGCACTGGAGGTCAGTTCCTAACCCTCACAGGGTGAGAAACAAGCTTGTTGATTTAGGCTGCTCATTAGAGCTTGTCTGAGTGTGGGTCATCCAGATCCACTAACAAGCAGGAGTCTGGAAGTTGTGGCAGGAGCAAATAGGGCAAGTAGAAAATAGGTGCCCAGGGGTGCATGTTTACTGAGGCTTGGCTGCATCTTCAGTAGAACAATTTATTTTTTTTACAGCAATGGAACAATGTACATTGGTTCATCTTGGTAGGTGGAACCTACCATGTACCAGGTAAAGGGGAATGAGAAGCAATTCTGAGACACTGCTACCCTTTGGGCTATTCAAGTGTTAGTTTTAATGATTGATATCCATTGAATGGCATAGTTTTTGGAACTTTGCAAACCATTGAGAATAATATATTGTTTTTACGTCCATAACACTACTAAAATGGGAGTAGAACTGTCAGAGATGAGAGCGGTGAGTTCAAGTCGGCTGGACAGACGGATAGGCAGGCAGATCAAATGGATCAAGCAGGAGGACGGTCTATTGGCAGGCGAGAAGAGGCTAAATGAAGAGAATAAATGAAGCTGAGCAACTCAACAGAAGAAGCAACACTCCACAAATAAACAGCAGACTGGAGAAGGGCTTAATAGGCTGGCGAATCAGAGTGCACCTCTCCAAAGCAATTTGCCGTTCTCTCCAAATGAGTGAGATTATAAATCCCACCAGAGGCAAAGGAATTTAAGGAACGGTTCAGTCCCTAGCAATGACTGATAATGATTCGTAAACTGAACATCTGCTCACTGTGCAATCATTATGTTTATATATAGAGTAGACAGCAAGCTTCATGCAATTTTCTGTAGCACCATCCCTGGTTCATACCTAGTAGAAAGTCCAATAAACCAACATGACACAAAAAACTGATCTGTTCAATCGGAATCAGCCAACCGAGAGGTGATGAGTTCGTTGTTAAGCAACGATGCGGGACTGGAGTAATAATTCCTGTGTTCACTTTATCCCTTTATAACTTTAAAATCAGTCTCACCTTGTGCTTTCTGCTGAGCCTTGACGACACATTGTCGCGACCGGGAAAGTCCTACAGTAAGCATGACTGAGCTTTCGTTTTGTTCTTTCCCCCTCAGAGGTACAGGCAGTGAAAGCGAGTGTGCTCCAGAGCTTTAAGAGAAATGCCTCGGTTCCCGGTTCCGGCGGATTTCGTTGCGTCTTATCTACGTCTGTTGTTCTCTCCACTCTTAGGCGGTGACAGTGTTTCACTTCTTGTCATAAACCCAAAGTCCTGGCTAGAGAGCCACCAAGCAAAGATAGGCACAGCTAGCAGACTGGGAACAGCCGGAGAACAGATTTATTACTGAACAACTCATCCAGCTGGAGAATTGTGCCTTTGGATGGGGACGTGTGAAATGGGATTGCGTTAGCTTGCTTGCCGACCCCAGCCCGAATCAAAATGCCCATGACCTTCTGATCTTAACCGATTGAGTGGGTGGGAGGTCAGAGATTGTCATGGTTGGTGGGACATGGCACTGTGATATGTGTGTTCAGAAAAACCTGGGCACTACAGATCCTTTATATAGTCGCGCACTTTAAGAGAACATTAAGGGGACTAAATGGAATTCAAAACTGTAGTTGTGTTCCTGCTTAGTTTCCACAACATCTTAACCCTAAATGTTGCAGTGCTGCAAGTTCAAGTTAGAGCAAATAAACAGCAGATTGGATTAGTTAATAGGCTGCTGGAGTACTTAATAGGCTGGCAAATCAGAGTTCTCTGTTGGAAGGAGGGATGCTGAGCGACGAGACAGGAGCACACATTTACAAAACTGATTTTTTTTATTTTTGCAAATCACCAAACACACACACAAAAAACAGAATCTTGCACCAATGTCCATTTAGGTGCTTTTGGCCCTGGGATTGACTGCAGGTGTCTGGGCTGGACTGCGGACCTAATAATCTCATGCTTCTTAAGGGTGTGGAATTTAAACCCCAACAGAAATCTCTCCAAGCTTTGCGAATTCACTCCATGTATTATTAAAGGAAGTTCTTGACAGGACGACAATGGTGTTAGGACAAGTACACAGTATGGAGGGACATGATATGCCTGATATGCCTTTAGATTCTCAGGTTAATTGGTTTTGCCCCATGAAAAAACTACTGTGAGGCTTTGTTGTTGTCTTAGCAAATAGGCTTTGTAAGCAAGGTTGCCAGATCTACTTGAGAAATCCCCTGCAAGTAGGACTCAAAAGCAGCTCTGTAGCTTCGCTGAATATTTTCCCTCCAGGCGGTGATGTCTGGTATTTTTCAGATTTCTTCTCATGAATCCATTCATGTAGTAACATACAAGAAAAATATACCATAAACTCACTGTCCAAAAGTCACTGGAACAAAACTGTTTGACCGACAGTCAGTATAAGGGTCCCTCACCTTGCCGAGTCACTGTCCAGGGACGAAGGTTAAGCACATTTAGAGTCCATATAAGGTCACTTTAGTGACGGAAATAGTGACAACGTGTATAATTAGGGATTTGCTTCGCGACGCAGATGAACAGCGTCATTTATCAAGCGTACATGCTACCATAGTAGGGGTCGGTGCGTACCCTTGAATAAGCTTATCTGCTCCCCTCGGTCTCCTCTCAGCAGGGTATCACACTGTCTCCTATCAATTCAGAACCGAAAGTCATTTTCATTTAAAAAGACAGGAATGTTAAGAGACCGGCAAAGTGTGGATTTTTCTGGAGAATCTAGGGATTTGGAGACGCATAATGACGACGAGTTTCTGGCTCGGCCACGCCTGACGGATGACCTGCAAATCCCTGGACTCATCATGTTCGCCGCGGGGTACGAGATTGGATGAGATTCACGATGTTTCGGACACTGGCACCGTAGCCTCGACTCTTTAATCTTGCACTTAAAAAGCCTGGTTTATTAATGGACGTCGGTGCATTCACAGCGTGTCTGGTGCAATGTTTTAGCAGATTGCCTCAGTATCGTCTGGCTGTAAATCTCAGAGCAGCTTCCCTTGGAGACCGCCTCATCCCAGAATCCACCGAATGTCAATTAGGGTCTCCGATTGCTTACAAAGTTGAGTGAGAGATGCTGTATATAGATAATGCGAGCTTAAGGTTGGGTCAAAATGTCAGTCACAGTAGTCGGTGCTACTGGAATGAGAGGTTTGGCGCGTGCAATTACTTTTGGTCGTATAGTGAATATGAAAAAACAGCTTCTAAATCAGGACCTGCCTTTGTCTACCTTTATCAAAACAACTGTATTGTGGTTCAGGGCCAACAGTCCAATGATGGGGTGACTGCCCATCTTGTTGTTCCCACCTCCACAAACGTTAGTCAGCTTTAAAAACAGGCCAGGAACCACAGCCATTGCCTCAGGTTACTGTCTGAATCGAGTTCAATATGTTCTCCACACGTCTTCCTGGCTTTCGGTACAGTTGTTTCTGAGTAGCATGACTGAGATGGTGCCCTCCAGAGCCTACGCAGAGTAAACTTGCTCTGCAGAGATTCCGCCCGTTGTTGCCAACCCTACAAACTCTCAGCATTGTGTGGCTCAACCCTCCACAACCCCTGCCTGTTGTTCCCTAAGAGCCCAGAGCCATGTCATCGCTTACTTTTTCAAATTTGGCCAACATCACTGATCCTACAGGGCGTATGCGTGTTGTTGCTAATCCCGCAGAGCCTCATCCTGTTGTCACTGACACTTCAAAGCCTGTGCATTTTCTCCAGAGCATGAACATCTTATGGCTGATCCCTTGGAGCGTCCTCATGTCATCGCCCATTCTCCAGAGCCTCCACATGTCATAAACGTCCACGCAGAGCCTCGGTCTGTTCTCAATGGGCCGCCTTCCACAGCCTGCTCATTTTGTCGCCGACCCTTCGGAGCGTAAACATCATATCGCGGATCCCTTAGAGCACCCACATGTCACCACTGATCCTCCAAAGCCTCCAGATGTTGTCGGCGACCATGCAGAGCCTCGGCCTGTTGTCGCTGACCTTTCAGAGCGTACACACTTTCCCACTTTTGCGCCAGCGCGTCTGCCCGTTGTCGCTGACCCTCCGGGGCCTCGCCATGTCATCGGCGACCCTGTGGAGACTTGTGCTGTTGTTGTTGACCGTCCAGATCCTCTGCCTTTTGGCGGCAGCCACCGAGCGCCTTTTTCAACTGATGTTCTCTCTCCAGAATGATCCTATGCTCTACAGTCCTTTTTTTATTGCTGTTATCACATTTTAATGCTTTCTTACAGAAAACAGTACTACTTCGCTCTTCCTTTTCTATCTAAGGTCGTTTTATTAATTGACCATCAACTTTCAGGCTGACAGTGCCACCTGGTGGGACCCCCAGGAGCTTCGGGATAATTTAAACGCTGCCCTGATCTGCACGCCACGCTGGACATCTGTTGCAAAAGTAGTACCGGTGAGAGCAAAGGGATTCAGGGAACTGGCAGGACTTAATTACAATGCCAGGCGAGAGCTGATGCAGAATCGCACGTGGTCCTTCCGGGTCCACGGCAGAAACACTTCAGCCAGAGGCATACGCGCTTGCTATTCCGACATTGCTATTCCCCACCTTCAATCCTATTCAATATTTAGGCCGCTCATTGAAAATCCTGAGATCCGGCACAGACTGACAGACGGTGCGAAATACGAAATGGTCCACTTTTTACAAATAAGATGCCGTTTGCAGCTCAAGGCTTCCTCCTCCTCCTGTCTTCACTCTGAAGTTGCAAAACTTACATGTCATTGTAACATGTTTCTCTCTCTCGCTCTGTGTCACACACACACAACCAATTCTCATTCTGACAGATGGAAAAATGGCTGGAAGTAAACAGCGGATCCAGTGCCACAGCTCTTCCCAGCGTCAAGGGCAGAGTGGACTGCCTACGAGCAACAGCATGATGGGATCTGCAGCCTCTCCTGTACTGTGTTCCACCAATTATCTGCAATTAGCCTTTGTTAAAGAAGCCTGTGGCACTTGGCACGCGTCACTGCCAATAGGACTGGATTAATGCAGGGATGTGACTCTGGGTAGGGTGAAATGATATGATATGCATGATGTATTAGTAATTATGATAGGATAGGGTTAGTACTCCCCTTATATAAATAAACGAGTTATTATTCATTGGAACGACTGCTGTCATCAAACAAAACTGGCAAATGTTTGCACTCACCAAATGTCCATTTTGGAGGAAAAAAAGCTTTGCCAACTAGTAAAAATGATGTGCCATTTCTGGTCACTTCATCGTTCTCCATAGTCTTCTCTGTTTTTGACCCTTTTCCTCCTCCATATCTGGCTGCTTAATCAAATCTGGTTTTACTGTAATTTGTTTCCTTTGAAAATGCTCGATTGTAGCTTCAGCATATCTTATATAACTGAGTGAAAGCACTCCTTTTTTATTTCTGTTTTCGTTTGTTTCATTTTTTTAATATGCTATAACCTAGAAAAACTGATCCTGATTATCATTCCAGCCATTACCCTGCATTTCAGGATGTGTTGTGATATTTTGTAGTCGGGATGAACACAGTGATAGATCTGATGAGGATTAATGCTGTCTGTCTGCGCTAATGCTAATTGTGGCCAGTGTTAGAATGAATCATTTTTTGATGGATTGCGCGGCCCTAATAGCGTTATTGTTAATGGTGGTTTGTAGGACGGGTCTGTCTGCAGAACACGTAATTAATGATGGGTTTAAGTCACTTTCGAGTCCCCCTATTGTTTTTTTTGTAAATGTATAACTGAGGATATGATTAAAAAATACTAATTACTATAATTATTATGAATAATACAACACAGCCAGCAGTGGTTAATGCCAAAGGTCTTTTGGACACTATACCTCGGAAACAATCTCTAATGCAAATGTTTAACTGTTTGGGAGTGCCCCTAGGGGAGGCGTGGAGTAATTGCAGGCAGGCACAGCAAGGCAATAAATGCTGTGACGCAGTAAAAATGTAAGATATATATCGCGCTTGTAATAATTCCACTGTAAAGCTGATTTGTCACTTTATTTTGTTTTTAAGACGTTGCAGTTTTGTATGAAAACAATCCTGTCCAGGGTCGTTTTCCACCTACATGTAATAATCGTTTAATATGCCTAACAAAGACGTGAGCAATATAATTGTTTGTTTTCTATTATTACTATGACTTGGAGTAATTTCAGACCAATTACAATGCACAAATCCAGCTAAATCCAAACGTATGAGGCGGATTTAGTGAACGTACTGCATTTACGTAACACTGGTTCCATTTGATGGATTGTATGTTTGCACACTTGGTAAATTAATAACTGTTTTGTCTTCGCTGATATATTATCAGTGTTTACATCCCCTAATTAAGTGTGATGGGACGTGCAGAACAAACATGCCGAGACGAATGTTCGCAGAGCAGACAAACAAATGATTCGGCTTTCACTCAGTTCCGCTGTCAATCATTTTAATTGGCGTTCTTGCTCGTACCTGGATGTCGTACTGGTTATTAATCATAGAAAACTGTTTTTTATTTCTGTGCTCATTGGACATGTTTTGGATCGTTATGGTTTCGGAATATATTGTATAATTTACATTCAATGAAAATGAATAACCTTAGAATAATATCTGTATGTGTCAAGGCTTTGTTCTAAAATAGCCTGTAAACTGATTTCATATTTGCCTATTGTTGCAACTCCGACACACACTTTTGTCCTCTTTGGAACGCCTCTAGTTGCATTGCATGCTCTTCAATGCCAAATATCACTCTTTAAAATCTAGCACCCAGTTTCTGAGGCCAAAAGTATGTTAAAATAATAAATAACACCTCCCCTGAGAGCTCCACTCGAACAACCTTGGAGGCTTAACTGCACTTAAGTCATGCCAGGAATCTGAACGGGCTGTCCCATCAATCTTATCACCTCAGCAGAGCGAGCCCGGATACAAATAACTGATGCTGACATATCTGATGTATCTAGTGATGGCCCTTAGAACTTTGACTAGCTTTAGCGCTCGCAGTGTCTCTGTCTGTCTCTCTCTCTGTCTCTCTCTCTCTCTCTCTCTCTCTCTCTCTGTGTAACAAGCTGTCAGAGGCATTTGATCATGGTCTCTAGTCCTTCACAACAAACATCATCTATGTTTGTAGTCTGATAGCATCACAGAAACCCTATTTTCCATCTCTCATATCAATCAGGTTACAAAATATAACAAAATAAATAAATACATATGTCGGTCTGGTTTGTAGTGATGAATCTGGTGTACACAGCTCATGCCCTGGTCTTAGTGCCTGTGGGTCTGGGTCTCGTCTCTGATAGTCTTGATTTGGCCTTGGTCTTTCTAGAAATGGCCTTTGGTTTATCTTGGTTGCTATAGGTCTTGATCTTAGTCTCTATGGGTCATGCTCTGGGGTCTCTTTGGGCTTTCTTGCCCTTGGCTTGGTCTTGGTTCCTTTGAGTGTCCATTTTGGTTTAGTCTTGTTGGCTATGGGTCTTGATCTCGTCTTCGCCTCAGCTCCTTTGAATTATGGTCTCATCTTGGTCTTGGTTCCTTTGAGTCTCCATTTTGGTTTAGTCTTGTTGGCTATGGGTCTTGATCTCGTCTTCGCCTCAGCTCCTTTGAATTATGGTCTCATCTTGGTCTTGGTTGCTAATGGCATTGTCTTGGTCTCAGTCACTATGGGTCCAGGTCTGGAGTTTCTGTGGGATTTGTCTCAGTATCAGTATCTTATGACATGGTTCTTATGACACTTTATTTTGGCTTGGTCTTGTTGGCTATGGGTCTTGGTCTAATCTTTGTCTCAGTTCCTTTGAATGTTGGTCTTGTCTTGGTAGCTTTGGGACATAGTCTTGCCTTGGTCTCAGATCCCATTGGTCTTGGTCTTGTCTTAATCTTCATTGGTCCTTGTTCTTGCTCTGGTCTTTATTCTTGTGGGTTTTGGTCTGATCTTGGTCTTGTCGCCTCATCTCGTCTGAGTTGGACCTTGGTTGCTATGGGACATAGTCTTATGTTCTTGGTCCTGTCTTGGTCTCGGTCACTATGAGCTTTGGTTTGGGGTTTCTATGGGATTTGTTCTCAGTGCCTATGGGTCTTGCCCTTGTCTTGGTTCATATGAGTCTGTATTTTGGCTTGGTCTTGTTGGCTATGGGTCTTGGTCTTGTCTTAATCTACGTTGTTATCACTTTTCTTATCTTGTGTTATCTTGTCTTATTCACTGTTCCTATGGACTTTGGTCTTCATGGCTTTATCATGGTCTTTCTTCCTATTGGTTTTGTTCTTACTCTTAACTCCTGTGTGTTTTGGTCTGTTCTTGGTCTTGTTTGCTGTTTGCTGTTGTCTTGGACTTCCTTGGTCTCGACTGAACAATTACCCATAATGCTTCATCAAGCTACATATGAAGACTCTCCATTATAACCACTACATATGTTCTCTGTTAAGAATACCTAACAAACCCACAGTACGTCAAAGAATCTTATACAATCCAAATACTGTGAGTGGAACAAAATGGCTACAGCTTCAACTAGCTTCCAGTGCTGGTGATAGATTTGGTTTATAAATGTTTCATTTTTTCCGTGCTCTACAAAAGCACTGATTAGCCATGTCACTCCACACAGCTTTCATGCTACCCTAATGGCACGTTTCACCAGGTAAAGAATTGCACAGCACAGTCAGCGACGAATCAAATGTCACCCCTTGTCTGGGTTTAATGACTTTTCCACCTCACTCTGCACTGCTGTTTTCTACTCCGGGCACTGCCACGGAATCACGAAATGAATGTTCTTCCCAGGGTAGTGCTACACGGTATGAGTAATTTGGGGTGGGTCAGGTTTGACCCACGATCACCGGTGGCACACTAAAGCCATCGGATTACAATGGAAATTCTTTGAAGGTGACAGATAAGTCATGCAATAGAGGTGCAGTCTCAGGTCTGTGGGCTCGCCTGGCAGAAACAAGACTCCTGCTTTGAATTGAGATCAAGGGAATAAATTAGCCTGCTGTTGGAAAATAACAAGGTTCACAATGTGTCTTTGCAGTGGACTGCGACTTCCAGTTTGGGAGTTAAAGGGAGCAGAATTGTTACTTTAAGATATGATTAGTTCTGTACGAGACAACGCTTACCTTTTTGGATTGCTACTGGAGGATAACTACGACTGCGATATGAGCTCCTGTATGACTGCAGCCGGGGTGCATTTTTATAAATATATCACTTTCCGTCTTAGCATTTCCATCACGCCTGTGAGGGACGATGCTGCGAGGTGTCAGCTGACAGGGCTTTCATCGAGCCCAGACCAATTTTAGCATCCTGTGTAAACAGGTGAGACGGCTTCCCATCTCGGTGATATTTAACTAGATTTCGCTGCTTGTTTGCCTAGATGGTCTATCAATTGAAAATTCTCTCCGGAGCACTTTCGGGTTCAACCAGGACAGGGTCCAGTTGTTATCAGTGTATTAAGGTTCACCCCACATACATCATCCCTTTTCACTTAATACATCTGTCTTAGGTCCAGCCTGGTTTGCCTTTCCTTCTTTTCCGTGAACACCTGCCCTTTTTTCCTTATCTGCTCCCCAAATCCAGGCAACACCAATTAAGCACTCCTACTTATCGACCAGTGCTAATTCTAGCTCTAGTAAGCAGAGGTTGTGTTTTATTAGTTGCACCGACATATTATGAACCGGCCCGTGGTGCGCACCATGGCAACTGCCATCATAGATATATTTACCTGTACCTGCCCTTGTGTAAAGACTTTTCGTTCTTTTGAAACCCTCATTAGCATTTACAAACATTCCCTGTTCACCTTTTACTCGGTTACAAGCTCGAATGCCTTCTCTTTGAAGCTACTTTTCATATCTGCCTGTCTATCCAGTCTCTGGAAAGTCTAGAGTCTAGTCTAGTCTAGTCTAGAGTCTGCAAGATCAGAGTTCTGGTTTAACTCATTTTATGCATTATAATAATAACATTAAGGATTAATTATAATAACAGGAAACCCACTAGACACAAGAAGTGCATCTCCAAAGACAGAAGCTCCAGACAGCAAGAACCAAACACAGACCAAAGGTAGAAGTCACAAGACAGGTTAGATGTTAGCCAAAGTCCTGCTTTTCTCCAGGGTCCAATCCAGGTCTGGATGCTCCAATAATCAAATAACGAATGGTCAAGAGAGGCCCAGTGTCACTTCTAGATCATTTGAAGCAGAGGGGCTTTGATAGAGGGGCCACTTACTTTCAACCTCACCACTGTGCATTTTGGACAAGTGTAGAGGTGTCCTCGTCTCCATGTAACGATCATCTAATAAAATGGCTGAGAACGAAGGGGGTTTATTAGACAGCAAGCCATGCCGCGAATAGTTCCGCTTCCTCTCTGCAGGCCTCCTGTGCAAGATGGGTAATAAGGTCATGACTGTCATGTCCTCTCAAAGTGTAGCTCCAAGTCTAACAGAACGTCCAAGTATTAAAAAGGCTCTTCTTGGGCTCTGAGATGATGTGATCGGTTAAAATCACGAACACGCCAGACACTTGCCGTTCAGGTTTGCTTAGTGGGAGAATTTATGGAAACCATCAGCCAGTGAGGCAGAGCTAGCGATATAGACACGATATGATCCAGTTTTAGAGCGTTACGGATTTGCAGGCTTCTTCAAAGAAATGAAACTTTGTCAAACTGATTTAGGTGTTCGATTCAAGTCCTCAGTTGGCTCACGGGCACTAATTGGCTCCACTCCCAATGAGTATACACTCATTCGATTCCAACAACTCTTCCTTTTCTCAATGGCTCTTTCATGACCCGAACTCCCAGTTTGTCTAATTTTACGCCAATTTACTCACCAGGAATGTGATGTGAATTAAAGCCGGTTAGCTCAAAAACAAACCAAACAGCTTCCGTTCGCAGTTCGCCACGTTTAGTGGACCTTTAATATTTTAGCAGTGATCTGTAAATATTTAATCATTCCTTTATCACGATCGATTCCTTTTTTATTGATATATTGCTCTCGGTTTATACAGGCAGCCCATTAAAGGTGTGTGACTCCGTAGGGATAGCGGGTCGCTTTCTTGTTAATCTCGCTTCCTTCACCAGATAGAAACCGTGAGTGATGTAGTGCAGCCTTCCAGCCGCTCGCGCTTACACTTAATCACAACTCCTTTAGAAAGCATCAATAATGCAGCCTTCTATATTAAAGGACTGAATAAAATAGCCTTTGAGAATTCGGCGTCGGCGCACCATAACCGTAAGAAAGGAGCTCGGGCGAAGACCTTGACAGCTTTTCTGCTCTGCTGAGGTTCCTTAATAAACCGGGTGGTCAAGTCTTCATTTCATGGTACATGTGTTTTTCTTTTCCTTTTGTCCCAACTCCCAATTTATTCATACATTCATAGTTGGTTATTCTAAAGCGACTCATAGGCGAGCCAAAATACCTTGCTAAAAGGTCCAATAGTTGCTGATTGGAGCTACTGGGGCTTAGACTCTGGACTTTTAGCCACTGATGCCTGTAACAGCCTCACACTCATGTACACTACCATTGCCAAAGATGACAAACAGACCCGTTTTACTCACTTATGGCTGGTTGGAAGGTCAGCTCCAGTTCTTTTCAAGGCCAGCATTAGGAGCCCTGACAGTTTGCCATGGTGTGAGTGATGCTGTGTTTCACAGAGTCAGCTCACACCTGGATGAAGCCAGAGCAAGAGTGAGAGTCAGGGCTATACCTTCCAACCCAGCCGAGAAATAAATGAGGAGTGATGGCTGATCTGACCACCTAATCAAGAGCTCACTGTTTGTGAACTCCTTATACGTTTGTCAAAGGCTGTGGTGAGCAGCTCTTGGGCATCCAATCCTTTCATCTTCACACTTTGCACTACGGATGTCCAATATGACCTCCTCCACTATACTGTCCAATCGCCACGGGGCTAGGAAGGTCACAAGTGAGGATTTAGTGTCACAGTGCATGGCAAATCGATTGTAGCTTATCATCAGCAGAAAATAGTCTGGTGGACTTCCAGTTCCACAGGTGAAGCTCATCTGTAATCATTATCCTCACCAATGCCCATGTGAAGAGTTTGGGAAATGTATGGAGACCAAACCTTCAGAAAATCTTGATGTACCGTATTTTTCGGACTATAAAGCGCACCGGGTTATAAGACGCATGAAATGAAACAAAACTCTTAAGTTCCGTCGGAAGCTCAGTTTGGTCTTTACCTGGCGCAGGGTGTCTTCTTGCTTCATACACTTCCGTACCATTGATTCGTTAATGTTGAATTCTCTCGCAGCTGCTCTATGTCCAGTTGACTGATAGCGTTGAGTTTGAAATCCGCTTCGAAAATAAATGAATGAATGCACGTACCCTAATGCTGAAGCACATACCGTATTACTCCGCTATGCTGCGCACTACGGTGGCCGTAAGCTTCGTAACCTACCAAAGACCTTGCTAAAACATTATGACAGATTTATGAGCGCCGTGTACCATCTACAATCGGTTCTAGGTCAGAAGGCTCAACCAGAATTAATTCATACATTAGACACACCGCATTTTAAGGCGCACTGTTGATTTTTGAGAAAGTTAAAGGATTTTAAGTGCGCCTTATGGTCCGAAAAATACGATACTCATTTGGAGGATGACGTCATCCAAAAGCGAAGATTGAGACGTGACACAATCCTATTAACTAACGGGTTAGGAATACTAATAATTCATACAAAAGAGCAATACAAAGTGCGTTTGGAAAAGGAAGGCAACAAATCGGCGAGAGTGAAAAAAGAGTGAAAAAATGGGAGTAAACGAACTTCAACCTGTTCTCTTTCGGCACTTGCCTATGAGATCAGCGACACTATTTTGGAGAGCGTTAATGCCTTTTCCTCAAGTTGCTTTTTAATTCCCTCTTGATTTACATTTATCTCTTCCGTGTCACTTATTTCCCTGTCTCCGTTTCCACATATCTTGGGTCGGAATAAGAAATTAAATGGGAGTTTTGTGGTCCAGCAGATGATGCAGAAAACATTTAGAAACTCGGAAATGTCTAAAGTATATTTATAATATTCAATAATATCAGCTTACTGTATTTTATCCTTAAACACCTTAAATATACTTACTTCGAAAGGTTCGCATAAAAAGTCACTCATAAATGCATAACTTATCTGTATTGTTATGTAATATTACCGGTACATTATGACTGATTTATAACCTGAATGAACACACAATGTTTCTTTCTTAAAACAAAACAAAGTAAAAGAGCCACGGTTCTATGCACTAGTCTGACGAAGATGAAGCTCGCAGTGAGTTTCTTGCATCTTTGTGTCATTTAAACACCATAATCTCAAACCTGGTGAATTACACTTTTCCAGACCCTGTACATAGACGAAATTCTGCTGAAACCAAAAGCAAAACTAGGGTAATAAAATTGGTGCATGTCTACGTGACACCAATTCTGCCCCTTAGCTTGTTCAAACCTCAAGTAGGAGACGTCCAAAGTTTCACTGAAAGCTAAATTCCACGGCAAAGTGCTTATTTAAGTACTTGTTTAGCACTCCATCAGTGGCAGTGTGGGCACCTAGAACTTCAAACCACAAAAAGCCTGTCCCCTCAGCGGGGGTGTAAAGGCTGCAGTTGTGTAGTGGCATCGACTGTTGAAGGCGAACATGTTTCTAAAGAATTTTGACAACTCTCTGACAACTACATCGATTCAACACAGCACGAGCGCTGAACCCGCGCCCCATACGTCAGCTTGACTACTGCACAACCTCCATGACCTGTGCCTTCTCTTCACAATGATTTTTTAAAAAAGCATTTTCGTTTTTGACCCTTTGCTTCCACGCTCGAGATTGGATTGTCAGGGGATGAATTAAACCACGTTTTGATGTAGAGCAAACTGACAGCGAAGGCGCTTGTCTCAGTAGTACTTTGCTTTTTGACCTTTTGGGCCGCTGGCAGGTTTCACATAGATCACCTTTTTAATATATGGCTACGACCATCCAATAAGCATTCAGTTTTTCTACCTGTCAGGCTCAGACTCGCCATCACTGACTTCACGATCGAGGCTGTACGGATCGCCTCGCTGTTGTTCATTATTTTTGAAGTGATATAGCTCCTGGAAATGGACCAATACACCAAGAAAGTGTAAAAAAGACACGACCCCCTGCTGTTCTGGCCATCAGCAAGCGAGTGTTAAAAAAATAACCACTCGGACGCTGACTTTGTGGCATTAGTCATCAGTCTGAAGCAACAAAAGCACAGGCTTTACAGCTGCCCCCTGCCTCAGTCGCATGGTAATTGCTTTTAAATTGACGGAAATAAACTTTTTTAAGACAACATTAATCAGGAGCAAGTAGCCTGAAAATAACTCCTATGCCATAAAGACTCGGTGACCTTTCCTTGCATGGTGCTAGAAAGCTGACAGAGTAAGCAATACGCAACGTTCCTCTACAGATACCTAAAGCACCGTACCGGACTTTTCTACCTCGATCTCCATAGGTCCTGGCGCTCTCTGGCTCCGGTTGTGGAGTTACCATGCAAGAAAATAACCCTTGCAACCTCATTGCATTGACATTTATACAATCTTAAGAAAGACAGCCCAAGCGATTGTGGGTCAAGGGTTTTGCTCAAGGACCCAACAGTAGCAGGGGACTGGTAGCCTAGCGGTTAAGGTACTGGACTCTGGACCAGAAGTCCAAGGTTCAAATCCCACCTCTGCCAAGCTGTCACTGTTGGGTCCTTGAGCAAGACCCTTAACCCACAATTGCTTGGACTGTAAGATTGTACCAATTGTAAGTCGCTCTGGATAAGGGCGTCTGCTAAATGCTGTAAATGTAAATGTAAACGTAAGTAGCAGTTTGGCAGAGCTGAGATTTGAACCCTGGCTCTTCTGGCTCACAGTCCAGTACTTTAACCGCTGGACCACCACAGTCATCTCTTAGTTGTGACCAGAAAGACTGCACTTGAGGATTCAAGCAGCTGCTGCGATCCTGAAAGCGAATATCGGGACCAAAATGGAGCGCCAGACAGCGTAGTTACTCGGGTGTTGCATGTCGCCAGATAGATCAGACTTTCAAATCTTTAAGAATGTGTTCCACTGCCCTGGCTTGCAGATGTAGGAACATTTCACACACATCTATTCAGAATACAACACGAGGGAAAAGGTTACCAGGACAACTACAGATAGCGGACTGAATTATCTGAAAGCCTGCATACCCAGTGCATGAGGACGAGGACGATGGGATTAATAATACAGATGATGTGTCTGACAAGCAAAGTAACTTAAACTTTTTAACCTTGTTGTTGTGTAAACCTGTGCAAAAGTCTTAGGCCACCATTAGATTAGACAGACCGTTGTTGTATAATGGTATAATGATCATATATAACTATTTCTCTCTCTTATTAGAATACAACCAGAACTTACAGGAAGGCTACAGTGTGTTACAGTCGTATGAAAAGGTTTGGGCACCCCTGATAATGTTCATGATTTTTCTTTATAAATCATTGGTTGTCCAGCTCAGCAATTTCAGGTAAATATATCATATAGCAGATAAACACCGTGATATTTGAGAAGTGAAATTAAGTTTATAGGTTTTACAGAAAGTGTGCAGTAATTATTCAAACAAAATTAGGCAGGTGCATAAATTTGGGCACCCTTGTCATTTGAATACCTTTAGCAGTAATCGCTCCGAAAACGCCGGGTTAACAAACGAGACCTCGCAACCTGTGTACGAATCGCGCGCCCTTATAAAATGGCCGCCCACCGGAAGCCGTGGTGGCCTAACGACGGCGCTCTCTGGCGGTGCGAACGAGGGAATCCGCCGCCGACGTGACACTCTTATTAGAATACAACCAGAACTTACAGGAAATCTGTATGCAGGATCTGGATAAAAGGCTACATGTGTTTAAGACACGTCGCTTGCAACCCTTATCTAAGTAAGTGCTTTATCCAGAAGTTTGTGAACCATTAATTAAGTGTTTCATTTGTTATTACAAATTTTTTCTATATAAAGACTGTTTTATTTTATTCACATCATTAAGGTCACAGACAGTTAATGATGTTTCGCTCACGTTGCCCTGCGGCGTCAGAAATCTAACAGAACTGAAAACGTGATATTTCTTTAGCTCGGTCCTTTGAGATAAATGACAGACCCATATAATAGGAGTATAAATACAGCATCTTTCTTACCTTTCATTGTGTCTAATAGACTCATTCATAAAATGTCTGAGCCCCCGTGGTCCAGCGGATAATGATAATGTATTCTGGCTGCAATTTCATTCTCCTTGCGTACAACGTTTCATGTTTAGGTAAATACCACGAGGTCGAGGGAGCGCGGGTCCAAAAACACCGAGCCTGAAAGCATATAATGGGGAATGTTGGAATGGGTATTGGAGATACCAAACATTGCATAGTAGTAGATATAATGAAAAGAACTCAGACTTGTGAAATAATGCTATTTTATCATTATACTTATTCCATGGATTCCATATCGTGGCAGGCCACATGACGGGGCATTTCTATACGACAACAAGGAGATATTGTTCATACCGGAGTCTTAACCAACTGCAAAATAGCTTCGCCTTCTAAATATTTAATTCTCAGCCATTTGCCGTAGCCAAGAGCCCAGCCTTCACCGAGTCAGAGAGCACCAGGTGTCTCTGCCTCGCAGCTAAACAGGCCCTTGACATTTACTCAAGATTTAGCTCGCTCGCAGATTGGAGATATCAGTGGTTTGACCCATCTGCTAAGGAAAAAAAGCCGGGATACGGAAGCAGGGATGGATACGGTCTGAGATTCATTTGTGCCAAGTCAGATGTCGGACCCGTTTAGCATTTAGCATGGTTGTATTTGCGAGGGAAATTGAATCTAGCTTTGCTGTACTTGTCTGCTCTAGCTGTGGCTTTGGCAGACTTGTAAATGCAATCCAACGTTCCTGATTTGATTTCAGGTAAAAAATCAAGTCCTACACACACACACACACACACACACACACACACACACACACACACACACACACACACACACACAAAGTCTACCAGTATGCCAGCTAACTCAGCACCCCTATAAAACATTGCAAAAGTAATAAAACAATCTAATCCTGACTGCGAGGAAACCATGTCTGCTCTTTTTTGAATTCCTTTGTAACCAGGTTGGGTCAGTATGATATAAAAGGGGCACGTCTGCACACTCAAAGGAGTGCTTATTGCCCTCGTTTTTAGATCAAATCCTACCTCGTCATCCATAATCAAGGTCCATACGCCATGCCGGTTTGTTTGATCATTTGCACTAATGTGTACTGTATCCATTTTATTTTTTATTTCCATTTTATCTATATCAATATACTGTGCAACCCCGTACTAGTATAATAAAGTGGAATTGCATTAATTGAACATGTTCCTAGAGGTTAAAGGAGCTTAGGTGTGTTATTGTTCAGGGCAAATCTATGAGCTGAAGTTTAGGCATTTGCCTCTTGCTAGTGAGAAGTTCCCCGTTTTGCTTTTGTCTTGAGATTAATACAATTTTTTACATTACATATCACATATTCAGTGTTGAACAGTTGAACAGTGTTGATCTGAATTTCTGAATCCCTGGAAAAACCCTGTGGGTACATTTCAGAACTGATTAGTATTTGTTATGTTTCCCTTTGATGCTCCTTGTTATCCGGCATGATTTCCCGATATTCAAAAGAGCATCTTGTCCTGTTACTGAATGCTCAACTTTCTCTGTCTTCAAGTGCCCCCATAAATGCTCCATATTGTTTAGGTCAGGTCACTGTGGAGGAAAATCCATGATGGTTAACACTCATATTCTTCGGTCTTCAAGAAGTTACTGCAAAGCTCTGAGATCCCAACAAACATTTTCAATAGAGGTCTCTGTTGGCACACTATCCTCATTCCAAAGTCATGCATTAGATCAATTGGCGTCTCTAAAGTGACCCAGTGTGAGTCTAAGGTTCCTCTGTCTAGGTTCCCAGTTTTAGTTTTCTGCTGTTCCCCATAACCTTGATTTGGAAGAAGTGGTAAATGAATACACATGAATGAATGAATGAATTAACCCAGGGAGATGATCCTCCTCCCTCAGTCAAAGCCAGTCATGACTTTACGCAAATCCCAACCCTGCCAGAAGGCGTCGCTGGGACTGTATCGCAGCTTCTGAGATGCATGGCCTCATCATTCATGTCTTACTCCAGCCCTGAATCCTATAATGGAACTTTCAGCATAAATGCATCATTAAAGCGGCTGCTGTTGGGCGTTCCCACCGAAGCATTGTTCCCAAATATTTAACAGCACGGAAGGAAATTACCCTGCAAATTTGGGCCGTTTATTAGACTCTCAGGCCCGCTGGTGTGAGAGAGATTTAAACGCGGCTCAGACAAGCATGGCCCGGGTTCGGTCGCCACACAGACCTTTATATCAAATCCGCAGTAATTACCTCCGGCATCAATCATTCCCCTCCTTCCCTCTGTGTACCATAGACGCCACATAACTCACCATTTACCTTCATACGGCACCGCGGTACACACTCTTAAATCATTTCCCATCGCGTGAACCAATTTTACAGAAACAACCAATATTCTCACTGGAGACATAAATCACAGGTCCGGAATCATGTTATGATGTAGCAAAGAAAAGAGACCTCCCTGTATTTTAAAGCAGATTTAAATGTTCAGGAAGTATTGTCAACGCTCAAAATGTACTTGACCCCTTCAGGGCAGGATCTGACATCTTAAAGTATTACCCTTCAATGCTGCTGACTGCACTGACCTTCAAATGGAGGATGTACCTGGAAGCGCACCCACAGTCTGAATGCCAGCTGACTAATCTTGTTTCAATTCATTCCCGAATTCGGAAACGCTCCTGCAAACCCATGCTACCCCGGTTGTGTCTCTCACTAGGAGTTGAATTTTGTATCAGTCCCTCGTCCTGCTCTTGTTTGAGTTCCTCATCGGAGGTACCTGAGGGGGGCAATCACAGCCGTTTAGAACCAATTAAACTCTCTTTATCCTCTCATACTCATTGATTTCCCCATCTGCACACATTCAGCAGGGCGAGTGGAACTGGAGAGGTTTCCGTGTTCAGATTGCGCTAATCACCGCACCGAAAAACCGAAAAGAGCCATGGTCTAAAAAGCCATGGTTAAATTTCATAAAGGTTACTTCACGTCTACTAAGTAGAGCAATAAGGTGAACGTCTATAATAAAGTGGAGCGTGAGCGAACCAGTGTTTTAAAACCCCAGCACTCCAACAAACCCTTCCCGTATCGCCGCATCATAATGAACCTGTCAACTCAGTTTTGATCACCGACAATCATGTCTTTTGGCGAGCGGCGTCCCTCTAATCTCTCACGCTGTTTTACAACATGTCAGTGGCTGCTGGCGTTCCAAGAGCCGTAGAATTCACACGATAAATGTCATCTTCTCTATTGAATGATGACTCAAGAGGAATTTGTCAGGTTTCTCACAAAGGAGGACTAATTATCATCAGCCCTATACAATCTGTCACAATGAAAGGCAGCTAAGCTTTATCGACACCGAGGCTGCTCATGTAACAGGCCCGCATCGGGATGACTGATGGTCTGTAGGTGTCGCCGCAATTCAGTGGGCAGAAAATGTCACCATATGGTCACTTCTGAAGGGAGTGTAAATGCACTATTGCTATGGTCTAAATGCGTTAAAAGGACAGATCCAGGACGATCTTAATTAGTCAGAGCAGGTGGGTTAGAAAGTAGCTCTCCAAGAGCAGAATGCTTGATTTGATAATACAGAAACAGAAACACACAAGACGGGAAAAGGAACAGACTAACTGTACAGGAGTAATTACAGCCTGCTGTGGAAAGAGAAAAGGGCCAGAAGGGAGCTATGTAGGATGATAATGCAACCAGGCTGTTCCTTGTGCCCCATCATCCTGAAAATAATCCTTATTATTATTATTATTATTATTATTATTATTATAAAAAATAGTAAATACAAATAATAGCTCTATTTTCATTCTTTAAAATAAAATATTTTTACCCTTGATTGTTTGTGAGAAAGGAGTGATAACATTATTATTATTATTATTATTATTATTATTATTATTATTATTATTATAAAATGTAAATATACATTTTATTTTATGGCTTTTTTCATTTTTAAAATCTTTGAAGTTAAATTGTTTGAGAAGTGATAAAACATTATGAAAAAATAGTACATACTAATAGTTATATTTTATAGCTTTTCAGCAAAATTTTTTTTTAAACTTATTTAATAATAATAATAATAATAATAATAATAATAATAAATAAATAAAATCAGTAAAATTAATTGTTTTAAAACGATTTGTTTTATTTTCAGACTTTTTTATTTAAAAAACCAACAATTCATTTGTCAACAATTCATTTAATTGATTATTATTATTATTATTATTATTATTATTATTATTATTATTATTATTATCATAAAAATAATAAATACAAATATTAGCTCTATTTTCATTCTTTAATTTAAAATATTTTCACCTTGATTTTTTGTGAGAAAGGAGTGATATTATTATTATTATTATTATTATTATTATTATTATTATTATTGTTATTATTATTATAAAAATGTAAATATACATTTTATTTTATGGCTTTTCATTTAAAAAATTTTTTTTACTTATTTAATAATAATAATAATAATAATAATAATAATAATAATAATAAATAAATAAATAAATAAATAAATAAATAAATACAATTCATTGTTGTTTTTAAAAGATTTGTTCTATTTAAAAACTTTTTCCTTTAAAAATCCAACAGTTCATTTGTCAACAATTCATTTAATTGATTATTATTATTATTATTATTATTATTAATAATTACAATAATATTATTATCCTTGTTAGTATAATGTTAGTATTAATAAATAAAATTGATTACATGAATTGTTGACAAACGAATTGATTTTTTAAAGGAAAAAAAAACTGACTTAAATGATTTTAAGGATAAATAATAGGACTGTACAGAGCACAGATCCCTGTGAGACGCCTTTAGAAACAAAAAGCTCTACATGTGTGCTAAATAGTTTTGCAACAACGTATATGTAGACGTTATAAAATCGACAGCTTAATCAGGGTAAAAACAAGAGCTGATTAGCAAAGCCAATGGGTTTTGTTCCTCCTGAGTCTTTGTCGTCCCTGAACTGATTGCTTCTAATGTGATTATTAACTAATCAGTTGAACAAGGAGTATTTAAGAAGGCGCTGAGCTTCGGATCCATGTTTTTCTCTATAGGACATGACAGACCAGTGTTGTAGACCAATCTGCAGTTAAGCCTTAGCTCTATTTGCTCTGTGATATCAAATTTGCAGGGGGAAGCTTCCCTGATCTACCTGCTATCAATAAATTCAATTTGTGCTCTCTCTCTCTCTCTCTCTCTCTCTCTCTCTCTCTCTCTCTCTCTCTCTCTCTCTCTGTGTGGCAGAAAAGATTGTACACAACCACAACCTGTTGAATATTGTCAAATATTTTTTACATCAGTTTAGTTTTCCTCTTTGGCTATAATTACCATGGCAACAGCAGATCCTGAGTGCAGCGTTGCGGAGATAAAGCACACCCCCCGCCATCCTTAAAACCTGAAGGAAATAATGATTCAGCAAAACTGTGGGTGGATATAATACGGGATTTATGTGATGCCAGACGTGCTGAAGGATTGCAAAAGCGTGCGGCGGGTTCGGTCGGAGGTGGTTGTCATGCATATTATACAGAGCTAACTCAAATCCCAGTTATGCCTCAGAGACCTGCGTTCTCCAGCCTCCTACTGTTCGTCAACCGAGAGCTGCAGGCAGCGTTCTTCCAATTTGTCTCCTAATTACACAACAAAGTGCAGAGTAACCCTGGTTTGCAGCCCCCGTGTTTCCGCAGCTCAGGCTTCTGGAATGAAGACGCAGCGTAAATCCTGGCATCGCACACGCCTGCCTTGTCTGAATCCTGATTTATGACCAATTGGAACGGGTGTTTGTGGCCTGACAGGATGCTGGAGACAATTTACGAATGGCTGCATGATTGTGGCATGGCTGTGCCGTGTTATAGTCCGGACTAAGCTGCGTACGATGACTTTGTAACGTGATATATGCCGCCGCTCGTTGGTAACCCATTCATCTAGACTATCCTTATTTCTTCTATAGTGGCTCTGAAGCATATCCCAGAAACCCAGAGCTCAAAGTGGGATAAATCCTGGACAGGGCATCAGTCCATCTCTTGCTACTAACGTCTGGTTAATAATGCAATTCATTTCTACTATCCATAAAAATCCAAGGATTTTTGTCTAAGTGTTGATTGATCAGCTCTCTGACCCAAACACTGTATGAGCGTCCACTTATTTTAAAACGACAAAAGACTTTTCTTGGTGGACCGCCAGACAGTAAAGTGGCTGACATTGACGTTTTGAGGCAGACTGTATAATTTCGCTATTACTGCATGTTATTAGGCCCTGGTCCAAAATCATAATCCTGGTTTTAAAAGGTATTAAGAATGCATGGACACAAAGGCGATGGTTGAAATGTTTACCTGGTTTATCGCTGAGAAGAGAATTTCATCGCAAAGTTCATTGCTTTTTACTGGCTGGTTCATCTAAGAAGGGTTAGGGGATTGGTCCAGTCATATGGGAACGTGTTTTGGACTCCATGAAGGTCTGCTTCAGGTTGAAACCACTGCTGGAGGGACACTGGAGGAAAATCGGCTCGTCTGAAAAAGGAAGGGCCGTTCTTATAAATATATTTTCATATGTTGTGTTAAATGTTTTTGGTTAAATGTGGTTATTGTTCTTCAAAATCAATGAATGAAGGCACTCAAAATGAACTCCGAGTTCATTTTATATATACTCTGTTTTTATAGCTACAACTTAAACGTGCTTCTTTGCTTCAGATTATACTTAATTGAAGCACGTATTCACTTCTGTTCTCAAATGACATATATTTCAACTCACGAATTGACTAAGTATTTAATTTTTGTCAGTTTAACGTCTGGGTTTGAGCACCATTCTCTTCCATTTTAATCTCTTCCAGTTTCACTGAGCTATTTTAAACTTAATTTTCCTGTTATCTCTTTCCCTTTTCAGTTTGCTCCTACGGGGCTTTGGTCCTTCAAATCCTTCTATCTTTCGGACTTTCACTTTTAGTCTCTCCGAATCTTTTCTGACGTCTCTTAAGGATTCATTAGCATTTGTTTCAACACAATCTCTGTCTCTCTCACACACACACAGACTCACACTATAGTCAAAAGCTCCCTTTCTACAAAAAGCTGCTGCTTTAACACACCGTACCAGTTTCACACAGGTGTACACATTGGGGGCTGCTTACCACAAGGCATTCTGGGAACTGTAGTTTAGCCTGCTGCTATATTATTATTACATAGTTGCAGGTATTTAAAGAAAAGACTTAACCAGTGGGACACTAATAATTCTCTGTCACAAACTCATTAATATCTGGTTAATATTTGGGAAACCACTGTAAGTCCAGACTGTAATCTTAATCTAAAATTCGAGTATTATTCGGGTATCTCCACGTGCTTACTCCTTATCACCGCAGAGGTTTATTTCCATTCACCAGGAACAGGCTGAGACTTTGATTTAAGGAGAACGGATTTAAAGTGGCGAGGCCTGTTCATTTCTGGATGCCATGAAGGTCTGCTTCATGTCTTCAAGAACACAGTCGTGACAGCTTGAATTGAATTCCCTGCGAGAAGTGGCCTCTTGCCATTTGGGAAAACGTGTCAGGTTCCCTTTCTTTAACTGAATCGTAAAAGGCTTTGGTTTCATTTTCTGATGCACCGGCAGCCGCAGCCAAGTCACAAATCAAACCAAGTTTTCCTTGCAGCTTCAGGCTGAGATCAGGGTCCACCAAGGCATTGTTGACCTTGTTTCGAAACGCTACTACAGCTCCTCAACCTTGAGTGTTTTATTCCTAACGTCCCCATAAGCCAAACTATACACAACGGACAATTAATTACAGTGAATTATACAGCAGTTGTGCCACAAGGTCCAGTCCTAGGTCTGTTTTGAAAGAGATTAATCTCATTGACAATGAAAATGCCATGAGCTGTCATGGCTGTTAAGTTATGTATGCGGTATGTTCACATTTATGGTATTTAGTTCTTATGCAGAGCATCTAACAGTGGAACTAAGCCCAGAGCCTTAACCTGCCTTGAAAAAGGTGGATGCGTTTCAACATTGTCCTCCTGCTTATAAGTCCAGTCCAAAACGAGAAGCAAAAACAACAGAGGAAAAGGTTAAAAGCACCAGAAGCAAAGAAGGCAAGATTATTAAAGCAAAACTGGTCAATGCAGCCATTTTATTTAGTTTGGTTTAATATTGATATGTTTGGCACCCCATAACACCTGCCTCAGCTCCTTAGCTCATAGTCCAAGTTTGAATACATCCATTTGAGCAGCAAAGGGAACCACGAGGAACAGATTTAAGGAAACTGATTTAGACAAAATGTGCTTTTTTTTTCAACCTTGGGGTTTCTGCAAAAGTCTTTCAAGGCCAAGATGGGGAGGGGCCATAAATTCGCTCTGAGTGTCAGCGGCCTCACATTGCTTACCATGGGGACAGAGGAATAAATTCTCCCACAATTTTCAGAGCTCAGATTACTCATTCATGCCATGGCCTTCACCAAGACCTCCACAGCTCCATGCATCAGTGCTCTTGGAGTAAAGCAGCTTGAAAAGAGCCTTGAAGTTGGAGAATTGGCAAAAATGTGGGAGAGGGGAGATTTTCGATGAGAATTCTATAACGCACAAGGACAGTTAAGTGTAGTGTAGCAACGTGACAAAAGATTGCATAAGCAACTTAACGTGAAAGGATCTATATGCGCTGCCTAGAAGAATATGGAAAGAATTTTTTTTAAAACATAATATATAAAAATGTGACTAGAAACTCCCACAGCTTCGGAGGCTCAAAGGCGTCCCAGTGAATCGTTAGACCTTCACACGCTGTAGTCCCTGTATTTTTAGAAACGTTCACCTCACCACATAAGCAACGCACGGCGAGTACTAATTAGCTTCTCTGTTACTTTTTAATGGCTTTTTCCTCCCAGAAACAAAACAATGTAAAAAAAGAATAAATTCAGCACTAATGCAAATACGAACCTCTGCAAAAAAACTCCAAAAAAACTATCCGTGCAAGTTCAAGAAGTTACTTAATAATCTGTTCCGATTCACAATTAGATATTTAATCACAGTGGTTTCTATTAAAGAAAGTGCTGAGCTTTGGCAGTGCATCAAGTGAAAAGTACAAAAATATACATTTTAATGCATCTTTAGTGACTTTTAAACAACCCAATTAAGCAGCTATTTGCTTCACGCTTCAAGAGCAATATAAAGTTTTCTACTCGCCTTATTGTGCCAGGAACAATTGGATCTTTTCTTTGACTTTTATTTTTCCCATTCATTTTCTCAACCACCTAATCTGGAAAGGAGAGGAATGAAAGTCAACTGTAGTTAGACAGAATACCTGTGTGTAAATGAAAGGGAGGCAGGTGGAACAGTCAGGCTACAGGGATCAGTGGTCACAAAGGTCCAGGAGTTCAGGTACTTGGGATCAACTGTGCAAGGAAATGGGGAGTGTGGAAAGGAGGTAAAGAAGAGAGTACAGGCAGGATGGAGTGGGTGGAGAAGAGTGTCAGGAGTGCTGTGTGACAAAAGGGTCGCAGCAAAAGTGAAAGGAAAGATTTATAAGAGAGTAGTGAGACCAGCCTTGTTGTATGGCTTAGAGACAGTGGCACTGACAAAGAGACAGGAAGCAGAGTTGGAGGTGGCAGAACTTAAGATGTTGTGGTTCTCTTTAGGAGTGTCTAGGGTGGACAGGATTAGGAATGAGATCATCAGAGGGACAGCACAGGTTGGAAAATTGGGAGACAAAATTCGAAAGGGAAGACTGAGATGGTTTGGACATGTGCAGAGGAGGGATAGTGGATATATTGGTAGGAGGATGTTGGAGATGAAGCTGCCAGGCAAGAGACGGAGAGGAAGACCAAAGAGGAGTTATTTGGTTGTGGTGAATGAAGATAAGCAGGGAGTTGGGGTGAGAGTAGAGGACGTGGAGGACAGGGTGAGGTGGAAACGTTTAACTCGCTGTGGTGACCCCTGATAAAGGCAGAAGCCGAAAGAAGAAGAAGAAGATTTTCTCAATCACCGATTCGTTTATTTCATTCCCAGTCAACATATTTAACAGAGAATTAATATCAAATATTTCAAGGTTTAGTCTTCGATATGACTGTCATAGATAGTTTGATAATGTCTGATGATTGTACTGTCATAGATCTTAGCCTGATTGTGATGTATGCTCCCCTTCCTAGCATACACAGATTAAGCCCTGATTTCACACAGTTCATTGTAAATTTTCACTGCTTGACGCCTGTGAAACTACCTGTAGGTATAGAGGTCTCTATCTAGAATCCCCGATTCTACTATTCCTTGCATTCCACAATCAACCATTAACCACTATTATTTATAGGAAATCATAATTGATGATTTTGGGTAAACAAATGCTATTTTGCTCCATTCCTCTGTGGCAGGCAATTCCATCACAAACACACATTAGATGCTGATTGAATTTCCTGCTTTCCATAAACCAAGTGGCGGCAAACAAATTCTGTTGTTGAGGTCTGTGATCTATGAGACCAGCTGGCAATAATTGTCTACCACAAAATGGAGAACAATAAAGGGAACCAACAAACTGAGGCTGGGACCGTACAAACTCACAACAGTCTTCAAAACTTTGAACATTTTTTCTACATCTGTAAACTTGACGTAACCATTTTCTCCCTTTGGAAACCCAAACTTTAAATTCCTGCCTCAGTTATACAGCTATCTGTTATTTTCTCGGTGGATATCTTTTCTTCGTTGTTTTGAGCTCTCTTTACTTTTCTGTTCCGTCTTACTTTCTCAGTTCCTACAAGTTCATCGTATAATCTAAGTTTGGCCTCTGTGGTCTGTCACGTTCTCATATACCCTTTCTAATTTCACCTCTTCAAACTTTACTTCTCTCTGACATTTCTCTTTTGTTTTTTTCTTTCAAAATGCCTCGTTCTCAAAAGCAAAAGACAGAAAGAACCGAAACTGCCCTGAGCCATGGGTTGGTTGAGTTTTATACGCCCTACAGGTAGCTGCAAGCAATATGGACTAAACAGCAGTTTCCTAAGAGATCACAAGCTACTTTGCACTACACCCCTCTGCTGCCCTCTCTAGTCAGAGATGGTGGTGCAGTGCTGGCTTGAACTGTGTGCTTGGACTGTTTCAGTAACGTGTCTGTACCTAATATTGCACCCTCTTACAGAGTGGTGTTAGTGAGAATGCAATATGCAATGCGTTATATTAAAAAACCTCTTGGTAAACATGCAAATATATATTGTATCCACCATATATACAGTGTGGAAATATCTAGCTTCTGGCTCCATGTTATTCCAAGTCATTTGCTACTTTCATATTTAAAAAAAAATAGAGTTCTTTATTCTAGCCTAATCCCTTGATGGCTTCCTGAGAGATTGATCAGCTTTTGGGAAGAATATTAATAATGACGAGGCATGACTCAGTTCAAAGGCGTTATTTTATGGGTTGTGGGCCTCAGCCCCTCAAGAGAACACCAATGGAAATATTTTGCCTGTTACCATGACGACAAAACACCAAAGAAATGTAAAACGGGGCACATTCGATTCCGGAACGCTAGTTCTCAGACAGCGTCAGAGGAAGGGGAACAGAGAGAGTTCTACTAATAGCTATATTAATTTCTAATGAATATGTCAAATCGGAATAAATTGGTTTGCTTCTTTTATGAATCATTTGTTGTTTTATTATATCATTAAAGGAAACACTAGACTGGGTCTGATAGGGTTTCATGACACACAGGTAGACTCTAGGTTTCCACCCCCAACAGGACAGATCATCAACTTTGTGCTCCACCCATCTAAAACAAGGTTCATAAAGAAATGGATCGACAACACTGATGGAGAACCTGCACGCCTCCGTCATACACCTTTGAGATGAATTGAAATGCCAGCTGTGGAGCCAGGGCTTATTGTCTAACGTCAGTGCATAAAATTTAGTGGAAGCCTCAGAGGACTGAGGGCTGAAGCAGCAGCAAAGGTGGACGACCTACACAAATAAGTTCGGCCATCATTTCAAGGTCTTAGATAACCCTATATGCCTACATTGTTTATATCTCTCAACTCTGAACGCTCATGTCTCTGCACCGTCACTTTCAGACCTCTAACATTTCAAATGGCTGCGCCGACTGGGCCGCTCTCCCCTCATTCAATGCAGATTAATCTCTAGTTGCGAGAGGCAAAATCAATAAACATTCAGCCTGCATTCGAGCATTCAGGACTTGAAGAACAAAATGTATTTCGTGGATGTAATTATCTTTTGCTCTTATCAGAGTTTCCTCTGCGTTATGGAAATAAAATGTCACTGTGCGCAGAAATGTGACTGTCAAAGTAAATATAAACTTCAAGTCAAGATGACCACGGGGGGAGAAAAAATAACGCACTTAATAACGTAGCTTCAGGTCGCAAGAAATGCTCAGACGAATTCGAACGCAAGAAGGATTTACATACTAAATGCTGTCTGTACAGTCGTATGAAAAAGTTTGGGCACCAGTGATAATTTTCATGATTTTAGTTTATAAATCATTGGTTGTTCAGATCAGCAACTTGAGTTAAATATATCATATAGCAGATGAACACAGTGATATTTGAGAAGTGAAATGAAGTTTATAGGATTTACAGAAAGT